>OU696696.1:114356657-114727261 GCA_916050605.2 Platycheirus albimanus
AAATGTAATTACGTTCCAACTTCTTGCGTTTGCATTTCATTGCGATTGTTCATTACTGGATTTATTATAATTTATCATTATTGTAGATACACTACAAAGCTATATTTCTGGTTTGTAGATCCGAAAGCAGCGTTTGACGAAATAACAGGCAAGCTCTTTTTTATTAGCTTACAACTCTGGGATAAGCTAAAATTACTGTATCAGGATACAGTAGCAGTAGTCTGGGATGGAAACAGTGAATCAAATTTGTTTTGCACAAGTAAAGGTGTTAATCAAAATTGCGTTAGAAGTGCTTCACTATTTGTATTGTTTTTAAATAAACTCCACTCATAACTTCCTGTTGGACTTTTTTTTTGAAGGACTTACGATAAATGTACTCTTGTATGCATATGACATCGTGCTTTTTCCTGTCAAACTGCAGACTATCATAAACAAATTTATTACTTATTGTGAGAAATTTAGCCTAGAGGTATTTAAATTTAGACAAGTCAGAAAATGTAATTTTTAGGAACGGTGGTCGAAGAGCAGCCAGTGAAGTGGTTTTTTAACGAAGCAGAATTTAAAATAACAAACCAATATAAGTATCTCGGCGTCATATTTACGTATCATGTCAACATCAAAAAATGCAATGAACGCAACTTAGTCGAAATTCGTCAAAAACAAATTTGTACCCCACTCAGATAAGTTTAAAAAACATGACTGCAATAAAGTCAATAATATATACTGCGCACAAGTATGAGGATACAAAGGGTACATACAAGTTAAAAAGCTACAGGTTTTTTCTTGTTAAAAGATGCTTCAACCTGCTTGACAATACACCAAACTATGTAGTACATATTGAAACTGGCCTTTCAAAAGCTTTTCGCATGACACTCAACGTCTATTTTTCGTATATATGTAAAGTTTTAAGCCTACCCAGTAGCACATTACCTTATGTCCTGTCAGTAGCAGTACTTCGAAAAATATTTATTGAGCCCAGGAATGTTCAGGCCTATTCCAAGAGACTGGAATGGATTTCAATCTCAAAACTATCAATTTCGAGTAGAGGCGCCCATCACATACGTTTTAATAAGTTGAGGGAGCAACTGTGGAAGACTTACCGATGGTGCACTCCAATCGCAATTCCATGATGAGTCCTGCAACCTTTCCTTTACAGATGTACCCAAATATTTTCATGACTCAAACTCACGAGCCATGATAAGTCTTATCTTAAAGGCACGACGTGGGTTACTCGACTTAAATGGAATTAATTTATTTGTTTATGAACGATATGTAATCTTGAATTAACTTAAATGTCTAAAAATTAAAAAAAAAAATGCTACTTACGAAATTTAACTGTAAATGAATATAATTGACTGAAATTCAAACTAACTAAATTTAAATTGTAAAACTTTTAACCTGGTAGCCAACTTTAATAAAAACATTGTCCTAAGTAATTTTGAAAACCATTTTCTTAAATTATTGTTCTAAGTTCAAAGCGAACAGATCGAGCAACTATGTTGTATTGCCCGTTAACACGCAGCTGTGTTAATGTGAGTGCCTTTAGATTTCTGGCAGATAATTTTGAGTAAGTTTAGATATTGTTAAGTTTTTCTGGTACAAATACAAACGTGTGCTTGCCATTTCCATGTTTAAGTGGTGGTAAGAAGAAGGATTATGATTTTTTCGATTAGTGGAAGAACAGAGTTACTTTTAGTATTGTGGGTGGAAACCCCTTTGTTGAACAGGTAATATTGCTCAATACGTGTGCTTTTTGTAGGGATGTGACTCATTTGGACGCAAGAGCTATATAAGAAATTTTTGGTTTAAATTTGTTGAAAATAAACTGCAAAAAATGTGGATGAATGCATGTTTTTTTAATAAAATTATTTGTATATCGAAAAAAATAAAGCAAATTACAAACTTTTAATGTTGATTGTCAAAAAAAAAACGTGATGCTATCAAACGATCAGATTTTGTATATGTTGATTGGATGAGAAGTAGAAATTGTAGTGGCAGCAAGTCGTCTTAAAATTGTTCTTACATACGCTTCTCAATTTTTGATATTGGGTGAGAAATAGCTGTCAAAACTAGGGCAGCATACTTGGATGAGACTTCTGATAAGACCATAGCAGTGAATGTGTTACTTGTAGAAAATTGCATTGGAAGCCCAGCGTTCAACAAGAAGGCTCGAATTTTGAAACCATTCAGTTACTACTATTGGCTCCAAATTGTATTCTTGACATTAAAATCTATTTTTGGGCATACCGAAGTACATTTGCTGAAAAACGATCTGTCCTGATTGTCTGTTTATATTTTGCAGTGTGAGGGGTTGAGCTAAGCTGATCTTGTGAATTTGAATGGATTATGTTAAAAGTTTTTTTTTAATTTTAGTTCCACATTAAATATAATTTATTTTATTTTATTTGCAGAAATGGCCGAAGGAAATGGAGAATTAGTGGATGATATGGTGACCCAAAAATCAGAAGACCGAGGTGATGGTGAAAGATCGGATGATTATCCAAGGCTAATAGAGTATGGTTTGGATACAAAAGTAAGTGGATAAAAAACCAATTTATTGAAAAAGCCACAAAAAGATATATATTTAGATATCATCGATATTTCCGATATCGTCCAATTTATTTGCCTATAAAAAATCTATATATAATAAAATGGATTATTAAATTAGTTCGACCACTTAAAACTCGAAAACGACTTCACTGAACTGGATACCCCCTTCTGTGGGTCACGTTTAGGAAAAAAGAAAATTAGAAAATTTTAAACAGGTCGCACTGCAGGCGCAAATTTCGTTTTTCAGTACATATTCATTGATTTTTCGAGTGAGATAGTTTACATTTACGAAATATGTCATTGCGAATTCATTCCGTTTGACAGCTATGCATATCGTATATTATGTACTTGAAATTACAAATGAACGATGACCATTTACAATGAAGTGTTAGTGCTGATTAAAGATGTGTGCCAGCCCCAAATCGTCAAACATAATCTGTATGTACCTATTAAATTATGAATTGGATCGCGAACGTGCTTAGGTAACTGTTGTACACTGTTGAATGAACAGCAATAAAGTGCGTATGATCAACCGAAGAAGGCTATCGAAGTTGGAAACGGTATACTATATTTCCTTGCAACATTGTTGAGAGGTGGAAGAACGGCACATTCCGCACGGGGGCTGTAGCTGGGATGTTGTTTTAAGTTTTTTTTTTTTAAAGAAAACTGCGTTTTTAGTTTTTGGATAAATATGTAAATAACGGAGATCTGGTCCTAACGTCATTTTTTTAAATCGCCATAATGTGGCAACGGCTTTATCGAATTCACTCAAACTTTGTTTGGTTAGGTCTGTGCAGCGTCTTATTAGATGGCATTGAATTTTTTCCAGTTAAACGTTTTTACTTGCGAGGTTATGCATTCGTAAATTTTTTTCTTATGTCGAATTTTTTTTATCAAAATTCCGAAGCCACTCAATCATTATTTCCTGCGTCATCCAAGCTTTCTTGTTATGCTTCCACTCTACTGGTAGCTGGTCATGTCTGAGACCTCGAAATGCTCTTGGACGACATGATTTTCCAATGACCAAAAGTTTTTTTTTTCTCCTGCCATATTTGCGCAGTGCAAAATGGTTAGCCTTTCTTTTGACATTTTTCCACCTTTACATTGCTCACCTTTTAAAGCCATTGTTTTTGTTGGCAATGCTGGAAAAAGGAGACCTGTTTCGTCCGTATTTTAAATGCAATCGTCATCATAACCGGCTAATATTGTCGGCAGCTTTTGAAGAAATGTCCTAACATCTCCTGGATCAACGTCTGCAGCCTCTCCACTTACACTTTTATAAAAAAAATTCCGTGGCGTGCTTTAAATTTATCTAACCAGCCAGCTGATGCTTTGAAATTCGTAAGCCCTTCGCAGTTTGTGATCTCCAGCCTTTTGTCGAATAGCGGTTCCAGAAAGCGGGAATCCTTTGTTTCGAGCTGCACAAAACCATTCAAATACCGACTTGTCTAGATTCCCACTCGTCGACATCCAACGCCTCTTAAGGCGAGTTGCAGATGAATTTGCCTCCCATTCAGATAAAATACCATTTTTGTTTTTAAGCAAATCAGCAACCTGTGTTTTTCCTACACGAAAATCATTTGCAATTTTGCGCACACTTTTCTTGTATTTTTCGGAAAATTTGATCAAATCCACCTTTTCTTTCAGGCTTAATGTTTTTCTTTTTGGTGGCATCCTATAAAAAATGGTTTTTGTAAGCAAATTAAACAAACAAAACCGCAATAAAGAAAATACAAACCTTTTTAATAAAACAAAACAAAAACTAGCAAGACAATTTTCACATAACTGACCGAAGCCGGTTGCACCAAACGAATGAGGAAAAAACAATAAATTACGCAAACGCATTGTGTTTTGTTGTTCTTATTCGTTTAATACAGCTGGTTCTCACCAATACATTCATATAAACTTGTTTTATCAAGGTATGTATGCAAAACATCCCTTAAATGTAAATTCTATTTGGAAATGGATCCCGTTACAAACATTTCTCACTCTTTCTGTCCGGTCAAGAGAAACAAATTTTTCAAATTTGCTTGTTTTCGCTGTCCGTGTCCGTCTAAGAGAGTGTCCGTCCAAGAGAAACAAATTTATATGTAACTTATATGGAGCAAATTCCGTTAAAAAAAAAGTGTCCGCCTAAGAGAAGTGTCCGTCCAAGGGAAGTGTCCGTTAATGGAAGTTTCACTGTATTAGAAAAAAAATTTAAATGTTTACCAAATTTCTCAGAAATGCTTTAAACAACTTAATTGAATAAGAGGTCTTCATGTTGTATCGAAAATAACTGGAAAATTAACGTATCTTATAACACTGCCAATACGCTCGAAATGCGGGACATAAACACTTCTTAAACAAATATTTTGAACTTCCTTGCATATTTTATACAATAAAGAGCAGTTTTTATCGCTCGAAAACCATCTATTGCACCCACAGATCAAGTATGTGCGACAAAGTCGTGCATTTCATTTTAATATAGACCCTACTTAAGACTTTATATTTCGATTTTCCTGGCAATCGGCTTCCTTTTCTAGGTTAACATTTTCAACTCTGCTTGTGCTTTGCCAATGATGCGATGGCTGGCTGAGTTTTATTTTGTTTTCTTTCTTTACTCACCGTTCGTTCGTATTGTGGCTATCTATTTGAGCATCATTTTTATGCATTAAAGCTTAAAGGTGGAACGAAGCAGCACACTAGGGGTAAGGGAAGTTTGCATATGGTTTGAATTAGAATTTGAATACGGTATTTCCAATACCATTCTTGATCGTAAACAGAAAACATGCGATAAACTCAATCAGGTTTTTATTTTGTATACAAAATATTATTTCATGACACAGATATTAAATGAGTGAAGGTTATTTTTCCTTGCGATTATAGGTAGGTACTATAAGGCAAGTTATGCATTCGTAAGAAAAAAATTTTTTTTGGACAATCAAACATATCATTACGATAATAGAGAAGTCGAAAAAAGTAGGTCCGACAATTCTGCCGGTCTGTCTGTCTGTCTGTCTGTCTGTCCGTCTGTGTATCGGCTGTACCGATTTGTAATATAGACGCCTATTGTGAATTATGATTAAACGAAACAACCCAATTTTGAATTATTATTATGTCAGTTATTGTGATTCCATCAGCCTCAACTTTGTATTCATTCATAGACGTCAAACTAGTTGAGCTTCAACCATCAGCGCAGTACCTATCTTGTGTCGTTAAGAGTAGCTAAATAAATAACTAAATAACAATCACATAAGAGTTTTATTTAATTTCCTTTTCTCAACTGTACATTGCTTTACATGGTGTCAGAAGTGAACAAATACATTTGTATAAACTATATCGCGTAAGCATAAGCACACTACTTAAAATTTTTTTCCTCCGATCACACAATTGTTTGCGAAATGACGTCGATCGACCGCTTGCCACCGCCGCGCCGTTTCACTGTTCTAACTTGGCAAAGGAGTGGACGACATGGAAACGCACATTCATTGTTTATATGATCGCAAACAATAAGATGAAAGATCCAGAACAACAAAAAATAGCGACGTTTCTATGGTTGATTGGCCCAGATGCCGGAAATATATACAATACTTTGTACCCAAATGATGGAACATTCCAGAGCCTTTTTGAGTTAACAGCTGCAAATAGAAACGTGGATAACATAGCTAATAACGAAAATGATCAAAATGATGATGGAGAGGAAGAAAGCAACGGAGAAAATAGGGAAGAAGGTGAAGATGGTGATATTCCAGAAGAAGAAGGGGATGGACAAACTACGAGGACATTGGACAACGTCTTAAAGTCATTCGATAATTATTGCCTTCCAAGAAAAAACATAGCCATGGAATCGTACAAATTCAATACCATAACCCAAAAGGAAAACCAGATATTCGCCGATTTCGAAACTGAATTGAGAACTCGAATGCGCTTTTGTGAATATAACTAAATGTGGCGTCACCTACGAACATCGTATGTTGTGAGACAGGATAATTAGTGGAGTATATGACAAGAAACTACAGTTAAAGCTTCTAGATGGAAAAGATGAACCGTTAAAAAAAGTCATTGAAACTTGCAAAGTCTACGAAGCAGCAAACACAAATAAAAAATTGTTGGACAAACACGCAGCAACATCTGTCAATGCAGTTTCGGAATTAACAGACCTATCATGCAATGCTATGTCCCGTTATTGTTTTAATTGTGGTGCACCCTTCACACCAACTCATTTGCGTTTTTGCAAAGCCAATGACGTCAACTGTTCAAACTGTGGAAAGAAAGGGCACTTTGGAAAATTTTGCAAACAAATGGAGAAACAAAAACCAAATGGACAACAACAATTGTATGCAAACCCTCAAGGAAGCGGTGGAAATCAACAAAAACCAAATGGACAACAACATGGAAACACTCAAGGAAGCGGGGGAAATCAACAATCATTTTATGGAAATTCATATGGAAAAAGGGACAACAACAACAAGAAACAAGCAAACAGTGTCAACTGGAATGACGATGGTAATTATTGTATGTTAGATCAGGTTGATGGAAATATAAGTATATTAAGTAGTAAATATAATTTCTTTAGAATAAACTCAAGCACTGAGGGAGTAAATAAAATAAGATGGAAAAAAACATCTAATAAACAATTGGCCAACCACATTCAAGATTGACACTGGTTCCGACGTTTATTGTATCCCTTTGTTGGCAACGCCGACAGACAACGAGAACAATTTGAAAGAAACAATCTGACAGCTGTTTCGAAATTTGAAGTTCGAAAAGAAGCAGCAGCCAACTTCAACCTAAAAGAACATTCTAGAACAAATTTCACACATAAAAGATACAAAACTAAACCGACGCGACGCTAGACAGCAGCAGGAGATAAATTTATGAAAAGAAAAATTAAAAGTAAAAGTTATTAAATAAGATATTCTTAAAAAACTAAAAGTAAGAAACTAAGAAAGGAAAAATGTTAAAATGAAATGTTAATTGATTTATTTTGTATCTATTTCAGGAAATTTGTAATACATAATTATTTGTCAATATTATTTGCTATTATTCTTACACATGAAATTAATTGTTACCAATAAAATTGGTTTTCAATAAATGATAATTGTTTCAGTGAATAGACTTTATTGACAAATTTCGAATATTTAAGAACCTTGTCGCTTGAAGCAACAGTTTTTTACAAATTTCTTTTACTGGAAGTAAAAGTACGCTCTAAGCGTGTCAATCAACAGTTTTTACAAATTTCTTTTACTGGAAGTAAAAGAATCACCATGTCTACGACAAAAGATACTCCACGGCCGACCCGCAATAGTCGGAAAGCAGAGCAACATGATCTCATAATCAACAGTGAAAACATCAGTTGTTCAATATGCAACAAGCCAGACACGGATGAAATGGTGCAATGCGACGATACTACGTGCAATAAATGGTATCACTTTGCATGCGTCAACGTCACTGCCGACATCGAGTTTTCACCATGGAAGTGTGACATTTGTGTACAAAAGGGCACCATAAGATAGACTTCGAAAAGCCCTATAATGACGACTACAACAGTACGCTCGAAGCGTGTCAATCTTCAGCTTCAAATGTTGGAGAAAGTAAGAGCATTGCAGGCAAAACGCGATGAGGAAGCAAGAGCACTGCAGGCAACACGCGATGAGGAAGCAAGAGCATTGCAGGCAAAACAAGATGAGGAAGCAAGAGCATTGCAGGCAAAACAAGATCAGGAATATTTGAAGAGCAAATATAACATTCTTGATGGCACTACCGAAGTTGATTCCGTTTCAGACGGCGATTAAGCTTCACAACGTGGAAATGAGTGGCTGCAACAGGGCCGCACCCAGCAAATGTTCGCGACTGAACAGCATCATGTGTACGCTAATACTAAGATAGTACCTGCAACTCAGCCGAATAGCAGTCTGGACGCCGTAGCTCACGTTCAGCAACCAGCAAAAGCAGACCAGTTAGCTTCTGCAACGAGTGTCCATCAAGGAATCCCAAATATTTCGCATCCAACAGCTGGTGCAATGTACTCATATCAACAACACAGGCGTCAACCAACAACGAGTGCCCCGAACGCATATGAACCATACGCACATATTCCGACGATAGCAGCGGCTCCAGGTATACCAGTCAATCCATACTTTATTCCTCGTGTTAACAAATATCAACAAGAGGAGGAAAAGATTAATACTGGATTTCTGGACAATCAAGTCCACTCAGACTATACACCCTTAACTAGGAACCAGTTAGCTGCCCGACACTCCGTTACGATGGAACTTCCTATATTTGATAGTGATCCCGAAAAATGGCCCCTATTCATTGGCAGCTTCGAGAGCAGCACAAAATTATTCGGCTTCTCTAACGAGGAAAATCTTGTGCGGATCATACATTGACTTAAGGGCGCGGCTGCAACTGTAGCGAAGGACAGACTAACTCTACCATCTAACGTTCCACATGTAATATCGACTCTGCGTATGTTGTTCGGGCGTCCTGCGTTGATTATTCACACACTCGTTTGAAAGGTGCGTGCAGAACCCATGCCCCGAGCCGATAAATGGGAAACAATCATACCATTCGCACTGGCGGTGCAAAACCTGTGCTCAACCATGGAGGCATGCTCACTTCAATCTCATCTTTGTAACCCGTCGCTGCAACAGGAACTCGAGGACAAATTGCCGGCACAGATCAAGTTAAATTGGGCCAACCATATGAGGACGTTGCCTTATGTCAGTTTGCTGGAATTTAATGCATGGTTGTTCAAACGCGCAGAGACAATCAGCTGTGTCTCCCTCATAACACCATTTGTTCCAGAAGCTAAAACAGAACATAATAAGAAGACAAGGGGACGCGTCAATGCACATGCAGAAGATGACTATCAGAAATTTTCACCGTCAGCCAAACGATCATGCCTGATTTGCAACCAATCTTGTAAGGATGTCGAAAATTGTAGCCGGTTCCAGAATATGACCATCAATGAGAAGTGGGACGCTAGGAGGAAACATAAACTCTGCCGAATGTGCCTTTCACCGCATTTGGGGTCCCGATGCAGTGTGAATAGACTTTGTGGTCAAAATGGTTGCACATTCCGACACCATAAACTGCTCCACAGCAGTAGTAACCATGCAAGGGCATCAACGTCAAGGCCGAAGCGAAGTGTCAACCCCAACAACACAGACCAATATACAGACCGCCAACTCGTACTCCTCTTGCCTGAAACACCCTCGAAATATTTTTTCCTGTCTGTGAAAAATAGCTCTATAGCTTAATTTGAGTCTTGATAGTTTCTATTTCAAAAACGTAATATATTTGATTGCAATTTAAAGCTAAGATTAGCGCAAACATCATTATCACACTGCTTTCAAGGTGAGGTTTGTTTCTTTGTAAAATCAAATAGAATTTTTGGCACTATGGTGGGTGGAGGAATACAAAGAACCCCTGTTAAAACAAATAACAGTAATGAAATGATGGACACTGGCTCGCAGTTAAAACGACCTCGATCTTTAGACTACAATGAAAATGATTCTCATCAATCCAGTACAAGAGTGAATATGTCAGCGAATGACTTAAATGCTTTAATTGCAAAGACCATGGCGAACCTTTTGGACGAAAAACTGAAAAATTTGCCGACCAAGGCAGAAATGGAGGGAATTTCACAAAAAATCCAAACACTGCAAACAGCAAATGAGTCATTGCATAAACAATTGCAACAGGTTGATGCAAAATGTATGACACTCGAACGTCAGGTGGAGTTTCTTGAATCAAAAACAAATGAAAGAAACATCGTCGTGCACATCCCGTTAAAAAATAACTGGTTTAAATGAGAATCCAACAGATAAAGCAAAAAAACTATACCTAGATTTACTGCAAACTGAGAACCCAGCGGTAATTTCAACAGCAAGAACATTGAATACGAAAAACACAAAATTTTCAGATGTCATAGTTGAAATGCAAAACAAAGACCATGTAGGTGCTATCCTAAAGTCAGTAACTAAACTAAATTAAAAGGCACTGGAATTTCTTTACACCGAGATTATCCCGCAGCGGCACGACAAAGAAGAAGAAGATTACAAAAATTAAAAAATGAGATTCTCCAGAAAAACAAAAATATTAAAACACAAATTCACGGCCACAACCTGAAAGTCGGCGAGCATTCGTTCTATTATGTCAGCAGCAACAACTTGAGGAGTGATGACGGCGAAAATGGAATGTCATTTCTGCAGCAACTCGTAGGCGAAAGAATAGAACCCAGTGGCTCTCAAACTAATTCAGGGCTCCCACTTTGTTTTTAATTGTAATGCCGTTTGTCATAATAGTAGTAAAGTAGATGAAATTAGGAAAGTAGATGAAATTAGGAAAGTAGAAATGTTAAATATTAGAATTTTGTCATATAATGTTTATGGATTAAGTAATAAGAATTTATTCACGGAATTTTACAACTACATTAATCAATTTGAGATAATTTTTTTATTTAAAACTTTCGTTACTGAAGATAAGATAAGCAATTTTGGAAAAGTTTTTGTAAATTATATCTTTGAATGGATACCCGCAACAAAAAGTCACAGTAGGGGAAGGGCCAGTGGGGGCTGTTATTTCGGGTTCAGAAAGAATCTTAAAAATAATGGAATTCAGTGCGTGCTGCGGAAAGTTAACGATATTTTGGTTTTAAGCATAATAATAGAAAACGAAAAATTTGAGATTTATCCAGTATATTTAAACTGCAATAATTGGGAATCAGACTTTATACATTTAAGAGAATCAATGGAATTGTCAAATAATGCAAATATAATGATTATAGGAGACCTAAATGCAAGAATTGGAGAAGAAGGGACGTGTAACGTAATATAGGGTATCCTGCGGCGTTCAAAGGACACAATATCAAATTCAAGAGGAAAAACAGTACTAGATTTATGTGATACATATGGATTAAGAGTATTAAATGGAACAACTACAAGTGATCCCGAAGGAGAATATACGTTCGTAAGTGGGCAAGGAACATCGGTGGTCGATTATTGTTTAATAGAAGGAAACTGGAATAAATGTGTCCTAGACTTTGAAGTAGACCAAGTGCCTTACTCAGACCACATGCCTAGGTTAGGTTAGGTTAAAGTGGCTGTTGGCTGAAAAGACCAACACACTTAGTCCATAAGAGGACCGTTGTGATACCACGAGTTTGGGGTGTTTCCCCCTAGTAACTCAGAACCAGTTTGTGCTTCTAATGAATTTTAAAAGAGAGTTAGTGTCCACGTTAGACAGATCACTACTATCGTTGAAGAAGTATGCTCCCAGATGGAGTTTCCTTTTGTGAGCTAGTGCAGGGCATGTACAAAGAAGATGGGCAATTGTCTCTTCCTCCTCTTCGTCCATACAACTTCTGCAAAAGTCGTTTGCGAACACGCTAAGTCTTATGGCGTGTCTACCTATGAGGCAGTGTCCTGTAATGACACCTATAATGGAGCTAATGTGCCGTCTGCTCAGAGAGATCAAAGTCTTAGAGCGATTCGAATCCAGCTTTGGCCAAATCCGTTTTGTCGCTAGACATGTGTTGCCACTTGTCCACCTAAGATTAGTTCTATCCATAGCTTCTTGCCTTAGCAAAAGTTTACATGTAGCGATGGGAATACCCAGGTAACTGTGTTCAGTTAATATAGGTAGTGTTGTTCCTTTTTTGGCAAGTTCGTCGGCCTTACAGTTCCCTGGAATATCTCTGTGCCCCGGCACCCAGCAGAGGTGAATGTTAAACTGTTCCGTCATCTCTCTAAGAGACCACATGCCTATTGTGATGCATTTTGGACATAAAGTTGTAATAGCAGAAGAAAACCGTGAACTCAATCCGCTTCCTACGTTGAAATGGCTGGAGTCTAAAAGTGAAAGCTATAGATCCAAATTAAACGTGCAGTTGTCGAATCAAGATCAGATAAGTTTTCCAATTTGAGAAGAAATCACTAAGGACAGTTGTCCAAGGCCCAATTCACATCGCATACCATAAACGGCCCCATGGTATGATAATGAGTGCAGTAATGCAAGAAACGAGTCCTTCAAATGGCTAAGACTTTACCGTACAAATAATCTAATGTCCTACAAAGATTTCTATGTTCAAGCTTACCGCCGGTATAAAGATATATGCAAAGCCAAAAAAGAAAATTACTTTAAAAAAGAAGCACTCAGGATAGCATCTTGTAAAAACTCAAGCGAATTTTGGAAACTGGCGAAAAAACTTAATGGTAAAGTGACTATCATCAATCGAAAACTCAGCCCAGAAGTGCTTCGCACATATTTCGAGGGCTTACTCAACCCGGTGATAACACCTGTTTTATTCCAATTTGCTCCCCCGGACCTGAAAAACGATACGCTGGACATTGCTATAACGCCTTACGAAATTGCTAATGTATTAAAGGATCTCAAAGATGGTAAAGCTCCAGGATCGGATTGTATAACGACAGAATTTTATAAGTATGGAACAGATTTAATGATAGAAAAGCTTTCGCATTTGTTTAACGAAGTCATGGAAACCGCTGTTATACCACAAAATTTTAAGGAAGCCCTCATTTTCCCGATCCACAAAAAAGGAAGCTTAACCAGCCCGGAAAATTATCGGGGCATCTCTACAAAATTTTTACAGCTGTGCTGAAAAAACGTTTAACTACGTGGGTGAAGCAAGAAAATTTGCTCAAGGAATATCAGGCGGGATTTAGGGCAGGATACTCAACCGTTGACCAAATTTTTGTGCTTAAGAGTATTGCAGAATCATTCCAGATGAGAAATAAAAAGCTTTGCACACTTTTTGTAGATTTTAAAGCGGCATTTGCTTCTAAAGAACGAAATTCATTGTTTTACAAACTATACCAAAAAGGAATGTCGCTTAAGTTTGGAAGGGTTCTTCAAAACCTATATGCGGATACGCGGGCAGCGGTATGGAATGGAGAAGAATTGTCTGAATGGTTTGAGACAAGATCAGGGGTAAGACAAGGCTGAATGAAATTGATGTTGGCAAATTGTTTAGCTTTTCCAAAATTGCTTTAGCTTATAGAAATAGAATTTTAGAAGGAAACTTTTAAAACATATTATAACACATATACATATGTACATATTTATTCATTCTTATTTTATCTGTATTTTTATTGTTCTCTTTCTTATATTTGTGGAAATACTTTTCCTTCATAAAATTAGTTAATAATTAATTAAATCACTAGTTGCTAATATTGGCAATCTGGCAGACGGCAATAGCCAAGCTAAATAGTTTTTGTAATTTGTTTATGGAAAAAAATCGATAATGACTTAATAAAAACTAAACTTAAACTAAACTAAACTATTTTTTCCTGTCTGTGAATAGGTGTACATCTCTCTCTGTGCATTTTGTAATGGCAACTATACCTGCGTATGCCATTTATTTTTTAGGTGTGTTTGCTAAATGGGTTTTAAAAGCAAAGGAGAGCGTCACACTCTCAAAATAAATGGCATATCAGCTGATTTTTAGCTTGTAGGCAAAAAGAGAGACCATACAGTGAGTTGGCGGTCTGTATCTTATTGGACCGTGCCCAACAACAACAAAGGACAGCCAACTGAAATTGAGCAAGAAGAATACAGCTGCACCGCACATACATGGACCAGCTCATGTGGCTCAAGCAATCAAATACAGAATCGTGCCAGTCATTCTGTACAACAACGGAAAAGAAGTTAGCACCTTCGCGTTCTTGGACGACGGCTCATCACTTACGATGATGGAGGAGTCCCTCGCACACGAACTTAAATTAAAAGGGACTCAAAGGCCATTACATCTAAGATGGACCGGAAACACCGATTGATACGAAGATGACTCGCAGGTGGTATCGGTTGTGATCTCAGGGACACAATCCCGAGAAGAAATATTCAGTTCCAGTGGTCAGGACAATCAAATGTTTGGGTCTGCCAAAACAGTCCTTGAACGTAACAGGACTGACATCACAACACCCATACCTAAAAGGGTATCCGATACAATCGTACGAACAAGTAGTGCCTCGGCTGCTCATTGGACTTAACAACCTAAGCTTGGCAATTCCACTTAAAGTAATTGAAGGAGGAGCTGGGTATCCGGTGGCAACTAAAACTCGCCTAGGTTGGGTTGCATATGGGCCGTCAGCGCCAGAAGACCGTTGTTCAGATGAGGCATCCTTTATTCACAACTTTCATGGCTGCCAAGAATGCGAATGCAATATGGAAAACCATAAGAAGATAGATGAGTTGATGAGAGATTACTGCTCAAGACCTGATTAAATCAGACAATGAAGAGAGCAATAATGGCAAGTGGACAAAAATATCAGCGCCGCCAGATTCTCCAGCATCAGAAGATGCAGAGCCTGGTTTCGAAGAGGTCAAATCTGAGTTCATCACCTGCTTAAAGAATCACTTAGAAGATTTTGATTTAGAAGCTAATGAAAAGTCTGAGGATGAATTGGATTGGATACCTGACGATGAAACGGATGGTTATGTCGAGGAAAAGACTGCAACATTTGATAAGCTCGACGACGACGACGAAGACGATGTTGATAAACCCCTCAAGCAGCTTATCAATAAAGAGAAAATTAAACTACCCGCTTCAACAGAACCGGCTAAGGAGATCCTGGACAATAATCCATTTTACGATTTGTCGGATGTCTTTAATGATCTACCTGAACCTGCTCAAGGACAAAATGATAGAAGTTGTGCCACCTCCACCTACGACCCCCGAAGCACAAATATTCCCACAAGGTCGATCACCTCAATTATTTATTAACATAAAAGATGTCACTAACTATTCTCTGTATATGTATCATTATATTTATTATTTTATAAGATATAGTTATTTATTAACGAATTGTTAAGATACTAATACACTGAGAATAAAAAAATATTGAAATTGAATTGAATATGCAAGCTCTGCAACAAGACGTACTTCACCGCTGAGGGACTTAAAGCGCATATGACAGTCCATATGCCCAAGAAAAAGAAGGTCAAACGAATTGGTGGACCGAATAAGAAGAAAAATAAAAATAAATCATCCAATAGCCATTCGACTGTGCAAAAATTGGAGCTAAAGGCTGATGAAGCGGCAGCGAATTTGGAACTAACCGAACTATATGCCCAACATGGTGCAGAGAAGGAGCTCAAGATGAAAATAAGCTTAACGTGAACACCTGACAATTAAGTCTTAATTTCACGACGAGCTTTCTCGCATGCAGAGTCAAATTAGGCTTAGACCAGAGCCCTAAGATCTACCCCAAGGTAGAATCAAAGTTCTACCCCAAGGTAGACTCCTTGGTGAGGGGCGAGGTCTATCTAACACCTCTTGCATCCAATAATAAAATCCGTAGATTTTATTACCCAATGCCATATGTTTCCGCTATGGAATAAACCACAACCACCACGATACTCCCACAAGGGGGCCTACCTCTAGGGTGGCAATGGTACAGTGGATGTAGTGCTTGGTTGCTTAACCTGAGAGCTGTGAGTTCAAACCCAGCCTGGGCAGCAATTTTTATTTATTTCCCAAGTTTTAACTGGATGCCACCCGTGGAATTCCCTTGGGATAATTATCACCTAAAATCTGAAACCACTGTACCACCTTTCTTTCCTATCTTTCTATTCCTTCTCTCCTTGCTCGCACATGTTAAATCATTATAAGGGTATTCATATCCCCTTGAGTGCGAGTGCATTATAAAAAAAAAAAAAAAAAAAAAAAAAAAAAAAAAATACGCATACCAAGCCTTCCTCTCTTAGCCGCATACAAGTTTTACCTTGCATACGTTTCCAGTAAGGAATCAATACTTCAAGGAAAAGAAATATAGCTGTAGATACTCACTCCTATTTCAGTTACAACAATTTCCCTGCCATTTATATTGTTCCCGGGTTGCCACGTGGAGGCGGAGGATAGGCACGTCTATCCCTCTTAAGTTCCAAACTCCAATCTCAACCACATTCATGATTGGATTGAAGCCAGCTACAAAATACCGACGATGCTAAGCCCGGCAGGGACCCTAAAGACGAAGAGGTGCCGCGGCCTCTACGCTACAAGGATCTGCCGAACAGAAGGAGTATCGCGATCTATATTTGTAGCCTTGGCTAAGCGTTCAAAGCACTTAAGAGGGTATAGTTAACCCCCAGAAGGAGCTCAAAAGAGAGTTGTCGAATCAAAAACACGACTCGTTGGCTAACGCGTTTTCCAGCCCTGTCAACAAATGGGTATATAACCAGCCTCGCCACATATGGGTGGCAGCTGGGAACGACTGGTCCGTTCCGTGAAAAAGACGCTATATCAAATTTTGCCGACCCGTAACCCTACGGACGAGCTGCTTCACAGCATGCTTGTGGAGGTGGAAGCAATAGTCAACTCTATCCTGCTAAGAAAGAATTGGCTGAAGTCTCAACAATTCGCTAATTCATTTTGGAAGCGTTGGATACACGAATACTTAGCAGAATTGAATCGTCGGAGCAAATGGAACCGGCCCGTCAAGCCAATCGAAATTGGAGATCTCGTGATAATTGTGGATGACGCTAGTCCAAGGAACCTTTGGGTGCGAGGCAGAGTGGTTGATACGACACCAGGCAAGGATGGTCAAGTAAGAAGAGCCAAGGTACAAACCGAAAACGGATTCTTTGAGAGGCCCGCTGTTAAATTGGCCGTTCTCGATGTCAGGAAGGGTAAGTCGACCCATGGAGCTGAGGACGTCATACCGGAAGGGAGAATGTTGGCAACGCCGACAGACAACGAGAACAATTTGAAAGAAACAATCTGACAGCTGTTTCGAAATTTGAAGTTCGAAAAGAAGCAGCAGCCAACTTCAACCTAAAAGAACATTCTAGAACAAATTTCACAAATAAAAGATACAAAACTAACCGACACGACGCTAGACAGCAGCAGATAAATTTATGAAAAGAAAAATTAAAAGTAAAAGTTATTAAATAAGATATTCTTAAAAAACTAAAAGTAAGAAACTAAGAAAGGAAAAATGTTAAAATGAAATGTTAATTGATTTATTTTGTATCCATTTCAGGAAATTTGTAATACATTATTATTTGTCTATATTATGTGCTATTATTCTAACATAGGAAATAAAATGTTACCAATAAAATTGGTTTTCAATAAATGATAATTGTTTCAGTGAATAGACTTTATTGACAAATTTCGAATATTTAAGAACCCTGTCGCTTGAAGCAACACCCTTTAAGTTTCATAAAAAAATATTTAATGTATCTTTCGAAAATAAGAAAACAAAATTTGTTGTGCTTGATAGTGCCAATAAAGTTAAAATTCATGGTTTGGTTAACTTAAAATGTTTTGATGAAAAGAACGGAATTGAAAAAAACGGCTGAGTTTATTGTCGTCGATGACACTCTTGAACCTTTGCTAGGCTTGTCCACTTACATCGAGTTTGATTTGATAAGAAGGGTAAACACAATAGAGTCGTTGCCGAGGGGAAAAGAGGAATTCTTAAAAAAAAATAAAAATTGTTTCGGTGGTGTAGGTAAGTTTTCAGGACATTTTCGATCAGGTTAAGGGAAGATGCTATCCCATCGTTGCATTTAAAAAAAACGTATGTCATTGAGACTGAGATGAGCTTAACTCAATGATACAGGCTGGAATTATTTCTCCAGGGAATTATCCCACCGATTGGGTTAACAATGTTCAGCTGGTGGAAACCCCAATGGAAAACTACGTATTTGTCTCGATCCAAAACCACTTAATGCGTGCATCAAGCGAGAACATTTTCTCATACCCACGATCGAAGATGTTATAGGGAGATTGTCAGTTTTCTGTGCTCGACCCTAACCACATTTATGACAACGTTAGTTAGATTCAAATTTAATCGTGTGCCTTTGTCAAAAATAGTGCACCTGAAATGTTTCAAAAGAAAATGGTTCAAACTTTCGGAGATATTCCAAATCTCTTTATATATTTCGATGACTTGGCCATTGCAGCCGATAGTGATTTTGAGCATGATCAAACGTTGTTACAAGTAATGAAACGCGCTAAGGAGCATAATATTCGGTTTAATGCGTAAAAAATTCAATTTAGGGAAAAACAAATTAAGTTCATGGGACGTTTAATCTCGGAGGGCAAGATAAAACCTGACTTTCGATATACTAATGCCATTTTAGATATGCCAAAGCCGACTAATAAATCCGGGGTTTTGAGGTTACTTGGGTTGTTCAAGTACCTTGCCAAGTTCATTCCAAATTTGTCTTCCAAGTCGGCAGCCTTCCGCAATCTAACGCGAAAAGATTTTGAATGGTGTTGGACAGATAGACATGAGAGCGAATTAAAAAACTTGAAGAGAATTATAACGTCACCCAAAGATGGGTTGCGTATTGCTACAGGAGGGACATCCTGTTGCCTACGCCTCGCGCACTCTCAGTAAAAGTGGGCTCAAATTGAGAAGGAATTGCTTGCAATTCTTTTTGCTTGTGAACGATTTAATTTAATAAATGACCATAAGCCTTTGGAGGTGCTGGTCAAGCGCGACATTGATGATGTCTCGCCTAGATTACAGCGGATGTTTATGCTGCTGCTTAAATATCCGAAAATGAATATAAAATACACACCGGGTAAAGATATGCTTGTGGCAGACTGCCTGTCAAGAGCACAGTTGCCGGATCAACTCGAAAACGCTGATCTATTAGGAGTCATACATAGCGTAACTCGCCAAGTATGTTTATCGGAAGATAATTATAATTTATACTTGCAAGTGATTCAAGATGATGAAAAGTATATGTGTATATCCAAATATGTACAAACGCGCTGGCCTACTTATCATCAACTTGATGATTTAAGCCAAAAATTTCACAAATACCGTGATAATTTACATTTTGAGAATGGACTTCTATTTAAAGATCATAGACTAGTTGTTCCCACTGTACTACAGTTGAAGATATGCAAATGGTTACATGAACCACATATGGGTATTGAAAAAACGCTTGCACGAGCACGCTCTAACTACTTTTGGCCTGGTATGTCAGGAAAACTTAAGGAAATAGTTTCAGAATGTAGTCTGTGAGAAATTTAAAAGAAATTGCAAAAAGAACCATTGGCTCAGGATTTCAACCCTGAATATCCATTTCAAAGCGCAGCAATAGACTTGTTCGAAATAGCAGGCATGATTATACATATAGTTATTATTGACACATATTCGGGATTTGTCATTTCGGAAAGACTAATAAAAAAAACTTCAAGTCATATAATTGATGTATTGGAAAGCATTTTTAACCGCGTTGGGTATCCATCTGAAATCAGATGTGACAATAGTCCATTTGGGTCAATGGTATTTAAAAGAATATCTGATGAAGCCAATATTATTTTCAATTTTTCGAGTCCGCGATATCCCCAAAGCAATGGTCTCGCGGAGAAAGGCGTTGCCATAGCCAAAAATCTTCTAAGGCGATGTTTTGAGGTTCAGGAAGTAGATCGTTTTCAATATAGTATTCTCGAGTATAACACTACTCAGGTTGCCAATATGAAATTGTCGCCAACTCAATTATTTTTTGGTCTTCAAATCAAAACGAAACTGCCAGTGGCAAGTAAGTTGTTGTGTCGAAATATTGTGATCGAAGCTGTCGTTCAGGAAAAGATTAACAAAAAAAGGAAAAACTATCATTTTATTATAATCGGACTGCAAAACCTTTGTCAAGATTGAATGTGGGTGACCAAATTATTTTTAAGAAAAATGGAAAAGAGTGGCACTATGGAAAAATTGTTAAAAATGTAATAATAAATCATATATCATTATAAACAAATTTCGTTATTATTTTCGTAGAAATCGCAGATTCTTAGCTAAAACTAAAAATAATGATGTTATCGCAAGTGAATTACTTTTTGAAGACCACCTAAACAAAAACATTGTTAATGATAATACTAAGAAAGTCAATCTTTTGCCACCGATCTACAATGAAATTGTTAATGTTGATGAAAACTTGAACAACTATAAAAGTAAAACTTTACCATCTAATCAAAAAGAAAATACTAATGTCAATGAAAACATATATGAGAATACCAATAGTAAAATAGTCCAAGCTGAAGGTAGAGCATCTATAGAAGCCGAACGAGCAATTAATGATGATGATCCAATGGACCGTGATCCAGTTTATCGTGAAAGCTTACGCCTATTGTGAATTATGATTATACGAAACAACCCAATTTTGAATTATTATTATGTCAGTTATTGTGATTCCATCAGCCTCAACTTTGTATTCATTGATAGACGTCAAACCAGTTGAGCTTAAACCAACAGCGCAGTACCTATCTTGTGTCGTTAAGAGTAGCTAAATAAATAACTAAATAACAATAAGATATGAGTTTTATTTAATTTCCTTTTCTCAACTGTACATCTAGTCCGGGAGCCAGTGACAGATGTTCATGACCAATTTCCTCTCAAGCGGTATTTAGTGGAATGCATCAGAGAGTTGTATCATACAGCCTCGTGAACGTCAGCTGCGGTTCCGTGGTTGGGTTGAGCGGGGGTACCCGCCCAAACACGTCAAAAAAAAAAAAAAATGTTCAGTCATTTCCTCCCGACTGAAACTTTGTCAAAGTATGGCTTATCAGGTATCTCAAAGAAAACACAAAGTCAGCTGACTGTTACGTGGCGTCAGCTGGACGCTTGAACATGCCAATTTATTATTTTTTCGTACACTTAATATGGCACAGCATGACATTTTACCCTACAAAAGGTCGGGTAGTTCTAATTTTTTGATATGTTATATGGTATGGCTGGTAGATGCTAATTCCAAATTTCCACAACCACGCCCCCTCCGCCCCCTTCAAAATCCTGGAGAAACCACAAAAAATCGGCACTTTTGGTCAGTTTTTTGCCTATAACTTTTTTTAGTGTATTTTATCGAAAAAATAAATATGAAAATTTGTAGCTTACAAAATTTCCTATAAATATGGTGCGAGAAGTATTTTTGTACAACCAGTACGAACGGCGCTGTGAAGATTCCAAAAAAGGCTAAAATTTCGTATTTTGAAAGATTTTCAGACTCCGCCCTCTTTAAAGCGCAATAACTCCTTAACCGTCGAGTTCTTAAGACAATTTTTTTCAAATTAATCTTGTAGATAATTTTATTGGCTATATGCATGTAAGTATTTTTATTTTGTGACCAATACAATCGGGTGAGGATTGAGATAGTGTTTTGTTAAAATATTCTCACTAACTCATTTTTTCTCTGTATGTCTGTTTGGTTGCTGAGATTTTAAACTAACTTTGAAATAAGCCAGAAACCCAAGCGCGTGCATGCCAGTCGCTGCACCCCTTTCTTAAGTCCGTTGCATGCACCCCCGTCAAGGCCTTACTCAGGGTGACAATCAGGTGGAGGGGGGCAAAATCATTCGAAAATTAATATTAGTATACAATTATTTCGGTTTCTTTATCAACTTTTATCCAACAGCCAAAATTATAAAAAAAAAATAGATATACATAGCTATTAAAAATGTGTTCAGTACTTAACTGTAGAGCCTAAGTCTTAGAGCTCTATACTTGAGTGGAAAATATAAAACGCCCAGGGAAGATTCATCAACAAAATTAAAATATCCACAGATTTTGAAATTAATAATTTGATCCTTTTCATTTAATTTTTTTGCTGAATAATTAAATAATTTTCTCTATATTTTTTTATAAATAATGAAAAGTTAAAAAAAAAAATCTCAAGATTAAATAAGTCGTATTGACAACATGTCAGATGAAAATTTAGAATGAAACAACAACAACTTGTGTGTGCTACCACCAAGTTCATAGGCTGGAGTTATAGCTATTTCACGGGGACCAACCCGATCATCAGACTCCTTTAGTGGTGCTTAATCGCTTTACGTTCAAGATAATTGAGAAAAAGTTAAGTGAAATGAGCTTATCAAATACTAAGAGTAAGATATTTACACTCTCGTGCGCTTAGAAGGAAGTGGACTATGATCGGGTGCACTACGTATGAATGTGTAGAAGGGAGTGGAGTAAGAGGGGATATAATAACAGGCTGTTAAGTGGAAGGGTGTGATAAAAGTTGATAAAGAAACCGAAATAATTTTATACTAATATTAATTTTTGAATGATTTTGCCCCCCTCCCCCTGATTGTCATCCTGAGTAAGGCCTTGACGGGGTGCATTCAACGGACTAAAGAAAGGGGTGCAGCGACTGGCATGCACGCGCTTGGGTTTCTGGCTTATCTCAAAGTTAGTTTAAAATCTCAGCAACCAAACAGACATACAGAAAAAAAATGAGTTAGTGAGAATATTTTAACAAAACACTATCTCAATCCTCACCCGATTGTATTGGTCACAAAATAAAAATACTTACATGTAATCGGTAGCCAATAAAATTATCTACAAGATTAATTCGAAAAAATTGCCCTAAACTCGACGGTTAAGGAGTTATTGCCGATTTTTTGTGGTTTTTCCAGGATTTTGAAGGGGCGGAGGCGGCGTGGTTGTGGAAATTTGGAATTTACATCTACCAGCCATACCATATAACATATAAAAAATTTAGAACTACCCGGCCTTTTGTAGGGTAAAATGTCATGCTGTGCCATATTAAGTGTACGAAAAAATAATAAATTGGCATGTTCAAGGTCCAGCTGACGTATAATCCACCACGTTACAGTCAGCTGACTTTGTGTTTTCTTTGAGATACCTGATAAGCTATACTTTGACAAAGTTTCAGTCGGGAGGAAATGACTGAAATTTTTTTTTTCGGCGTGTTTGGTAGGGTACCCCCACTCAACCCACCCACGGAACCGCAGCTGACGTTCACTAGGCTTTATGATATTACAGTAGAATCTCGAAAAGATGAACAGATATAAAACAGACCCCGTTCATCTTTTCGAATTGTTCATCTTTCCAAGCTTCGAGCATTAAACTAAAGAAAATCATAAAGCTATGCATACAAACATTAAGTCTATTTGTTAACAAATCATTTTATTAAAAACAAAAACTTAAAACAACAGAAATTCATAAAAAAGTCCTTCATGAGGATTCAAAAAACAGACTTAATTGGACAGTTTTTTTTTTTAACTGCTCTTGCCGTCCGGTTAAAAAGCGTTCATCTTTCCGAATTGTTCGTGTTTTAGAACCGTTCATGTTTTCGAGATTCTACTGTATTCCCTTATTCTGTTCACCAATTATCATTCGAGAGGAAATGACTGTCGAAATTTGTACCTGGCTCCCGGACTAATCGCTTTACACGATTCGCTTCAAACTTGGTATAATGTATTATTATGATTTCCTACAGAGGAGTTTTTGGAATTAGCATTCTAGCTCCAAAACTAACGGTACCTGCCATATGATTTTTTATCAATAACTCATTTATCTCAAAAACGGCTTTTACGATTTTGATAAACCTTTCTGAATAGTGTTTTTTGTGAAAATTTTACGTTTTGGTTGGAACAGATTTGTCAGGAAAAGTCATAACGGTACCTCCCATAGAACCGGTTTTTTGAAATCAGATTTTCTCGTAAACCACTTGATTGATTTCGACGAAACTTTTAATGCACGTGCCTTTTTATAAACAAAATAATATTAATTGTTTAATTTTTTGAGTTCTTAAGCAAAAAGTTAATTTGTTTTAATTTTTGGTTTTTTTTTTTCAAAAACGGTCAGTTAAAAATTTTTTAAACTTTTTTTTCTGATAGGAACATTAAGCTGCTTGATGCTGGCGTACTCAAAAACAATTTCGAATGTGTTTTCGAAAAAAAACCGTTTTTTGAAAAAACTGGTCGTACGACAAAAATAAAGTGCACGACTGGGTCGTACGAACTTGTTCTAATGTGTTAAAATGGTCTTGGAGCTTGAGATTTTCGGAAAAAAGCATTGAAAAATCATGTGAAGTTTTATTTATCACTTTGTCTATCTATGTGATCAGTGTAAAAAAATATCCCTTCCGGACGTTTTTCTCGCGATAAAGTGCAACAGTGAAAACATTAACTCGATCGAAGCTAAGCTAAACTCCCTTGAGTTTCAATTGACTGCATTAACCAATTTAATTAACAATATTAATGACAGTTCTCAGGTCAATTCACCCTCTGAAAGCATAAGCGTTGAATTGAAACGAGCCTTCAATCCTATCCTCGCTGACAATAATTCCTACCATAAAAGTACAATTAATCAGCTTCATAAAATGGATGATTTTTTGGTTAAGGCCTTCGACGATTTTAACAACACTATTGACAATTCAAATAAGCGTTGTGTTTTAAAATTATCTTCAATTGATAAGCAACTTTCTGTTATAACAGACTTGGTAACGAACGACCCTCGCGTTAACAATTTTGACAAACGTTGTGAATCACTAAAACTAGAAATTTCGTCTATGCTTGAATCTTTTTATGATGCCAATTCCCTTGAATCCATTAACGAAAACCCTAGCTTTATCCGCTCTGATCTTGACAGCCATCTCCAAAGTACATCCAATATTGTCATCCCCGGTCTTCGCCAACCCCTCGCACTGCTAGAAAACGCCGTTGGTACAATTAACTCAATTAGTACCGAACTCATTGAAACCCGTTTATGCATTGGACTGCTTGCAGACGACATCCAGACAGCCACTTGCAAAATCGACGGAATCCACCTTCAACCCAATGCCTCTGTTTACAACACATCTTTAATGGCTGAAATTATGTATACTTCTACTTGTACACCTCTACCTATTTGCCAACCAGCTCCCTTACCAGCTATTGAAGATGCTACACCACCTCCACCTGCTTGCCTACAACCTTTGTTTCCTCCCATCACCACTGCAGTGTTATCAACTCCCGCTACAGCAATTCACCCTCAATCAGGACTTAATTTATCACCTACTCACCAACCAACACTTTCACTTAGCTCAACACCACCTGCATTACCTACCTTAAACCGCTTTGGCACAACGTGGACTCTAACCGAATGGAACAACAGACTAAGGAAGTTAAACAACAATGCTGATGTTCTCTGGATAAGAAGACTATTTAGCCGTACTTTTGCAATAACCCTTAACGAGTGTCAGAAGATTTCGCCACCTCGCTCCAGACATCATAGCAACTTCAAAATTAGTTTTTCATCTAAATACGAATGGCTTTTTAGCTCCCATACTGATGATGTTTTCCGACTGGGAAAGATAATCATAACTAAATGGGAAGATAAGCTAGATTATCTTAGATCTAAGAACACTAATGTAAATCCCATCCATTTATCCTCCAACCGGAAAAACTTAAAAAATAAAACAGCCTAAACCAAACCCTATAAATAAAGTTTACCCAAAACCTACACCTAAGTCCCCTCTTCCTCGTTCTAACTCTAACTGGAGTTATAAAACCAACATTTTCCCTTGCTTCAATCGACACAATTTCATTTCTAACCCTGTTAAGAGTATATCTTTCGATCTCAATCCTAACATGTCCATCAATTAAAACCGCGAACAATTCTCTCAAACCATTCCACATCACTCCCCACCCGCTTCTCAGACTGCGAACCCTAATCAATTCTATCCCAACTTTATTCATTCACATACCCTTAACCCTGAATCCAATGCACAAACCAAATCCTATCCAAATCCTCCGACTCCTTCTCCCCCTATTGATTCTCAGCCCCCTTCCGTTCCCTCTAATAAAACATCTTTCCTTGATCCACTTTTCCCTCCTACCGTTAAGCTAACAAAACGTCTTATAGATCAAAATGATGATGGCCGTTATGTTCTTTCTCGCCTTAGAGAACATCGAATATATTCTAATGTTCGACTCTACCTTGCATACCTTCACAATAAAGAAGATAATGTCTGCATAAATGGTGTTACAATGACAAACCTTATAGTTTCAATTTTTCAAGAAGGCCTCCCCACTAATTCAATTGATCTCAAAAAAATCTTCGTCCGTTTCCATGAAACATTAAACCTCACCCCTTCCCATGTCGAAAATGACCTTTCTACCTATGCGTCTTTTGTACATTCAAACAGAATATCTCACCTTCAAAGAAGCAGGGCGGACCATAATAACTATTTTCGTTCCTATTTTAGTTTCAACTTCTCCCTCAAGCCCAATATCTCAAATCTTTCCTAACCCAACCTCTCACTTCGCTTCAAATTGGATAACAACAACTCCTAAAACCAACCCTTACCAACACCTAAATAGTAAAATCGTCCCACTCACCTTCTACTATCAGAACGTGCGAGGCCTTCGCTCCAAAACTCATGGTGTTTTGCAACAAACTCATGCTCTACCTTTTGAAATCTATGCCCTGACGGAAACTAATCTAGTCCATAGTATAGAGCATCGAGAATTGTTTCCTTCTTCATTCAATGTCTATCGCGACGATGAGCTAAGAGATCCTTCTGAGAAATACTCTAACCGCGGTGTTCTACTAGCTATCCAAAACACGCTAGATTCCTCCAACATCGCAACCTCTTCTTCCTCGAATCTCGACTATGTATCAATAAAAATATCGCTACCTCACAAATCACTTTTTGTGATGTGTTGTTATATTCTACCGTCACAACCTATTGAATCTTACCAGCTCGCCATTGATACAATCGACCACATAATATCTCTATGTGACCCCAATGATCATATCCTTTTGTTTGGGGACTTTAACCTTCCTTATCTTAAATGGACTCCATCAGAAGATCAATCTCATTTCATTGCTTCCAATCCCACCTCTGCCAAGGAATGTCTATTTATAGATCGCCTAGCTGATTCCAGCCTTTACCAAGCTAGCGGTATCCGAAACTGTATAGATAGGCAACTTGATCTTATTTTCACCACCGATCCTGATAACTCCTCTGTATCACTATCTCCTCTACACCTATCTACCATCGACAACTATCATCCTCCTCTCATTCTCTCATTATATCATGATTCTCCACTACCAAATCATCCCCCTACAAATCAGTACTTTTATGATTTTCATAAAGCAAACTTCCGCCTTATTACTGAATATCTCAATAGAGTTTCTTTTAACTTCGATGACCTTAGTGTCAAAGATGCCACAGAAATATTTTACCGGGAAATATTTAATTCAATTTCTATCAATGTTCCCTTGAGTCGCCATAAAACATCGATCGCATCCCCTCCTTGGTATAACCGAAAACTTCGCTTTTTGCGTAACAAGAGAAACAAGTTATGGACAGTTTTCCTTCGCACTGGATCTCCCACCGATTATTCTAACTACCTTGGTTCTTATTTACACTTTACCGAGCTTTACAACTCTCTTTATCAAAGTTACTTAATAGAAACACAAACCAACCTTATAAATGATCCCAAGTCGTTCTTCCAGTTCGTCAATTATAAAAAGAAAATCCGATGGTTATCCTACCTCTCTCTCTTTCAATACCGAAACCTCGAATAATCCGGAAGCTATAGCCAACTTCTTTGCTACCTTTTTCAAGGAATCTTTTACCGGCGATTCTTTCGTACCTCACCCAGGTTATTGCGATTATTTGCCAAATTTCTCACTTGATTCATTCTTTCCTCTTACTGTCGACCCCAATATCGTTGAGAACAAGTTAAATCAACTCAATGATGAATTTCTCCCCGGCCCTGATGGTCTCCGCGATTTTCCTGAAAAAATGCTCCTCAGCTCTCTCTACCCCTCTCTCCAAAATCTTCAGCCTTTCCCTTTCTCAAGGAGAATTTCCTGAGATATGGAAAACCTCTTATATAACTCCTATACACAAAAAGGGCCCAAAGAGCGATGTTAAAAACTATCGTCCAATTGCCAAACTTTCACATATCCCTAATCTATTTGAAAACATTTTATACGAAATTTTAAGTTTTCGATGCAAGCCTCTCATCTCTCCTAGGCAACATGGCTTTCTAAAGTGTAGGTCTACAACCACTAACCTTGTTGAATTTGTATCGTATAGGCTCTCATTTCTTGAGAATGGGAACGAAGTCGATGCCATTTCAACAGATTTTAGCAAGGCTTTTGATAAAATTTCGCATAAACTAATACTTTTCAAATTATCCTCCTTCGGCTTTGAGCCTGTCTTCTTGAAATGGATATCTTCTTATCTAGAAAACCGTTATTACAGTGTCCGTTTCAGGTCTGCCCTTTCCAATCCTTTCTTGGCTACCTCAGGGGTTCCCCAAGGTAGTCACTTAGGCCCACTCCTTTACATTCTTACCATCAACGATATAGAAATGGTAATAAAATATTCCCATATTTCGCTCTACGCTGACGATACTAAGTTCTATAAGACTATATCATCGGCACATGACTCTTCTCTTATTCAACTTGATCTCCACAGCTTCTAAATCTGGTGCCTTAAAAACTGCTTAGAGCTCAATATTACCAAATGCAAATCAATTACTTTTTCACGAAAGCGCATTGAACCTCCTCCCCGGCCCTACTTTCTCCATAACCAACCCCTATCCGCCGTGGAGGCGATTCGCGACCTTGGCATATAATGCGACCGAGAACTCAACTTCCTGGCACACATCGACAACATAATTTTAAAAGCCAACTCAACACTTGGTTTTGTGAAACGATGGGCCAAAGAATTCTCCGACCCATACGTCACCCGATCTCTCTACATAACCTTTGTACGCCCGCTCCTTGAATACGCCTGTCAAGTATGGTCACCATTCCAACAAATTCATGTCTCTAGAATCGAGAGCATTCAGCGTCGTTTCCTAAGGTTTGCACTTCGTGGTCTCTCTTGGAATGATCCTTTCATCCTGCCCCCATATCAAAATCGTCTTAAATTAATCAACCTGAACTCGCTGCAAGAACGAAGAGAAATATCCGAGATTCTCTTTATTCATCGACTCCTCTCCGGTTCCGTTGACTGTGAAACCCTTTACAATTCTATTTTCTTCAACACGAACCCTCGTATCCTAAGAAATCCTCGCCTCTTCTATCTTCCTCCACACCGTACCTCATATGGCTCCAACGAACCCTTAACTCGAATGCTGCGGAGGGTAAATTCGAACCAAGACTTGTTCGACTTTAACCTCACTACTCCATGCCTAAAACTCCTACTCCGGAATCACCCTCCCAATTAGTTTTAAGTTTTACCTGTTTAAGTTAGAGTAAGATATTTGAAGCTTGTACTAAGCTAAATAAATGGGGGTATTGCCCCCACCAAAATTAAAAATTAAAAATCAATAGTTAATGCATTTTTTTTGGAGAAAATGAAGTTAAGCCATCAGATTTCTTTTGCTTTTTTTGAATTTTAAGGAAATTTTTTTTTTAAATCGTTGGACCAGTTTTTTCAAAAAACTGTTTTTTTTTGAAAAACTTCGAAAACATATTCGAATTTTTTTTTTGAGTATGCCAGCATCTAACAGCTTAATGTTCCTATCAGATAAAAATGTTTAGAAAATTTTGAACTCAACGTTTTGAAAAAAAAAACGAAAAATTAAAAAAAAAAATTTAACTTTTTTTTAAAACTGAACGTTTTTTTTGAAAAATTAAACAATTAGTATTATTTCGTTTGTAAAAAGGCACCTACACTAAAAGTTTAATCGAAATCGGTCAAGTGGTTTACGAGAAAATCCGATTTCAAAGAACTGGTTCTATGGGAGGTACCGTTATAAGACTTTTCCTGAAAAATCTGTTTCAACCAAACGTAAAATTTTCTCAAAAAACACTATTCAGAAAGTTTTATCAAAATGGTCGGAGCCGTTTTTGAGATAAATGAGGATAAAAAATCAAATGGCAGGTACCGTTAGTTTTGGAGCTAGAATGCTAATTTTAAAAACCCCTCTGTAGGACATTATAATAATGCAATGTACCTAGTTTGAAGCTAATCGGTGCAGCCGTTAAGGCTGTAGGTGCAGACTGACAGAATTGTCGGACCCACTTTTTTCGACTTCTCTATAATCGTAATGTGATGTTTGGTGCAAAAACGTTTTTTTACGAATGCATAACTCTTGCCTTATAGTACCTATAAACGCAAGTAAAAATATTCTTTTAACATTCTTAAAAACTCGTTGTGGGCTTTACGATTACCACAAAACATTTTAATAAAACACCATATACGAGTATATTGAATTTACTACAAAATTAATTTATTAACTTATAATATAATTACTTTGTTTGTATTTTGTAGACGTTAGTTAAGGTAATTGTTCACAGGTTTAGTTGATGGTTTCTTGCTTTTTCTTCAAACACATCCCAAAGGTATTTTTCTAGCGATATATTATACAGGGTGATTGGTATAAGGTGTTGCAAAAAGCTAACGCATGTAGGTTGGTTCGAGAAAAGAAAAAAATCGCATGGGAGGGGGGTCTATTCCCCTCCGTTTAGACGGGCGCACAGTGGTGCGCTTTGTATGGAAGAGCGGAAAAAATCCACCAAATCTGAACTATGAATTGGAGAGCAATGAAATTTGGCAAACAAGTTAATATAGGACTTACACATATTTCGACAAAGTTTGGTGAAAAAAAAAAATTTATAAAAAAAAAAGTTATTTCATTTTTTTCTAAATTGCGGTCCTTATGGTAAAAAATCAAGTTTTTTAATTTGCATCTATTTTTCATTAGCTGAAATAATTTAAAAGGTTCATAATAAATATACCAATAAATACAAAAAAATAGCAAATAAAGAAATTAAACATAAATAATTTAATTAATTAATTCGAGAGCTTCTTCACTCAAAGGAAGATTTTTTTTCTTTGGTTCAGGTCTTAAGTGGGTTATAAATGGATCAGATGATATCATAATCGGTGACGTGAAATAAGGCCCAACGAAAAAAGGCCAAATTTTAAATTTGGCGTTATTTCGCTTTTAAAATGGAAATAAGGCCGAATTGGCTGTATTTCTATTTTCAAGCCGAAATAAGGCCAGATTTACATTGGAAATAAGACCAAATTTCAAATTTGGATTTATTCCACTTTATTAATGGAAATAAGGACAATGTGTGACAATAGAATTTCCACTCCATGGTCGGCGTGGATGGGAAAAGGATTTGAGATAAAATGATAATTGATAGAAGGAAAGGATATTTCGTTGTATAAAAAAATAATAGTTTCTTCAATTAACAAAACAACAAATCAAATATATTTTCTTCAATATATGCAAGAAACAAATTAATGAAACTTTTTTTGTTTAGATAAGTCCGGAAACAAAACCAACAGGTATTAGGAAAAACCTATATGCATTTAAGAACCATGAACAAATAACTATTTTTTATTTTTACCTGTCCTAACTTTTTGATCGAAAATTGCTTGTTTTTGATTTATATGAAAAACGCAACAGGTATAGGGAAAAATCCATAGACACGAAAATCTGAGAAATAAAACGCTTTTTTATTTGTACCTGCCCCCAGTTTTTGCATAAAACAAAAAAAACTGCAGGTTTATCCCTAATCCTTTTGTTTATTCTTTATTAAGATCTATCATATTATTTAAATTTTAAACCCATCATAAAATATTGACACTTTTTTTTATATTTTTTTTCCAAAAAAATGGAGTTGAAAATTGAAATATTTTGCAGGCAGAAATAATTTTTTTTGGTATAAAGTCGAATTTCTCACACATGGATCAATGTATGAACAGCCCAGTAGAAATCGACACAAAAAAAGGCTAAAATCGCAAATCATGATGTAGTTCTGATTTTTTGGTATGTTGTGTGGACCAGTTAGAATAGTGTAAATCCAAATTTGCAACTTCGAAAAACTTGTGCTCGCTGCGTAGCAAGCGAAAAACTGCACAGTCTTAAGACTTTTTTCACTTTTTGTTCTAAAAGTCTTAAACTATGCATTTTTTGACAAAGAAAATAACCACTTTCTGTAATTCCATTAAATTTACAACAATTTAAAACTAACCGCAGCTTTATAAACCCCATAGAGACCGAGCTATGACTCTTTGAAGATTGTCCATTTTTACGGAAAATAAATAATTTTTAGTTTTGCTGCTGTAAGAATCAAAATATTGGCAAAATCACTCGTCCTATGAGAAAAGTTAGCATGCATAAAGTTGAAGTAAATTTAATTTCCTTTCGTTAAAGCACAAAACAAAGTCTGTGAGAATAATAGCTCAGTAACAATCTTGAAAAAAACATAAAAATGGATTTTTGAAGAACTGAGACAAAGCTCTTTAAACATTGTGTTTTTCGTATTTGATATTACTTATTTAATTTTCCAGCTTCCATCAGCCGTTTACAAACTGGGCACTCTGTAATGCGGTTATCATGGTTTGTTTCTAGATTAAGAGTGCAATTTTCATTGTATCGTTTATTGTTAAAGCATTTTGATTCATTAATTAGACAATCTCTTGTGACCTGGTCTTCACTTAATTTTCTCCGCATTTGAGTTTACTTGCACAATTTTTAGCAATGTGGTGATATCCGTTACAGTTACATTTGTAGTACTTAAAAACTAGCCATATTTCCCAGCCAATGGTTAATTAGTGATTTTCAAGCATGTTTATACCATACCCTATTCTAGAGAATGGATATTTTCATTGTAAATACATTTTTAAAGTAATTTCATGGAACATGTTTTTTTAATTAAAATTAAAAGAAGTTCAGCCAACAAGACTCAAATTCAATTGATATAGAGTCAATGAAACACCTTATAGTCTTGTTTAATTAAAAAGTTTTTTTAGTTCTGTACTTCGTGAATGGCGGCGCTAGTTGTCTTATCTATTTTCATCAAATGTCTTCTATTGTTGTTTTTGCTTCAGTTGCAATCTAGACGAAAACCACTCCTAACTCACCAATCAAGTGTTTGTGAACTTCGTCCATAGATGGCGCACCAAACGTCCCTTTTATTGGGAATACTATAGATTATAAATACAATGGTATATTGTATTTGATGGGGTGTGCAGATTTTGGCCATTCTTAATTCTTAATTCTTATATCCTTTATTAAACTCTAAGGCCTGCTGTCTCAATGCTAGACTACGACCTTTCAAGCTTCGATGTACAAATTTTTCTGTCTGAAACCTAAAAATGTAACTCTTTTTATAAAAATTTGGGTCTGCATTGACCACGTTCTTTTGTTTACTTTTGTATCTATATCATATGCATTTCCCCAATAACATTTTTTTTCTTGAACTATTAAAAATGATCACAGATGCATTCCTTTCCATATCGATAACCCAAAGAAATTCCACTTGAATTTCCTCATATCCATGTTAATAGTCATCTCAAATTCCAATTCTTTTGCAACATAATTACTAGTCCAAAAAAATGAGTCGCCTTGTCATAATTTCATTTGTCACCTCGCTGCTATGCGATTGAGCATGCCACTAGCGCTATCAGCATTTTCTTTATTTTGGGATTTCCCTTAATGCCCACAGTAGCGGAGCATTGCTTTGGACATTGAAAATCGGTTATCCCTTACTCATAGCTTGAATGCTTAGGGGCACTTGGTTTTGGACTCGACCTATAGTCGAGTCAAATTAAACAAAAAAATCGAAAATATCTACAAAAATAGCTAAGGAGAGTTTATTGTTTTATTTTTAAGAGTACCTTTTGGCTATACTAAAACCGGAAAACTCGAACAAAAAACCCTCTGCATCGTCCGCCACTTTGAAAAAAGCTTTACAAAGCGTTTGCTTGATTTTCTCGGCCACTATTAGTCCTAGAGTACTTATTTTGGTTTCCTTTTGCAGGAACAAATATTTTCTAAATTTGTGTTATTGTCAAAAAACTGTCAAATTTTCGAGTTAAAAATGGATTTTCAAGTTTATCTCATCCAATGTCCATCCGAACCAAAAAACACATTTAATACTTTTATACAACTTTCAATTTCCTAGATCTTCGTATATTGAGATTTTATGTACGTCAAAAACCTTTCAAGATAGAGCACGACAAAGTTTTCAATATTCTGCGAATATTTTGTTAATGAGGAAATGAATTGTGCTTACGTTACACCAAAATTATTATTGATTTCATAGAAACAGTTATTTACATATATGTAATATATGTTAATAATGTATTATATATTATGAAACTCATTTCCACACTACCGTTGGGTTTCAGAATAATCGTCGAAAACTACCACCACATTTTTGGAAAAATAGTTACGAACGTAACTAACATACTTTTGGCATATATTTTCGAATGTTGAATGAGTGTCCCAAACAACTTTATGTAGTAAAAACCCGCCGTCCACCACATCAAGGCACCTGTTTCATATTAAAGGAGCAACTGGAAATGGCGAGAAAGATTTGTAAAACGAGGCGTTTGTCCCTTTTCTAAGTCCTTCCGCAGTAAACAAAGAAAGAGGAAACGGAGAAAGTTCGTAAGCCAGAAAATCTTTCAGGTCCTCATCAAAACTTTTTACCAAATAAATTCTTTGAAATAAAAGTTTTTTGACTCACATAAAATTTAAATATACAAAGATCTAGGAAATTGAATGTTCTATAAAAAGAATTGAAAGTGTTTTTTAGTTCGGATGGACATTGGATGAGACAAACTTGAAAATTTATTTTAACTCGAAAATTTGACAGTTTTTTGACAATAACTTTTTATTGGAAAGAGCTGTAAAAAAAAAATTAACAAAAATTTTAGAGAATATTTTTTCCTGCAAAGGGAAACCAAAATAAGTACTCTAAGACTAACAGTGGCCCCGAAAATCAAGTAAACGCTTTTTAAAGCTTTTTCTAAATGGCGGACGTCGCAGAGGGTTTTTTGTTCGAGTTTTCCGGTTTTAGTATACCCAAAAGGTACTCTTTAAAATAAAACAATAAAATTCTTCTTAACTATTTTTGAAGATATTTTTGCTAATTTTACTGGACTACTAGTGACGATAAATTTTTAAGTATGTAATCTGACGCTTTGCTTTGAAAAATTGGATGATAAGAAGTATTGTGGCTTGCTTATGGGAATATCATAATAGATGAATATATTATGCTATTTGTGTTGTTGGTTAAGTGTATGGAAAAATGCAATGAATGTATGCAGATAAGGGTGAGAAAAATATAGAGGGCCGTAGTGCACACTACATCTAAGCATCGGATACAATATGTAAAATAAGATTGGTTTTTCTCTCGGGCTATAATAAACCATTCGGGTGTTCCGCAAGGAAGCCATTTTGGTCCTCTATTTTTACTTGCAATTATAGGTACTATAAGGCAAGTTATGCATTCGTAAAAAAAAAATTTTTTTTTTGGCAATCAAACATAACATTACGATGATAGAGAAGCCTAAAAAAGTGGGTCCGACTATTCTGTTTGTCTGTCTGTCTGTCTTTCTGTCCGTCCGTCTGTATCGGCACCTACAGCCTAAACGGCTGGACCCATTTGCTTCAAACTTGGTAGATAGTATTATTATGACGTCCTACAGAGGGGTTTTTGGAATTAGCATTCTAGCTTTAAAGCTAACGGTACCTGCCATACGATTTTTAGTGAAAAGTTAATTTTTCTCAAACGGCTCCTACGATTTTGATAAATAGTGTTGAGAATAGTGTTTTATGTGCAAGCTTTATGTTTTGGTTGGAATAGATTTTTCAGGAAAAGTCTTGTAAAGGTACCTCCCATAAAACCGGTTTTTTAAAATCCGATTTTCTCGTAAGCCATTTGACGGATTTCGATGAAATTTTTAATGTAGAAGCCCTTTTATAAAAGAAATAATAAACATTCTGAAATGTTTCAAAAAAGGTTTTTTAAAAAAGTTTCAAAAATTTTTTTTAATATTTGTTTTTTCCAAAAACGGTTTAATCTATATTTTTTTAATTTTATTTTTCTGATAAAAACTACAAAGTGCTAAAAGTTGGCATACTCAAAAAAAAAAAAAAAATTGGAATATATTTTCAAAAAGTTTTTCAAAAAAAAAACTGTTTTTTGAAAAAACTGGTCGAACGATTTTGATTTTTTTTTTTGTTAAAATTCAAAAAAGTAAAAGAAACCTGATGGCTTATTTCATTTTCTCCAAAAAATGTTTAAGGTATTGATTTTAAGTGATTTATAAAATTTCATATGATTTTTTCAACGCTTTTTTCCCAAAATCTCAAGCACTCCAGATCATTTTAACACATTAGAGCAAGTTCGTGCGACCCAGTCTTGCACTTTATTTCTTTTATTTTTAATTTAATGGATTTTAGTTTTGACTCAAATAGCTTAATTTTTGCTGATTATATCAAGTTATATAAAAAAATTTAATCACCCTCAGACTGTTTGAAACTTCAACAGGATATTGATACGCTTACTAACTGGTGTAAAGTCAATAGTTTGCAATTGAATATTTGAAAATATTCCGTAACGTCCTTAACTCTGTCTAAAAACTCAATTAATGTAAATTAAAATAAAGTGTCTGTTTTTAATTTCAAAATATCAGTTTTTTCACTAAATGCGTATTAAAGTAAAAATCTCGCAAAACAAAAACCTCGCACTAGTTTTCGTCTATTAGAAGAAATAAGCTAAATTTTTTGGAATATTTTTAGCAAATTCTGAAAAATTACCAGTTTTTCGAAGAGCTATATCTCGGTAAAGAATAAACATACAACAATTTTTGTACTAACAAAATTGTAGGAAATTTAACGTTCTACTATAAAATGGAAATGCTTTTGCTATAAAACGTTACTGAGGAAAAACCGTTGCAAGGTCGAACATTTTGCAGTTTCCGTTTCCCGCTCCCCCACCTTTTTTTTCCATAGGGCCCTCGAGGTCCAAAACTTCGTAAAATAATTATTAACTATCCTTGAACAATATCTGATATTTTCATTAGCTTCCGACCTTTCTCCACCTTCCACCCACTTTTTCCAACCTGTCGAGTGGTCTAAATGTATGCATGTGGCATATATGTGCATGTGCATATTATGAAGAACGTGACTCCTTCAAGTTTTAAAATCACGATATCTCCGAAATGGTTTTTCTTACAAAAAAATGATATAAATAACTTTTGTAGATAATTTCATGGTCTACAACTTTGTCTGATGAATTTTTATGATAAAACCTACCGTTTATCAGAAAAACTGAAAAACCGTTTATTTGACCTTTTGACCTTGAATAACTTCTAACGCGCCAGTCGGATCGATGGGGATGTTGCTTTATTTATTTGAAATGGTGTTCCCAACGTCTGTACCAATTTTCAGCTTTATGCGAATTTTTGCAAACCTAGCACTATTTTTTTGTCTATTTTGACCGGACTATTATAACAAAAACGCAATTTTTAAAATTTGTTTCTGTCTGTTTATTCCGCCTAATCTCGGAAATTGTTGGATTGATTTTGACAGGATTTTCACTGGCGGATAGCTTACTTTGTAAATTAATTTAATCTGTTAAGTGATGGATGGGTGCTGTATGAATAGGGTAGACCCTGATTGGTATCAACATGGCGATGCCCAGCGTTGCAACTGTCTCATACGCATCAATTGTGCTTATTTTACCTCCAAGTGGTAGCCATCGGGTACTGGTCTTGTCCACCCGGACTTGACTTGCTGAACTTATAAGCGCGAGTGTTGATCACAGAAAAATAGCAACACTATAATTGCCCTGCCATAAAGCTCCTCTGTTTCTCTTGTTGGGTAGCAGTTTATTCTGTACGAACCCCTCAGAAAGCAAGCGAGCGGTGGATGAGCTTCCAATTATGTGAACCAACGGCGACGCTTACAGATAATATGGTAGGCACCCCATTGAGCTACTTCGACATATTCGGAGCTCAGGTCTTTGGGTCCTTTCACTACTATTAGTCAGGGTAGTGAAATAGAGAAGATGGCGGATGAGCCCATATAGGACCAACGGTAGCTCTCACATCCCCGTAGTGGGTTACTGACTCTGGATTTCTCCAGCTCCTTTTGTCCAAGGAGAGCAGCATAGGGCCTGGTCCCCCAGGTTGGGGGTTGTGCGTCGGGCTATCTTCCCTACCACGTAAAAAACCTCTTGTTCCGAAACAACCAACTGCCTCGGATATGGATGACCCTACTGATGACGACCCTAGCAAACGAAACAAGGACAACGAATTTCGGTTCTGCACGTGGAATGTCCGGACCCTTAACAGGCCACGTGCCGCCGAACAATTAGTGGAGGCCCTAGATGGTGTCAAAGCCGACATCACAGCCATCCAAGAAGTGCGATGGGATGGTGAAGGCACAAGGAGGATGAAAAACTGTGACATCTACTATGGCAAGTGCTACAGAACAAGAAAACAGCGGCTATTTGGATGCGGATTTGTGATAAGAGGAAGGCTTAGGCAAGAAGTCTTGGGGTTTCGCGGCATAAGCGAACGCATTGTCACAATCCGCATTAAATCCAAATTCAGCAACATCTCGCTGATCTGCGTCCACGCGAATGCGAATGCGGATCTCCACCAGACCGCAGAATCGAACATCCACTGTGAGAAAGTTTGATATTGCGAAGTTACAATCGCAAGAGACCGCCACAACCTTTGCCAATCATGTCTCCTCTTATCTCTTGACAAGCCCGGCGCCTGCTGCCAAGAACGCTTCCCGTGCGGTTTACCAGCAAAAGAGGAAAGAGCAACATCGGCTTTTCAGAAGAAAAAAAAGAGAACTGGAAAAACGAATGGTTGAATCTATTGAGGGGTGCTACGGCAGAAGCAATGTTGGAAAGTTCTACCAAAGGGTAAAGCATTCGTCCAAGGGTTACAAAGCCCGAGCGGAAGCATGTAGAGACGAGGGTGGGTATGTCGTTGTAGATACACAGTCGGTGCTGAGAATTTGGAAAGAACACTTCTGCAGACTGTTAAACGGCGACAACCAACCAATCGCTGTCAGGCAGAATGATCTATTCGATTTGGATGATGAACGAAATTTCCGTCCTCCCGACCAAGAAGAAGTTCGGATAGCAATATCTAAACTAAAGTCCAACAAGGCTGCTGGAGCTGATGGCCTTACGGCTGAACTCTTCAAAGCAGAGGGAGATGACTTGGTGAGGAGCATACACCAACTCATCTGTACAATCTGGTCGGATGAAAGTATGCCTGACGAATGGAACCTCAGCATTGTGTGCCCTATCCACAAGAAAGGAGATACTCTAAGCTGCGCCAACTACAGAGGTATAAGTCTCCTAAATGTCGCCTATAAAATCTTGTCGGCCATTCTGTGTGAACGTCTGAACCCTTTCGCACGTGAACTGATTGGCCCCTATCAGTTTGGTTTCAGGCCCGGTAAGTCAACCGTTGACCAAATTTTAACACTTCGGCAGATTTTGGAAAAGACCCAAGAATTCCAGATCGATACTCACCACCTCTTTATCGATTTTAAAGTCGCCTCTCTCAAAGGAGCAAGGAGACACTATACAAGACCCTTATCATCCCAGTCCTGCTGTATGGGGCAGAAGAGTGGACACTGACACAATCGGATGAAAACAGGCTATGGTGCTTTGAGGGAAAGATTCTTCGGGTGATATTCGGGCCTGTATGTATCAATGGAGTATGGAGGAGAAGATTCAATGACGAACTGTACGGGCTATACAGCGACATTGACTTGGTTAAGAAGCTGAAAATTCAGCGGCTTAGATGACTGGGTCATGTGGAGCGTATGGACGAAAACGCTCCTGCCCGACGAGTCTTCAATTCCAACCCGGAGGGCCGACGCAGTTCTGGAAGACCCCATCTAAGGTGGCGCGATCAAGTGGTAAACGACCTCAACCAACTTGGTGTGCGCAAGTGGAGGCCACTGGCTAGGGACCGGCCTAGCTGGCGAGGATTGTTGGTTGATGCCGTGGTCCACAATGGACTGTCTGCGCCACCTTAAGTAAGTAAGTAAGTAAGTACCCCTAGGTGGCACTGGGGATACTTTCTTCGAATTCTTTTTTATGGGCCGAATTGACTTAAAATCACACAGTATCTATACACATAAATAAAAATGAAGTGTCTGTTTTTATTTTTAAAATATTAGCTTTTTACTAAATGCATGTGAAAGAATTATTATTTTCAAAACATTAATGAATTTTGTCGGAACGAAGTTCGCCGGGTCAGCCAGTTTGAATATAAAATTTCTCGATGTGACCTAACTCTTGTTATGATGCAAATAGGCTTGGGAGTTGTTTTTGGTTTTCAACGTAGTTTTGACTTGCATTTGGAATTTCTGGTATCTTAGTGGTGAGACGTGTCTTCTTATTTGCTTTGTTTTCGAGGGTCATTATTTGAAGTCATGTTCACTGCCCTAAGTTACTATCATTATTTAATACCCATGCCCCTGCCCGTTCCCTTCGACCTCGAGCAAACGACTTCTTCCTTATTCCTAGAAATTATACTAATAACAATCCAATATGCAATTCTGATTCAAATTTCAATCAATTCGAAGATTTTTTTGATTTTCATTATAGTAGAAATAAATGTTAAGCCTTACTGTTGATTGTTGAATAACATTTAATAATCAGATTTAATTTAGTTTTTAAGATATTCTAAGAAAGTCTGTGAGCTAATTCAAGTTAATAAAAAAACAAATGAAATGCAAGCATTGCTTTGCAAGTGAGAACCCATTGTAGGGTGGATTAACGAGAAAATCAGGAATGTCAAACAAGAAGATTTAGGCATTGAACCCATCCTTGCATGGAAAGATCACAAAGCCTATTGGGCACAATGGAACTCCCTTCATATAGAAGGTGTGTTCAAGCGAAAATGGAAACCCGCAGGTCAACAAAAGGCTGGAAAAGACCCGAGATCGTTTTTACTAGCATCATACAGAAGACGACGGCAGAAGATAATGCAGGAAATGTGACATTTGTAAAAGGGACCAGGCATTAAAATTTAAAGCCAAATGCTGCAAAAAAATCTTGGAGCACCAATAGAATAAATTCCAATGTATATTGCAGGTGGTTTTCTTAAAACCAAACGCTTTATCCTCGTGATCATGGAATACGGCTGTGGATCAAATTGTCAAAACCAGATTTGGTGGCCCTAAGAAACTCCACTCTGACCAAGGAAAAAAACTTCGAGTCCAATATCTTCCAACTGGTTTGCTCGCTCCTTGAAGTAAGACAAGGACAACAGCGCTGAGTCAACAATTAGATGCAATGGTATTATTGATGGTATTAAAGATAAACAGGACTCAACGAGACTGGGACCGATGCATTCCACTAATCGAAACTACAGGGCATACTTCATTTGATATATTTTTTGCAACAATGCGACTACGAAGCGAAGTGAAGTTCGGGTGCCCTTCAAATGAGCCAAAAAACCAATCAAAATATGTATGTGGAAGATCTTAAAACGAGGCTCACATCAATTGATGAAAGCACCAGAACAAATAAGATGGGGCAGCACCAACTTGACTGCCGCCCACCGAGCGGCAGCGCGCGCGCTGTGTATCTTCGGCGACGAAGGTCGCTCGTTTTCGTCAAATTGTGTTATATGTTGTATTCATTCTCTATTTACTTTGTGTCTAAGTCATTCACATATGTGCATACAAAAACTACAACAAAATCGTTCGCAAACACATGAGAATTCCTAAAGCAAGAAAAAAAATACCTCCAACCAAAATATAGCATCGAGTTGTCCCTTCTTCTTCCCTTTATTCTCACACAGCCTATCTTGGTATCGATCGTCACATTCAAATGCGTACGTACGCATTGAGGTATCAATTGAAATCATGATATTGTTGCTGTTTTGTTGTGCCTCCGAAAATCCCGAGGAAAAAAAAAAAGTTGTTTTATTTTTTTTTATCAATATATTTCGGCACTAAGTGCCATCATCAGGATCTAGAATTTAAAACAATAGAACATACAGTTTATATAAAAATAATTAAATTATACAATATCAAAGTACCTAAGATGAAATATCACTTCTTAGACAATTTTGACAGTGACTTTGGCATCTGTCAATGAATGCCTTAAGCTACAAAGCTACAAACAAAAATTAGCAAGTTAAAGATAATAATGTGCGATGTTGGTGTGATGGTGTTGCCGAAATATATTGATCAAAAAAAATAAAACAACTTTTTTTTTTCCTCGGGATTTTCGGAGGCACAACAAAACAACAACAATAACATTAACCTATATCCCGGCAACACAAAATCCTAAATTAATGAAATCATGATAATAAACGAATGTACAAGTAATTGCGTATACATTTTATCCTGGTGCGGATTGGGAACATATTGCCATGTTAATGTTTTTTTATGTGCAATTATTCGTTATTGGTTTTCAATATACTAGGTAACTTAAGGGTCAATTATAGCAACATGCGGAGGCTAAGAAAGAATTCCTATGCCGCGTTGTCCATACTTCTACATATACAGGCCATCTGTTGTGCCACTGAGTGAAACCCAAAAATATAAACAACCTGATGCCTTTGAAGTTAACCTAAACGATTACAGCTCCATTATTCTTTTTCTTGCCACGGCCTAGCCGTATACGTTACGTTGCAGACATCAATTTCATGTGGTATAAATACACCTAAACCTGGACAGTAACTCGACTTACATAAATCGAATCCGATGCACTGTCGGGATTAATGGAAGCGTTGAATTCTGAGAACAAAAATTATACTTAATTACGTAAAATTTTGAAAAAAATTAGTTTTAAAATTATTTTTTCAAATTTTTTTTCAAAATTTTGAGTTTGAAAATTTATATTTTTTAAACTATTCGTTAAAACAATTTAATTTAAAAACAAAATAAAAGGAGAAGTTTTTGGCTTTCCAAAAAGGTATAACACGGTGTTGTAAACGAACCCGTTGATTTTAAATATTTTTTTTTACAAAATAAGTCAATTTTTCAGAAAATTGCCCCTCCCGGCTAAACGGAGGGGAATAGACCCCCCCTCCCATACGATTTTTTTCTTGTCTCAACTTAACCTACACGCTTTTAGCTTTTTGGCACAACGCTGGTGAATCACCCTGTATATACAATGAATAAAGCTAGGCAAACCCACGACAATAGAGTGAAAACCCACAATCTTAAGCTTGTACTATTTAATTTAGGTTTAGGTCTCTTTTCAGAGATCTCAGTTTCAGTTTTGCCAAAGTGTCGCAATGAGACCTTCTTTTCCTGAACTGACCTAATAGTCAAAATAGTCAATAGGGACCAATCAAAATGTCAAAATTGAAGTGCTGCCATGAACCCACCAAAATTTAGCGATGGCCTTATTTAATACCCAGAAAAGATGGTAATCAAAATCGACTATCACAAGGGCGACAGTCAATTATCACTTTACGTGATTCCAACCCTTGTTTCAATGCATAATGCACAAGCTAAATTATTTGCTGAAGAAGTAAACTTGAAACAAAAAGCGTTCGCTTTCTTTTCGATAAGTGAGAGAGAGATTTGTCTCTCATATAAGAAATTTTGCCAGTTTCATTTTATGCATAAAAAATGCAGGAACAAAGCTAATATTTCTAGCTAAAACATTACTTTTGTAATACTGTTGTAGATTTCTTATTTTTCTGGCCGTTTAGTACATATTTTCAATATTCTATTCATAATGTGAAGCGGAATGCCATCAAATCAAATTCATTAAAAATATCGTATTAATGTGTATAATCTGTTGAAAGAATAAGATTAATTGAATCGGTGAATTTAAGAACAATACAAGTGCCAAAAATTAGATTTTGAGGTTTAAATCCGATAAATCCGAAAATGCTCTTCGTATGTAAACCTACCAGTTAGCAAAATATTAGTGCAATTTGAGTCTAATTCATACAAAACAATGCTACCCTCCTCGTTGATAGAGCGTAATAAGAACTTAAGAAAAATACAAAAATACGGTACTTATACTGTTGTTACACTCAATCGCTGCAATTTCGATTTTATTCATTGTTTGATGCTCAATGAAAAATAATATCTAATGAGCCTTCAGAATAATATTTTTATATACTCGTAATTAACTGAATTTTTTAGTTGATAAAAACTAATTTTAATTGTGCATTTTTTGTATTGTGTGTAAGAAGAATACAAGAACACTGTCTTTTTACCATAACATTTGTTTCTTATAACACTTTTTATTTTTTTATTTTTCCTTTCATTGACACGTCTTAACGTGCTAAATGTACGTTCAATGCTACATGTTTTTGCTGGAATTGTTGAACCAATTTTGATTGCGTGACAGCTGGGTAAAACGGTGTGGTTTTAGCTATTAGATCTGCTAGTCCGGGAGCCAGGTACAAATTTCGTCAATCATTTCCTCTCGAATGATAATTGGTGAACAGAATAAGGGAATAATATCATAAAGCCTCGTGAACGTCAGCTGCGGTTCCGTGGGCGGGTTGAGCGGGGGTACCCGCCCAAACATGTCGAAACAAAAAATGTTCAGTCATTTCCTCCCGACTGAAACATTGTCAAAGTATAGCTTATCAGGTATCTAAAAGAAAACACAAAGTCAGCTGGCTGTAACGTGGTGGATTATACGTCAGCTGGACCTTGAACATGCCAATTTATTATTTTTTCGTACACTTAATATGGCACAGCATGACATTTTACCCTACAAAAGGTCGGGTAGTTCTAAATTTTTGATATGTTATATGGTATGGCTGGTTGATGCAAATTCCAAATTTCCACAACCACGCCCCCTCCGCCCCCTTCCAAATCCTGGAAAAACCACACAAAATCGGCACTTTTGTCAGTTTTTTGTCTATAACTTTTTTCAGTGTATTTTGTCGAAAAAATAAATATGCAAATTTGTAGCTTACAAAATTTCCTATAAATATGATGCGAGAAGTATTTTTGTACAACCAGTACGAACGGCCCTATGAAGCTTCCAAAAAAGGATAAAATTTCGTATTTTGAAAGATTTTCAGTTTCCGCCCTCTTTAAAGCGCAATAACTCCTTAACCGTCAAGCTTAGGGCAATTTTTTCAAAATAGTCTTGTAGATAATTTTATTGGCTACCGACTGCATGCAAGCATTTTTATTTTGTGACCAATACAATCGGGTGAGGATTGAGATAGTGTTTTGTTAAAATATTCTCACTAACTCATTTTTTCTCTGTATGTCTGTTTGGTTGCTGAGATTTGAAACTAACATTGAGATAAGCCAGAAACCTAAGAGCGTGCATGCCAGTCTCTGCTTTATATTTTTTTATAAATAATGAAAAGTTAAAAAAAAAATCTCGAGATTACATAAGTCGTATTGACAACATGTCAGATAATTGAGAAAAAGTTAAGTGAAATGAGCTTATCAAATACTAAGAGTAAAATATTAACACTCTCGTGCGCTTAGAAGGAAGTGGACTTTGGTCCGGTGCACTACGTATGAGTGAGTAGAAGGGAGTGGAGTAGGAGGGGATATAATAACAGACTGTTAAGTAGAAGGGTGTGATAAAAGTTGATAAGGAAACCGATATAATTTTATACTAATATTAATTTTTGAATGATTTTGCCCCCCTCCCCCTGATTGTCATCCTGAGTAAGGCCTTGACGGGGGTGCATGCAACGGACTAAAGAAAAGGGTGCAGCGACTGGCATGCACGCGCTTGGGTTTCTGGCTTATCTCAAAGTTAGTTTAAAATCTCAGCAACCAAACAGACATACAGAAAAAAATGAGTTAGTGAGAATATTTTAACAAAACACTATCTCAATCCTCACCCGATTGTATTGGTCACAAAATAAAAATACTTACATGTAATCGGTAGCCAATAAAATTATCTACAAGATTAATTCGAAAAAATTGCCCTAAACTCGACGGTTAAGGAGTTATTGCCGATTTTTTGTGGTTTTTCCAGGATTTTGAAGGGGCGGAGGCGGCGTGGTTGTGGAAATTTGGAATTTACATCTACCAGCCATATCATATAACATATCAAAAAGTTAGAACTACCCGACCTTTTGTAGGGTAAAATGTCATGCTGTGCCATATTAAGTGTACGAAAAAATAATAAAGTGGCATGTTCAAGCGTCCAGCTGACGTATAATCCACCACGTTACAGCCAGCTGACTTTGTGTTTTCTTTTAGATACCTGATAAGCTATACTTTGACAAAGTTTCAGTCGGGAGGAAATGACTGAAACATTTTTTTTTTTCGACGTGTTTGGGCGGGTACCCCCGCTCAACCCACCCACGGAACCGCAGTTGACGTTCACGAGGCTGTATGATACAACTCTCTGATGCATTCCACTAAATACCGCTTGAGAGGAAATTGGTCATGAAAATCTGTCGCTGGCTCCCGGACTATGCGTATTCAACAACAGATTAATTTATTTTTGTATTCATCGTCTCGTACTATGTGATAGCCTCGGCAATAATATTTTTCGAGCTTTCTTGAAAATTACCGCAAACTCTAGAAGCATTATAGCGGTGATATTGAAACACATCATTCATTTTATTTACGTGATCGTGTATTGCCTTTATAGTCCAGTATTATTATTATTATTATTCTTTATTATTCTCGTTAAAAAAATACATGAGTTTACAAAAGAAAAAAAGAGCATGGCAATATTTGCCGTCTGCCTTGAATTGACTTCTTATGATTTTATAAAGAAAACCAAAACAAAAGTTTAAGTTATAATACAAATACATAGATTTTGAAGAAGTACAAACAAGAAATTATATATATACATATATAATTTTGAGAGAGGCAATATCTAATAAAATAAAATAAAATTATTTCACATTTTTGACAAAAGGAAAAAAAAAATAAGTAACAAGACTAATTTTTATTGATAGATATATACATATGTGTATATACATAGGTATCTACATTTATTCAATCTAAGAAACTGTCACGGTAACCTAAGGCATGATTTAAATATTGGTTAAGAATTTTCCAACCTAAGTTTCCATTTAAAAGCTGCTTTACTTCTTCTCTTGTCAGAAAACTCTTTGAAAGATGCAACCTTCGTATTTCTTGTAACATGGGACATACACAGCTGGTCAAAAATATAGGTATGATCAAATTATTTCGCACCACTGTTGTATTTGATGCAAAATAACTGTTTTTTTGATCGCAGGCCTTACAAAAAGTTCTTGTTTTAAGGAAAAACTGTTATTCTGTTGACACTGATGCTGAGCTTACTGCATTTTGTGTGTGTTATGTTGAGCTGTTCTATTTTTTTTTTTGCATTAGGATTTGGTGTTTTTAAGAAGTTGGTCATTAAAATAGGTGTTCTCCAAATAAACCCACAGTTTATATCTTTGTTATTTCAAAAAAATACTAAATTTCAAGGTAGGTGACGTGAAATAAGGCCAAACGAAATAAGGCCAAATTTCAGATTTTGGCCTTATTTCGTTTTCCAAAACGAAATAAGGCCAATTTGGTCTTATTTCCATGCAGTAATAGAAATAAGAGCGAAAAAATAATGGAAATAAGACCGAAAATAAAAAATTAGGAATTCGGCTTTGGTTCACGGTTCTAATTATTGTTAAGTGCTTAAAGTTTTGAAAAAATAAAATGAGGAACAACCAAAATGTTCAAAGAATTTTTCAAAAATTGTTTGCGCTTCCGTTGTTGAGCGCACAAAACATGATAACTGCATTTGATTTGATTAAAGCGGAAATTGGTCAACAAGCGTGGTCACGAAACGCAACAAATGCTTTTAACGAGTTCATTATCTATTTTCAAACGCAATGGATTGAAAAGGTATTTATTTGATTGTCTTTCTTTTATGTATTAGAAAAATATTTTCTGTGCATGAGTAAAATCGCTCGATTTTTAGGAATTAAGGTTTATCTGATTTTTTTTAAATTTTCAAAAACGGATATTGGTGATATGAGATTACGTTTGTGTGGGAATGAATCTCATGGGTATTGCAAGTATCTGTTTTCGGAAATTTTAAAGAATCAGATAAAATAATCGTTAAAAAATCGCGCGATTTTTTAACGATTATTTTATCTGATTCTTTAAAATTTCCGAAAACAGATACTTGCAATACCCATGAGATTCATTCCCACACAAACGTAATCTCATATCACCAATATCCGTTTTTGAAAATTTAAAAAAAATCAGATAAACCTTAATTCCTAAAAATCGAGCGATTTTACTCATGCACAGAAAATATTTTTCTAATACATAAAAGAAAGACAATCAAATAAATACCTTTTCAATCCATTGCGTTTGAAAATAGATAATGAACCTCAATACCGTATCATCTTAGAGGTGTGAAAATTGATATTGAAATAATGCCAAATTGGCCTTATTTCGTTTTCGAAAACGAAATTAAGCCAAACTGAAATTTCGGCCTTATTTCGTTTTGGAAAACGAAATAAGGCCAAATTTTCGGAATTTGGCCTTATTTCGTTTGGCCTTATTTCACGTCACCTTCAAGGTAACCTCTTTTTAATAATTTTACTATCCATAAATGATAGTTGTTAATAAATAAAATAATAAATAATAATAAATAATAGTTTATTAGACTTTTAGTATGGGTAGAAACGTCCACTGTTCAGCGGAAGAAAGACGGGTAGTTTTACAGCTAAGAAATGAAGGTAAGACTTAAAAATTTATAGCAGAAGCCCTAGGAAGATCCCAAAATTTTGTGACAAATGCACTCAAGGCCAGATTAGTGCGCGAAAATCGTGGGAGGCCGAAAAAACATCAGTCAACACTGATCGCCGTGTCCTCCTTTTGGCTAAATCTAAACCTTTTGCTTCTTCAAGGACAAGAGGAGCACAAATCAATAATGAAGTCAGTGCCCGCACAATCCGCAGAAGGCTTCAGAGCATCAACCTACCAGGAAGAGTTGCCAGGAAAGTTCCTTTACTAAGAGCAAGTAATATAAGGTCCCGAAAAGAATTTGCCTTAAACCATAGAAGTTGGAACGGACCTGAAGGAGCAAAAAAATGGCGAAATATCCTCTGGAGTGACGAAACAAAAATTAATTTGTTCTCATCAGATTCGGGGCGTAATGTCAGGCGACCAAAAGGAAAGGACTACCACCCTCACTATACCCGGAAAACAATCAAACAGGGGGAGGAAATATAATGGTCTGGGGCTGTTTTTCCTGGTATGGTGTGGGTCCCATATTCCGCATTAATAACGTATTGACCAAATACGGTTATAGGGATATCTTGGAAGATGTTATGCTTCCATTTGCCGAAGAAAATATGCTTCTCCGATGGAAATTTCAGCAGGATAATGATCCGAAACATACGGCGCATCTTGTGAAGGAGTGTTTTCGAGAGAAAGAAGTCTCAATCGTTTCGTGGCCAAGTCAATCCCCTGATCTCAACCCGATTGAGAACTTGTGGAATCAGCTTAAGCGGAAACTAGGAGGTCAATATTTTCCAAATGGGAACCAATCGTGGGCTGCTGTCCAGAGGGAATGGTATTATATACCCCAAGAAAGATGCCAAAAGTTTGTAGAGTTAATACCACGCTGACCTTAAAAAGTGTTGGATAACAATGTCGTATACTCGGGTTATAAGAGAATGGTAAACGAAAATTATTATAAAATACAACAAATTTTGCATTCAAACTATCATTATTCATAATTTAGGAAGACACACCTATTTTTTTGTCCAAGTGCAAATGTCTACACCGTCGGTTTTATTGTATAAAATTTATTATTACTTAATTTAAAAGCCTTAAATATTAATATTTCATTAAGTATTGATAGTCCAATGAAAACTAATGTTAAAATAATATTTAAATAAACAAAACATATTAAAAAATGAAGTTTATATAAAAAAAAATAATTGCACCTATTTTTTTGACCAGCTGTGTAAAGTGGTAGACATCCTCGATTTCATTGCGATTGCACAAACTACATGTTGGTCGAAGGTCAGCTCTATGTGGTATATAATTTAACTTTATAATCTCTGTTCTGGCTTTAAAAATAAAGCTCATATAGTACAGAGAGATATCGTTGTTAAAATAGTTATTGAACCTAAGTGTGTGATTAAGTTCTCTGTATATGTATACGCCTAGTTGAAGATATTTGAGCTCTATTTAAACATTGAAGATACATAGAATCACCCACTCGTGATATGCACTTATAGAACGTATCCTGCCATTCAACGATATCTATATTAATCAGATCAAAATTCAAATTATATTTACTAGCGATCTCGCACCATTCCTTGAAAGGTGATTTCTTGCATTTGAGCAAGAATTTCATCATTTGTTTTTGCAACTTTGAGTCAGGTCTATTCATCACCTTAACTATATAATCTGCATTTGATTTAAAGTTTTGCAAATAAATTTGTGGTAGGCCTGATTCAACGTGTATAGCGTAAGATGGTGTTGATATAGGAAGTTTAAAAATGCGTTTGAAGAAGAATCGTTGAACTACCTCAAAGTCCTCAATATTATTATATCCAAAGACTTGATTTGCATAGCAAAGGCAAGTTTTTATTGTGGCATCAAATACTTTAAACTTAGCAGATGGATCTACATATTTGTTGCCAAAGAATTTATTCCACATTAGATTTTTAGCTGTTTTAGCTGTAACACATCTATCTTTTACATGTTGGCGAAGATCAAGATTATAAGATATCAAAACACCCAAGTACTTATATTGATTAACAATTTCAATCGGATCGCGTCCTTAAAACCACTTCTCTTGGGGACTTCTTTTTCGGTGGCAGTTTTCAAAAATCAATATTTTTGATTTCTCACCTTCACATCCACCTCACCAAATTTAACCCCCCCCCCCCCTGGGAAATCTTTAGACACGTCGTCAATGAATAGAGCAAACATTATTGGACTTAGACCACAACCAGCCAAGTTGTTTGCAGCCTTATTATACAAAAGACTTAGTCAATGGGTTCAAGAAAAGAACGTTCTAACGGAATTTCAAGCTGGGTTCACAATTGACCAAATATTTGCACTTACCAACATAGCTGCTGCGTATAAAAATAAGAAGAAAAAGTTATATGCCTTTTTCGTGGACTTTCGTGCAGCATTTGACACGATATCGCGGGAAGCACTCTTTTATAAATTGTTTATAATAGGTGTTTCATCCAAGTTTATTCGAATTTTGAGAGCACTGTACGAGGATAATGTTGCATCTGTGTGGGACGGAGATCTTATCTCTGAAGAATTTGAAACTTCAATGGGTGTTAAACAGGGGTGTATACTTAGTACCTTACTCTTCATACTGTATCTTAATGATATAGCGGATGTCGTAAAAGGTGGTATTAGCTTCAACGGAGTAACAATTCCAGCTTTGATGTATGCGGACGACTTCGTCTTTCTATCTGATTCTGTAGATGCGCTCCAGCTAATGATTAACAGGCTAGACATGTATTGCAAAAGCTGGAACTTAACAGTCAACCTGGAGAAATCCAAAATTATGGTGTTCAGAGATGGAGGTGGCCGCTACTCTTGTCTCGAAAAGTGGAAGTTTAATGGAGAAGATGTAGAGGTCGTGCGTAAGTACAAATATCTTGGTTTGTTGATATCTGCAAACTTAAATGTAAACACACATCTTGATGAAAAACTATCAGATGCTTAACGTGCTATTTCTTCGGTATGGGACCGGTGCATCAGAAACAAATATGTATCGCACAGCGCGAAAGACACAGTGTTCCGTTCAACTGCCGCTTCAGTCTTACTTTACGGAGCACAGGTGTGGGGATACAGAGCCTATGAATCTGTTGAAAAATTTCTTCGTTTTTTCTTAAAGAGGATGTTCCGTTTGCCAAAAAATACCCCAAATTATATGTTGTACATTGAGACTGGAACCCCACCTATGTTTTTGTATACTTTGGAAATGCATTTTAATTATATCATAAAAGTATTAGAGATGGACGAAACCAGGATACCAAACATAGTGTTGAAACATGTTATACGAACGAGTGGAAGTTGTTACAATATATGGAAGGAAATCGCATCAGAGTGTGGAGTGGATATAGACATTCAATCACACATACAACCTTCTGTTCTAAGAGAGGCATTCAACTTGTTGTTGCATAGTTATGGTAGAATCTTATACGATAGATATACTGAAGATGCTGGAGCTTCGCTGTATAGAAATTACTATAGCAAACTGAACCACTATCTTACTGAAAGCACATACTTCCTTAATTGTTACTCTATCGATAAAATCAGTATCATCTTTAAAATAAAAGGTGAAATATTAAATTTAAATTATATACCCCACCGCACGGATCTACCAATATTTTGCGAACTTTGCAACATGAACACTAGGGAAGATATTTTATATTTCCTTGCTATTTGTCCAATTTTAAAGGAACTTCGTGTTATGGTGTTCGGTGAAAATACCTTCAAAGAAAGTGAAGCATTGAGCATTCTAAACGGCGAAAAAGGATGGGATGCCTTAAACAATTATACTGTAGTTGCACTTCGATATAGGAAGCGAATTTTAGAGGGAGATTTTTAATTCGATTTGTAAATTAATTTTCTTTTTTAAGATATTTATTATTGTCAACCTGGTAGCTTTGAGCCAAACCAATAAGCCTTAGATCACTAAATCATTATAAATTAATTATTTGAAATAAAAAAGTCATTAAAAACTAAACTAAAGTAGACCACAACCTTGGAAAACACCAGTACTTGTACTAAAGAACTCTGACATTGTGCTTCCATTCCATATTGTAGCAGAAGTATCAGTTATAAGTAACTCATATAATTTTAAAAATTTTGTCGACATACCCAATGTAGAAAGCTTGTATATTAACGAAGACCGATTGACCGTATCGAAAGCAGCCTTGAAATCGACAAAAAACACATATAGTCTTCTTTTCCTCTCTAGGAACCACTTGGCGATATTTGTCAAAACAAAAATTTGATCTACGGTCGAAAGACCTACACGAAAACCACTTTGAAACATACTAAGGAATTGCATAAGTCCTGGTAACTCTGCATTCGATGGTCACATATGTATAAGAAGATACAATTAAACGTAAATAAAACTTAACGTAAGAACTTAACGAAAGAGTGCTTGTTCTGCGAACAAGCACGAATGAGAGTTAGTCTTAAGCAGGATTTTGAAGTGAGAAGAATAAAATGTGCTTAGTGGTTTTTTTACATAACTAGAGTTCGCCCCGTGGTCGAAATTCGACCATTTCTCAATTGGGGGGGGGAAATGACATAGGTGCTTCATATATACATTCGCTGTTTCCTTACATGGTCCCCTTTCAGAATATATATAGGTTTGGCATATTTGTTTTGATTATGACAGAAAAAAAGGGTGGAAACTGGATTTTTGAACTCCGTATTAATATATTAGATATTTTGTCCACTATAAATTATCGTGTTTTATTTCTTTTCACATATGTATTATAAGAGATGGTTATACAGTCCATTCAGCTACGATACACACCCATTTCGATAGCCTATGGTATAAAATGAGAGTGAATATTTTCCTTAAAGATGGGAGGATCGAAATACCTCTATAATTAGAAGCAAGTTGTAAGTCACCTTTTTTAAATATGGCACAAATCCATGCTTTTAAGAATGCCTGTGGTATTATAGTCCAGTAAATAGAGACAAAAAAAAGTTGGGTTACCCTACAAAAGGTCGGGTAGTTCTAAATTTTTTATATGTTATATGGTATGGCTGGTAGATGCAAATTCCTAACTTCCACAACCACGCCCCCTCCGCCCCCTTCAAAATCCTGGTAAAACCATAAAAATCGGCACTTTGGTCAGTTTTTTGGCTATAACTTTTTTTCAGTGTATTTTATTAAAAAAATAAAAATGCAATTTGTAGTTTACAAAATTTATTCTATAAATATGATACGAGAAGTATTTTTGTACAGCCACTACGAACGGCGCTATGAAGCTTCCAAAAAAGGCTAAAATTTCGTATTTTGTAAGATTTTCAGTTTCCTCCCTCTTTAAAGCGCAATAACTCCTTAACCGTCGAGCTTAGGGCAATTTTTTTAAATCAACCTTGAAGAAAATTTTATTGGCTACTGGTGAGGATTGAGATAGTGTTTTGTTAAAATATTCTCACTAACTCATTTTGTCTCTGTTTGTCTGTTTGGTTGCTGCGACTTTAAACTAACTTTCAGAAAAGCCAGAGACCCAAGCGGGTGCATGCCAGTCCCTGCACCTTTTTCTTTAGTCCGTTCCTTGCACCCCCGTCAAGGCCGTACTCAGGATGCCAATCAGGGGGGGGGGGGCAAAATCATTCAAAAATTCATATTAGTATACAATGATGACTTCTTTATCAACTTTTATACAACAGCCACAATTATTAAGAACTAGCGAAAAGTACCCGGCGTTGCCGGGTCTCTGTGGAACGAATTTTTTCCGAACACAAAGTACTATGTAATAACTATAAAAGCATTATTCATATTCCTAATTGCAATAAATGGAAAATATTCCAGTGGAAATTTTATAGGGGATAGCCCCTTGTAGCTACATAGATATCGCATAAATCATCATATAGCGCCATTCGTTAGCAAAAAGACATTATAAATCTCTTGCCATTTTTTAAACATTTTGAAAAGAATGCCTATAGAAGCATATGAACATAGATATTCAATTAACCGATTTAAAGCGCTTGGAACTATTTTTTAGAGAATATTTTTGGTTGCCCTAGTTATCACTATCTCTTTCTTCATTTTGAGCTTCTTTCATTGTTTCATTTAAATTTTTTTCATTTTCATTATTTTTATTTGTTTCTTTTACTTTTTCCGTGATGACGTGAAGATATATTTTTCGAAATCAAAAGTAGAAAAACTGAATAAAGAAAAAAAAACATGTTTGTTTTCTGAAATTAAATCGATTTTAAGATTCTTTTCCGAAGAGAATTCACGATTATCGAAATTTTTATCAAATCCGTTTTTGTTAAGTTAAAAAAATTTGTGTCTCTAATTTGAAAACAAATGTTCGTTTGTTAAAATCAATAATACATTCAAGATACAACATCATTTCATAAAATATCATAACACTATCAATATCATTATCATTATCATTATCATTATCATTTACATTATCATTATCATTTACATTATCATTATCATTATCATTATCATTATCATTATCATTATCATTATCATTATCATTATCATTATCATTATCATTATCATTATCATTATCATTATCATTATCATTATCATTATCATTATCATTATCATTATCATTATCATTATCATTATCATTATCATTATCATTATCATTATCATTATCATTATCATTATCATTATCATTATCATTATCATTATCATTATCATTATCATTATCATTATCATTATCATTATCATTATCATTATCATTATCATTATCATTATCATTATCATTATCATTATCATTATCATTATCATTATCATTATCATTATCATTATCATTATCATTATCATTATCATTATCATTATCATTATCATTATCATTATCATTATCATTATCATTATCATTATCATTATCATTATCATTATCATTATCATTATCATTATCATTATCATTATCATTATCATTATCATTATCATTATCATTATCATTATCATTATCATTATCATTATCATTATCATTATCATTATCATTATCATTATCATTATCATTATCATTATCATTATCATTATCATTATCATTATCATTATCATTATCATTATCATTATCATTATCATTATCATTATCATTATCATTATCATTATCATTATCATTATCATTATCATTATCATTATCATTATCATTATCATTATCATTATCATTATCATTATCATTATCATTATCATTATCATTATCATTATCATTATCATTATCATTATCATTATCATTATCATTATCATTATCATTATCATTATCATTATCATTATCATTATCATTATCATTATCATTATCATTATCATTATCATTATCATTATCATTATCATTATCATTATCATTATCATTATCATTATCATTATCATTATCATTATCATTATCATTATCATTATCATTATCATTATCATTATCATTATCATTATCATTATCATTATCATTATCATTATCATTATCATTATCATTATCATTATCATTATCATTATCATTATCATTATCATTATCATTATCATTATCATTATCATTATCATTATCATTATCATTATCATTATCATTATCATTATCATTATCATTATCATTATCATTATCATTATCATTATCATTATCATTATCATTATCATTATCATTATCATTATCATTATCATTATCATTATCATTATCATTATCATTATCATTATCATTATCATTATCATTATCATTATCATTATCATTATCATTATCATTATCATTATCATTATCATTATCATTATCATTATCATTATCATTATCATTATCATTATCATTATCATTATCATTATCATTATCATTATCATTATCATTATCATTATCATTATCATTATCATTATCATTATCATTATCATTATCATTATCATTATCATTATCATTATCATTATCATTATCATTATCATTATCATTATCATTATCATTATCATTATCATTATCATTATCATTATCATTATCATTATCATTATCATTATCATTATCATTATCATTATCATTATCATTATCATTATCATTATCATTATCATTATCATTATCATTATCATTATCATTATCATTATCATTATCATTATCATTATCATTATCATTATCATTATCATTATCATTATCATTATCATTATCATTATCATTATCATTATCATTATCATTATCATTATCATTATCATTATCATTATCATTATCATTATCATTATCATTATCATTATCATTATCATTATCATTATCATTATCATTATCATTATCATATCATTATCATTATCATTATCATTATCATTATCATTATCATTATCATTATCATTATCATTATCATTATCATTATCATTATCATTATCATTATCATTATCATTATCATTATCATTATCATTATCATTATCATTATCATTATCATTATCATTATCATTATCATTATCATTATCATTATCATTATCATTATCATTATCATTATCATTATCATTATCATTATCATTATCATTATCATTATCATTATCATTATCATTATCATTATCATTATCATTATCATTATCATTATCATTATCATTATCATTATCATTATCATTATCATTATCATTATCATTATCATTATCATTATCATTATCATTATCATTATCATTATCATTATCATTATCATTATCATTATCATTATCATTATCATTATCATTATCATTATCATTATCATTATCATTATCATTATCATTATCATTATCATTATCATTATCATTATCATTATCATTATCATTATCATTATCATTATCATTATCATTATCATTATCATTATCATTATCATTATCATTATCATTATCATTATCATTATCATTATCATTATCATTATCATTATCATTATCATTATCATTATCATTATCATTATCATTATCATTATCATTATCATTATCATTATCATATCATTATCATTATCATTATCATTATCATTATCATTATCATTATCATTATCATATCATTATCATTATCATTATCATTATCATTATCATTATCATTATCATTATCATTATCATTATCATTATCATTATCATTATCATTATCATTATCATTATCATTATCATTATCATTATCATTATCATTATCATTATCATTATCATTATCATTATCATTATCATTATCATTATCATTATCATTATCATTATCATTATCATTATCATTATCATTATCATTATCATTATCATTATCATTATCATTATCATTATCATTATCATTATCATCATTATCATTATCATTATCATTATCATTATCATTATCATTATCATTATCATTATCATTATCATTATCATTATCATTATCATTATCATTATCATTATCATTATCATTATCATTATCATTATCATTATCATTATCATTATCATTATCATTATCATTATCATTATCATTATCATTATCATTATCATTATCATTATCATTATCATTATCATTATCATTATCATTATCATTATCATTATCATTATCATTATCATTATCATTATCATTATCATTATCATTATCATTATCATTATCATTATCATTATCATTATCATTATCATTATCATTATCATTATCATTATCATTATCATTATCATTATCATTATCATTATCATTATCATTATCATTATCATTATCATTATCATTATCATTATCATTATCATTATCATTATCATTATCATTATCATTATCATTATCCTTATCATTATCATTATCATTATCATTATCATTATCATTATCATTATCATTATCATTATCATTATCATTATCATTATCATTATCATTATCATTATCATTATCATTATCATTATCATTATCATTATCATTATCATTATCATTATCATTATCATTATCATTATCATTATCATTATCATTATCATTATCATTATCATTATCATTATCATTATCATTATCATTATCATTATAATTATCATTATCATTATCATTAACATTATCATTATCATTATCATTATCATTATCATTATCATTATCATTATCATTATCATTATCATTATCATTATCATTATCATTATCAATATCATTATCAATATCATTATCAATATCAATATCATTATCATTATCATTATCATTATCATTATCATTATCATTATCATTATCATTATCATTATCATTATCATTATCATTATCATTAGCTTTATCATAATCATTGGCTTTACATAAAGCAATTTTGCAGCACATTTTGTGTAAAGTGAAATTTTTCAATGAAATTTTGCAAACAAAAATTTGCACAGAAAATTATGTGAAACAGCTCACTTGTAAACAGCGCAAGTAGGTGTTCAGCCTTAGTAAAATATAGAGGAATTCCGTGAAATGAAATGAAATGAAATGAAAAATATAGAGAAACGTCAGACAACTTCCAGTTTTTCCATTTTGTTTGGAAAAAAGTTTGGAGGGAAGTTTATAAAGTAAATGTTTTTACCTTAATATAAAATTTATTTAATAATTTAGATCCCCCTACTACTCAATCAGTTGAGTAAGGAAACGATTTTAGGTAAGTAAAGAGTAATACTTTTGTTTGTTTGTCAGCTTTGTGGTAAGTAAAAAGTAATACTTTTGTTTGTTTGTCAGCTTTGTGGTAACATACAAACAAACTGACAAACAAACAAAAGTATTACTGTTGAGTCAACAAAATCAAATTAAAATTTAATGAAAATTTATATAATTGTACAAAATTTAATTTACATTATATGTATATGTATATAAAACAATGAAGTAATTAAATAAAACTGAAATATAAACTTACAAATAACATGTACATTTCAATTATTTTAATAATTATTCTAATCAATACTTAAACTAAACAATAGTAATTTAAATAAAAAAAAAAAAATTTTCAGCCGACCTGCAAAAAGATAGGTTAAAAAACAACAACAATGTATGTACGTATACATACTTACTAGTAAACCGAATGCTGAAACACCCTCTGCGTAGGCACTCAATTCGCATGGTAGATGAAAAAACATGAAAAGAAAAAAAAAAATTAATATACGCTTAAAATATAGTACACCCTGTAGGAACTCACAGTAAAAACGATGACAAACCAAAACAGCGAAAGCACAGATGTCCACAGGAGTCTCACCATGTTATTTTCGATTGAATGATCTAAAGAATAAAAAAAAAAAGATGAATTTAAACAATTAAATTTGAATTATTTATAAGAATAAACAACAATTTAGTTAGTATACACACTACACGAAGAAATACATTAATTAAACACAAAAGAGGCAAACAAATATAACCTCAAAACATCTTGAAACTTTTCATTGACAATAACACTATTTATTTCACAAACCACAATGAATAAACACTTGAATTAATTAAAACATTATCCTAATCTACGTTTAAACATTAAACATTGAACGAATCACAATTAATTACGATTATTTTGCATAAATAAATTTTGCACAACATGCGCACAAGACTTTCCCGAATTTGATAGATAAACTTTATTGTCAGTAGTCACAGGGTGCATAATATATAACGAATTTTTTGCAAGGAACACGAAAATTCAATCAAATTATTAAAAAGTTAATTATTTATTGAATTATAAACAAATTATTAACTTTATAATACAAACAATAAGTAAGAAAGAGAAAACAAGATGAAATAGAAATACATTAAAATGAAAGTAAAGCTGCACGAAAAAATTGCAAATGGCAACGAAATGGCATTACCTGAAATTTATTTTTTTTCTATGTTTATTCACCACGATGGGTACAAAGGGGTTTGAAACAATAAAAAAACATACAAAAACGGTAGTAAATATTAAAAAAGGGTAATATTAAATTAACAAAAAAATAATTATTATTGATTTTAGTAAAATAAACTTATTTCCGAATATTAATGAAAAAACTTTCTATATTTTCATGTGGTGAATCCAATAAAAAACCTCATTATACCCAATTGGCAATGCTAGAACTGCCCGAAATATTGAAAAAGCAAGGTATAAAAGGCCGACAAAATTAACAATCATCCTCCTTTGATTATCAAAACGCAGCCCGATAAAGACAGCAGCAGCAATTACTTTGTAATAAAAATAAAAAGGTAAAATCAGTGGAAATTGTTTGACGATTTATACGTCAAACAGATATCACTGATATAATTAAGCTTTTATACAAAAAACTCCAACTAACAAATTTGTTATTAATAAAAATCAAATTGAACTTGTGGGACGATTTATACGTCTCACACATATGGTTTGATAATTGCAAAAAAAATATATATAGATTAACAAATTATTGAATTTTAAATAAAGTCAAATTGAACTTGTGGGACGATTTATACGTCTCACAGATATGGTTTGACAGTTGCCAAGTTAGTTTAGATATACGTAGCAGTTGTTTAATGTCTATGCTTAAAAATTAGAATAAGAGATATCAGAAATTCAATAAAGACAATTTTAAATTATTAATGAAAGTGCGCTTTGTCTTTTTCTTTCATTTTTTTTCAAAAAAATATTCTTCAAGGAGAAATAAAATCGCTTAGCCGAGTTATTTCATTTCGAAGAATATACATGGTGGTTCCATCCAGGATTGCGATACACATTAATAGTTTAATTATTGTTTCTGATATTTCTTTGTACAATACTAATAAATAATAAAAAGCATATACGATAAAAAAGTGATAACAATCGGCGTTTACCATGAGTAAATTAGACGAGTTATTAGTAAAACAAGTTGTTTTAAAAACAAAACTTGAAAAAACCATAGAAAATGGTAAGAAAACGCGATTAGACAGAAGAACAGCCGGCTTTTTTAAACAAAAACTAATCGACTTGCGTGAATTGTGGCAAGAATTTGTCAAGCAAGACAGACACATCCACGAAATCATTATTAGTTCAGAAGTGGAATGTGACAATAAATATATCAAGAAGCACCAGTTTGATGAAATTGAAACTAAATACTCAGAATATATGGGAGAACTCGAAGATGGTCTAAACAGCTCGTTGATAGACTCCAATCACAATGCGACAATCCCACCTGAGTCACAGTTTACATATACTCAACTGCCTAAAATTTCATTACCTAAGTTCAATGGAGATTACAATTATTGGAGATCATTTCATGATTTATTCACGTCACTTGTACATCAAAACAAGCAACTGCAACCTGTGCAAAAATTACATTATTTGAAAGGCTGTCTGGAGGGCGAAGCGGAAAAATTACTGAAGCACACACCAATTACCAATGAGGATTATGCTCCAGCGTGGGCAAAACTCAAAGAGCGATATGAAAACACTAGGACACTAGTTAATTTTCATTTGAAAGCTTTGGTAAACCAAACAAAGCTCACTTCCGAATCAGGAAGGAACTTGAAAACTTTAGTTGATACAACTGAAGAATGCCTACAGCAATTGAAGGCTCTAAAGGTAGACACGACCACCTGGGATGCATTAATAATTTATTTATTGGTGCAGAAGTTACCATTTGCAACAATGCGTCTCTGGGAAGAAGAATTGGGAGATAGCAAAAATCTTCCAAAGCTTACAACATTTTCAACATTTCTTCACAAACGAATACGAGTCCTGGAATCCATTAGTAGTACTATCGGCGCAAAGCCAACTACAACCGCGATTAAAAAGGAAGGTATTCAAACATACCACAATAGCATAAAGCTTCATATCTAAACATGGATATACCAACACGTAGAAAGACAATTCAAGCTGCGAACAGATGTTTAAATTGTTTTTCAAATAAACATGAACACGCTAAGTGTAAAAACAAAAAACGTTGTCAAAAGTGTCAGAAGGCACATCACACAACACTTCACCTCCACAATGCTTCGTCGAAAGAAACTCACGAAGAAGGGGGTAACATAAAACAAATACAAAATTATTTTGCGTCAAAGGAAAACAATGCTTTATTACCAACAGCGTTGGTAACAGCAGTCGACCGCAATGGTCATTCAACAAGACTACGATGCCTTCTAGATTCTGGATCACAAACATCCTTTATTACAGAGAAGGCCTGTCAAACCTTAAATTTGCAAAGCAAACGCACATCAATTCAAGTTGTTGGCTTGAACAAAAATCAATCTGTGAGTTCAAGACAGCAAGTTCAAATACAACTTCAATCTACCAAGCCAAATAAAGCATCAGTTGAAATAGATATGTTTGTTTTGAAAACAATCACTGACTTATTACCAACCAAGCAAATAGTCAGCACTAATTGGAATCATCTCAATGGACTCGAATTAGCAGATCCAACATTTTGGAAACCAAGTCCCATCGATGCTCTACTAGGAGCAGATGTTTACGGACATATTATACGAGAAGGCATACGTTACGGACCAGAAGGAACTCCGGTAGCCATGAACACAATCTTCGGATGGATAATTATGGGACAAACGTTAAAAATATATGAAACAGCAGTCAAGGTATTTACAACTATAGTTAATCCAATCAACGACATTAGTCATCTTATGCAGAAATTCTGGGAAACAGAAGAAGTTCAAGTTTGCAACAAGCAAACTCCAGAAGAAAAGAAATGTCAAGAATTATACAAAACCGATTATACAAGACTGCCAACTAATCAATACATGGTTAAATTACCATTTATAGAGTCCAATGGACCGAATCTGGGCACGTCAAGAGATCGTGCATTACAAAGATATGACTACCTGCAACGGAAGCTTAGCAAAAATATCGAACTCAAAAACGAATACGAGGCATGTTTGGACGAATATATAACAATGGGTCATATGGAAGTATGCAAACCACCAAAAGAAAATGAACCAAATTATTATATACCTCACCATGCAGTGTTTAAGCAAAGTACGACTACAAAGCTACGCGTAGTATTTGATGCATCTGCTCGGACAACCAATGGAAAATCATTAAATGAACAAATGCTCATTGGACCCACACTGCAACCTAAATTGTTTTCCATCGTTTTAAATTGGAGAAAACATAAAGTAGCAATAACAGCAGACATCGAGAAAATGTACCGCATGATTCGAATGCATCCAGATCATCGGACGTATCAACGTATCTTGTGGCGAGATCCACAAACAAAGGTTCAACAAGATTACCAGTTGAACACAGTTACGTTTGGAACATCGTCAGCACCATTTTTATCAATCAGAACGCTGCAACAACTAGCACAGGATGAAGAAAAACAATATCCACAAGCTTCAAAGGTTGTGTTCACCGACTTTTACGTAGACGATTTACTAAGTGGAGCAGAGACAATTCCAGAATGTCTCGAATTGCAACAGCAGTTAATGGAAATGCTTAGTAAAGGTGGGTTCAAACTCCGAAAATGGACAAGCAACAAACCAGAATTAATTAACCATTTGTCAATAAAAGATAGAGAAGTTAAGGAACTGTTAGAACTCAACGAAGGTGAATCAATAAAAACCTTGGGCATTCGATGGTATCCTGCAGAAGATTATTTCACGTTCAACACTAATGGTTTATCAAGTACAAGAGCCAACACCAAACGTACTATACTATCAGAAATAGCGTCGTTATACGATCCAGTAGGATGGCTCTCACCGATTGTGATAGTAGCAAAAATGTTAATCCAAACACTGTGGATCACCGGCCTTTCTTGGGACAGTAAAGTATCCCAAGACATTACTGCAAAGTGGCAAAATTTTAAAGAAGATTTACAAGAAGTCAATAAAATAAAAATTCCCCGTTGGATTGGAATATCAAAAAATAACCAAACAATTCAAATACATGGTTTTTGTGACGCATCCATCAAAGCATATGCAGCTGTATTGTATATCCGAACCCAAGATGAAAGAAGTAACGTAACGACGAAATTGTTGACAGCGAAATCAAAGGTAGCGCCAGTAAAACCAGTTACACTTCCTCGATTGGAATTAAATGGAGCTTTACTACTAGCAAAACTCCTGAAAGTTACCGTTCAAGACATGCAACTACAAAACACTCCAATATTTTTATGGACAGACGCAACAATTGTTCTGCAATGGATACGTGAGCATCCATCTAAATGGAAAACCTATGTTGCTAACAGAGTGGCAGAAATCCAAGAAGTCTTACCAACTGAGCATTGGCATCATGTGCCAACGAAAGATAACCCCGCAGATTTGGCTTCGAGAGGAACGACAACACAACAATTAGTAGATTGTAATCTGTGGTGGCATGGACCGGATTGGCTTAGCAAGCCCCGAATTAAATGGCCATCAAATCCAATTCAAAACAATGATACTAACTTAGAAGCCAGACAACCTAAAACAACGAATATGTTTGCACAACCATACAGTACAATTCTACCAACATACTCATCATACACAAAGCTCATAAGAGTCATGGCTACAGTACTACGATACATACAAAATTGTCACAACCCTGCTCAAAGGCAAACAGGTGCCTTAACCGCAAAGGAATTATCTCACGCAAGTATGAAAATCTCAAAAATCATACAAACATCAGCATTTCCAGTGGAATTGGATAACCTTAAGAAAAACAAACCACTACCTAAGAACAGCAAACTCATAACACTAAATCCGTTTATAGATCAAGATGGCCTAATTCGAGTAGGAGGTCGATTGGAAAATGCGAATATCACATACAATCGAAAACATCCTATCGTTTTGCCACGAGATCATCATGTTTGCAACTTAATTATTGACAAAATACACAAGGAAACATTGCATGGAGGCAACTCATTAGTGCTAAATACTCTTCGCAATAATTTTTGGATTCTTGACGGAAAACGAGTCACAACACGACAAATGCATAAATGCGTTACATGTGCAAAACATCGAGCAGCAACAATGCAACAGTTAATGGGAACGTTACCGGCGCCCAGAGTTAATCTTACAAGAGCCTTTCTACATGTGGGCGTTGATTATGCCGGACCAATACAACTAAAAATGTCAACGATCAGAAAAGCAAAACATTACAAGGGATATTTTTGCATATTTGTATGTATGGCAACCAAGGCCATACACATAGAGGTGGTGTCAGATTTGACCGCACTGGCTTTCATAGCAGCTTTGAAAAGGTTTGTGTCTCGACGAGGATTATGTTCGGACATATACTCAGATTGCGGAACGAATTTTAAAGGAGGAAAAACAATACTAGATCGTGACATAAATCAAGCCATTAAGGAAGCCACACCAAATATCGTCAACTATCTGTCCAACTTAAATATAAACTGGCATTTCAACCCACCTGCAGCACCTCATCACGGAGGATTATGGGAAGCAGGTGTAAAATCCATAAAATATCATCTGCGTCGTGTGCTAGGCACAACAATATGCACATTCGAAGAACTCACGACATTACTTGCGCAAATTGAAGCATGCTTAAATTCACGACCTTTATGTACATTACGAAATGACATTGACGATCTAGCGGTTCTCACTCCAGGTCATTTCCTCATCGGTCAAGCCATAAATGCAATCCCTGAACCTAGTCTCATAGCATCAACTTCAACACCTAACCAAAGATGGAAACATGTGCAACAAATGCACCAACATTTTTGGAAGAAGTGGTCAACTGAATATTTAAATCGTCTTCAACAACGACCTAAATGGCTAACTAATGAACAAAGTATTAAGGTTGGAGATATTGTTCTCATCAAAGATGAAAATACCCCACCAACGACGTGGCCTTTAGGAATCATCGAAATTATCCATCCTGGAAAGGATGGACTAACACGAGTAGTAACAGTACGAACAAGATTTAATACTTGTCAACGACCAATCGTCAAAATATGCCCATTACCAATCGAAAACAATGAAACTACCATAACAACGTGTAATTGACCTGTTCAGTAGAACTTTGTCCATGTGTTGTCAGTAGTAGAATTGTATATGTTTAGTGTATATGTCAGCATAACTTATAAGTAATCGCATTTTTCAGAAATAATGGACGCACAATGGCCAATTGGACCGTGGGAGGACTACCTCAACATTTTGGAGGAAATCAGGTTTTCTCCACCTCACCTACCCACACCATTGCAAACGCTCATTGAGGAAAATGTAGAAAGAGAGAAAGAAGACCCAAGCGGCATAGTCGGGAACTTAATCCCAGTAACCATCAACGGTTCAACGGTTGAGTCATTAAGTATGTTGAAGCCGTCGACAACCGTTGACGAAATTGAAATGCGAATCAACAACGATGTTCAAAGGTTTGTCACCAGGGAAGGAGAAGACCTCTTTATTTTTAAAAACACCTTGCAGCGGATCGACTTCAAACGTATCCAGCATAGTAAAAGGAAACAGTTTACCGTTAACCTGCCAGACAAATACCAGGTCCGGGTAAATGTGAATAGAGCGGGAAAAGTCGTTTTCCACAATCACCACCGCAAGGGACTGGAAAAAATAAACAAGCGAATGATTGAACGTAGTCGTTCAAGGGGGGGAGAATGTTGAGTCAACAAAATCAAATTAAAATTTAATGAAAATTTATATAATTGTACAAAATTTAATTTACATTATATGTATATGTATATAAAACAATGAAGTAATTAAATAAAACTGAAATATAAACTTACAAATAACATGTACATTTCAATTATTTTAATAATTATTCTAATCAATACTTAAACTAAACAATAGTAATTTAAATAAAAAAAAAAAAAATTTTCAGCCGACCTGCAAAAAGATAGGTTAAAAAACAACAACAATGTATGTACGTATACATACTTACTAGTAAACCGAATGCTGAAACACCCTCTGCGTAGGCACTCAATTCGCATGGTAGATGAAAAAACATGAAAAGAAAAAAAAAAATTAATATACGCTTAAAATATAGTACACCCTGTAGGAACTCACAGTAAAAACGATGACAAACCAAAACAGCGAAAGCACAGATGTCCACAGGAGTCTCACCATGTTATTTTCGATTGAATGATCTAAAGAATAAAAAAAAAAAGATGAATTTAAACAATTAAATTTGAATTATTTATAAGAATAAACAACAATTTAGTTAGTATACACACTACACGAAGAAATACATTAATTAAACACAAAAGAGGCAAACAAATATAACCTCAAAACATCTTGAAACTTTTCATTGACAATAACACTATTTATTTCACAAACCACAATGAATAAACACTTGAATTAATTAAAACATTATCCTAATCTACGTTTAAACATTAAACATTGAACGAATCACAATTAATTACGATTATTTTGCATAAATAAATTTTGCACAACATGCGCACAAGACTTTCCCGAATTTGATAGATAAACTTTATTGTCAGTAGTCACAGGGTGCATAATATATAACGAATTTTTTGCAAGGAACACGAAAATTCAATCAAATTATTAAAAAGTTAATTATTTATTGAATTATAAACAAATTATTAACTTTATAATACAAACAATAAGTAAGAAAGAGAAAACAAGATGAAATAGAAATACATTAAAATGAAAGTAAAGCTGCACGAAAAAATTGCAAATGGCAACGAAATGGCATTACCTGAAATTTATTTTTTTTCTATGTTTATTCACCACGATGGGTACAAAAGGGTTTGAAACAATAAAAAAACATACAAAAACGGTAGTAAATATTAAAAAAGGGTAATATTAAATTAACAAAAAAATAATTATTATTGATTTTAGTAAAATAAACTTATTTCCGAATATTAATGAAAAAACTTTCTATATTTTCATGTGGTGAATCCAATAAAAAACCTCATTATACCCAATTGGCAATGCTAGAACTGCCCGAAATATTGAAAAAGCAAGGTATAAAAGGCCGACAAAATTAACAATCATCCTCCTTTGATTATCAAAACGCAGCCCGATAAAGACAGCAGCAGCAATTACTTTGTAATAAAAATAAAAAGGTAAAATCAGTGGAAATTGTTTGACGATTTATACGTCAAACAGATATCACTGATATAATTAAGCTTTTATACAAAAAACTCCAACTAACAAATTTGTTATTAATAAAAATCAAATTGAACTTGTGGGACGATTTATACGTCTCACACATATGGTTTGATAATTGCAAAAAAAATATATATAGATTAACAAATTATTGAATTTTAAATAAAGTCAAATTGAACTTGTGGGACGATTTATACGTCTCACAGATATGGTTTGACAGTTGCCAAGTTAGTTTAGATATACGTAGCAGTTGTTTAATGTCTATGCTTAAAAATTAGAATAAGAGATATCAGAAATTCAATAAAGACAATTTTAAATTATTAATGAAAGTGCGCTTTGTCTTTTTCTTTCATTTTTTTTCAAAAAAATATTCTTCAAGGAGAAATAAAATCGCTTAGCCGAGTTATTTCATTTCGAAGAATATACAATTACTTTATATAATAGTAGGGTTTTTTCAACAGGGACGCTACAAAAGTAGATCAACAGGGACAGCAAACGACGCCATATTTCTTGCCGCTCTTTTGACATTTCTCTTCAGTAAGGTTTGCCATTTCATGATGGAAAGATATACGAGCCAACAACGAGTCGAAGTTATTAAAATTTACTACCGAAATTCGGAGTCCGTGGCCTCAACGTTAAGAGCGCTACGTCCAATTTATGGTCGTCATAATCGTCCTAGCAGACCAACAATTGAGCGTCTAGTGGAAAAATTTGAATCCACAGGCACAGTACAAAATGTTCCCGTGCCAGTGAGACAAAGAAGTGCCCGTAGTGTCGAGAACATTGCTTCCGCTGAGGCTTCAGTTGCAGAAAGCCCAAATGTGTCTCACACATCGTTCTCAAGCGTTGGGCATCTCTGTGACGTTGTTGTGGCGAATTTTGCGAAAAGATCTTGGCCTACATCCTTACAAGATTAAATTGACGCAAGAACTGAAGCCGCTTGACCACCAGAAGCGTCGTATGTTCGTGAATTGGGCTGAGCAACAACTTGAAAATGATTCGGATTTTCATCGAAAAATCATCTTCAGCGATGAGGCTCATTTCTGGCGGAATGGCTTCGTCAATAAACAAAATATGCGGTATTGGTCAGGCAGCAATCCACACGTACTCCATGAGTCATCATTGCATCCCGAAAAAATTACGGTTTGGTGTGGTTTATGGGCCGGCACGGCGGCGTCATCGGGCCGTACTTCTTCCGTGATGATCAAGACCGGCACGTTACTGTGAATGGGGATCGCTACCGTTCAATGATAACCGAATATTTTTGGCCCCAATTGGATGATATGGAATTGGAGAACATGTGGTTCCAACAGGACGGCGCGGCGCCACAAGCCACACAGCGAATGTCACAATCAATTTATTGGAAACCAAGTTTGGAGAACGTATTTTCTCACGAAATGGTATAGTCGCTTGGCCGCCTCGGTCGTGCAATTTGACGCCGTTAGACTATTTCCTGTTAGGCTACGTCAAGTCTTTGGTCTATGCTTACAAGCCAGCGACGATTGATGAACTTCGTACGAATATCGAACGTGAAATTACCGACGGCCGATTTATGCTTGAAAACCGTCGAAAATGGGGTTCAGCGGCTGGACTTCTGCAAGCGTGCCCGTGGTGGCCATGCAAAAAAAAATCGAGTTCCATACATAATGGGATCGAACGTACTTTCACAGGAATAAGGAATTTCATTGATATCCAAAACCGTTTTTGTTTTATTTAAAACTACTTTTGTAGCGCTCTTATTGAAAAACCCGATACTTAACTATTGAAAAATGTGTTCAGTACGGTCCTGTAGAGCTTAAGTCTTAGAGCTTTATACTTGAGTGGAAAATATAAAACGCCCAGGGAAGATTCATCAACAAAATTAAGATATCCACAGATTTTGAAATTAATAATTTGATTCTATTCATTTAATTTTTTTATTGAATAATTAAATAATTTTCTTTATATTTTTTTTATAAATAATGAAAAGTTAAAAAAAATCTCAAGATTACATAAGTCGTATTGACAACATGTCAGATAATTGAGAAAAAGTAAAGATAAATGAGTTTATCAAATACTAAGAGTAAAATATTTACACTCTCGTGCGCTTAGAAGAAGGTGGACTATGATCGGGTGCCCTACGTATGAGTATGATCCAAATGCCATGGTTTAGGAAATTACAGAGGCAGGAGAACGTATTTTGGTCTCTATATGGTGGGGACCATGGTCAATCGCTGCGTTTGTTACGCTTTTACAAGTTTATAAGCAGTGCAACGAGAATGAATTTATCCAAGCTGCCGCCTAAAACTAACGTTGCACATTGTCATTTCCTCAGGACTTATCACCAGTAGCCAATAAAATTATCTTCAAGATTGATTAAAAAAAAAATTGCCCTAAACTCGACGAGTTATTGCGAAATTTTAGCCTTTTTTGGAAGCTTCATAGCGGCGTTCGTAGTGGTTGTACAAAAATACTTTTCGTATCATATTTACAAGAAATTTTATAAACTACTTATTTGCATATTTATTTTTGCAATAAAATACACTGAAAAAAAGTTATAGGCAAAACACTGACAAAAGTGCCGATTTTTTGTGGTTTTTCCAGGATTTTGAAGGGTGCGGAGGGGGCGTGGTTGTGGAAATTTGGAATTTTCATCTACCAGCCATACCATATAACATATCATTTAGAACTACCCGACCTTTTGTAGGGTAAAATATCTCTATTTACTTAACTTGTAATTGATTGCTGCATATGGATTCAAGTTTGGCAGAATAGGCAGCAATAACTAGAAGTGTCACTATGTATGTTGGAGTTGTTCCAATCGTGTAGAGCTGATACGCTTTAGTTTTCGTTTGAGAGTTCGGTGCGTACTGCGAAAGTTATTCTAAGACTTGTACAATAGGCAGAATGTTTTTACAAAACAAAGTTACATTTGGAATTTTATTCCGCCACAACGTTCTCTACAATAACTTTATAGTTTCCTTCGTATTCCCAGCAGTATATCTTACTTTACGGACAGTATTCAGGTCATTAACGACAAGATTCAAAACATGGCTTGCACAGTGGAAAAATAGTGCTGAAGAATATTTATTTATCATTAATAATTTTCTGCACACCACCTATATGACCTACCATTGCGGCACATCCATCGTATCCTTGGTCAACAAGTTTATTCAAATTAAAATTGCAATCTTGCACGAAGCGAATAATATTTTTTTACGCTACGTCTCCGAGGAACTCATCAGCAAGCATTGGTTTTTAGGGTTCCGTACCCAAAGGCTGAAAACGGAACCCTATTACTGAGACTTCGCTGTCCGTCTGTCCGTCCGTCACCAGGCTGTATCTCATAAACCGTGATAGTAAGACAGTTGAAGTATTATTGTGTTCGCTATAAAAACAAATACTAAAAACTCAATAAAATAAAAATTTAAGGGGGACTCCCAGCTCCCATACAACAAACGTGATTTTGTGCTCGTTTTTGCTATGTTTGTCCGTCCATCACCAGACTGTATCTCATGAACCTCGATAGTTAGGCAGTTGAAATTTTGAGAGATGATGTATTGTTGTTGCCGCTATAATACTAAAAACTGAATAAAATTAATATTTAAGGGGGCTCCCATACAACAAACGTGATTTTTTTGCTCGTTTTTATAGATAATGGTACATCCTTATCAGAACGTAGATAGCGTACCCCAATCAATAATAATTGCTTTAATCCACTAATATCAGCAGTCTTATCAGCCAAAATTGAAATGTCCGATGGTTTAGCACCAACAAACCAGAAAACAAATTTTCAAAAATCATTTCGCAAAACTTCATTTGATCATACCGAAAAATTATAAAAATGTATTAAGCTGTTTAAACATATTGGCAAGGCTTATTTACATAATATACGTGTATGGTGCTATATTTTACATTCGTTAACAGTACTACAAATGCATATTAGTTGCTGATGCAAATGTACTTAATGCACCCCCCTGAAAGAAATTCTGGCGGCGGGTTTTTACTGCGGTCGTCACTGTTGCAAAAGTTGTGTAGAACTATCTCTGACGTCAATTATAAATCTTTAGTTAATCATAATTTGGTCCGGAAATGTGACATTTGTGTGAATATAAACCTTACTACCATCATACAAATTTTCATGAGCTTCCCCTAAGTGTGAGTGAGAGAAAAATGATCTATGTGCTCTTAAATTATTAATTACCAATGACTCCTTAATATGCCGCTCCTAGTGAACCTGATCGGTGATCGAAAATGTGCAGGATCTATCGAAAAATGCATCTACTTCAACAACTTCTCAACTTAATCCTGATCTACCAAAATCAGGCAACATCACCCGCAACCCCCACTTATCAATGATAATATACTCTGGATGGAAATCAGTGCTTTCTAATAAAAAGTCTACAAAGGGGCCAGTTATAGCGATAGGGAAAACCAAACCGGAAAAATGTTCTGATGGAAAATTTTGTATGTTATGAATCGATTTTAAACACAAATGCTACACTGATCGATGGCAACCAACTCAGGGAATTTTTTTTGCTAATAAAAGTTTCAATTCAGTTAATATTTTTTGTTTAAAGTGTTTATTTATTTTTATGGTTAAATTTCGTTTTTCGCACCAGCTGATTGACAATTCCAACAAGATGGATTTTTTGGACAATCAAACATAACATAACGATGATAAAAAAGCCTAAAAAAGTGGGTCCGAAAATTCTGTCTGTCTGTCCGTCTGTCCGTATCGGCACTTACAGCCTAAACGGCTGAACCGATTCGCTTCAAACTTGGTACACAGTATTATTATGACGTTCTACAGAGGGGTTTTTGGAACTAGCATTTTAGCTTTAAAACTAACGGTACCTGCGATACGATTTTTAGTGAAAAATTAATTTTTCTCAAAAACGGCGCCTATAATTTTGATAAAACTTTTTGAATGGTGTTTTTTGAGTAAGATTTATGTTTTGGTTGGAACAGATTCTCCAGGAAAAGTCTTATAACGGTACCTCCCATATGACCGGTTTTTTTAAATCAGATTTTCTCTTAAACTACTTCATGTATTTGGATGAAAATTTTAATATAAAAGCTCTTCTATAAACAAAATAATAAAAATTCTTTAGTTTTTCAAAAAAAGTTTTTCAAGTTTTAAAAAAAAAACTATATTTTTTTTTGAAACTTGTTTTTTTTCAAAAACGGTTTGTTAAATATTTTTAAAATTTTTGTTTTCTAATAAGAACTATAAATCACTAGATGTTGACATACTCAAAAAAAATTTGGAATAAGTTTTCGAAAAGTTTTAAAAACCCGTTTTTTTTTTGAAAAAACCGGTCCAACGATTTTGGAAAAAATTTCCGCAAAATTTAGAAAAGTAAAAGAAATCTGATGGCTTACTTCATTTTCTCCAAAAAACGTTTTAACTATTGATTTTAAAATGATTAATAAAATTTCATATGATTTTTTCATTGCTTTTTTTCCAAAATCTCAAGCCCCAAGACCACTTTAACACATTAGAGCAAGTTCGTACGACCCATTCGTGCACTTTATTATTTTTAATTCTATGAAAACATTTTTCGAAAAAGAAAAATACACATTGCAAATTTGGTTGGGTTTGTGGCTGATAATGCTGCCGTTATGATGGGGAGTATAAAAGGTGTTCAAGCTCTGTTAAGAAAACATGAATCCATATATTTTTATGTTATTGGTTGTGTTTCCCACTTAATTAGGCTTTGTTCTTCTGCTCATTCTACAGCCATTCCAAAATTGTGCATCTAGCGAGAGATATTTACTATTTTTTCAGTCATAGTACTAAACGTCAAAAAGATCTAAAAGAATTTTAGGAAAACTCGTTGGTTGTCCTTGGAAGCATCAGTGCATCGAGTTTAAAAGCAGTGCCTTGGTACACTATGATTACAGGTTTTGAACAAAACAATGACATAGCAAAAGGTATAACAAGTCAATTAAATACAAAACACCAGTGTTACTTGTACTTTTTGGATTACTCCTTAAATGCAATTAATTTAATTAATTGAGAATTTCAATCCGAGTCTCTACGTTTCCACATTATTTTTAGGTCAACTTAATTGTATTTTAAGAATGTGTTAAACAATTTTATGGATTTAAAGTTAATCAATTTGGAGACCCTCGATGAAATTGATTTTTCTGATAATTCAATTTATAAAGTCCTGAGCAAAGTGAACCTTGGCCTAAAAGCTGAAATGATGATACTGAATGGTGAATTTGATGAACTAGACAAGGGAAATAAGACAACACTGCCAAAAATTTTACATTATTCTTAAAATCATTATTACATTTACATTATTCGTAAATTCTTAAAAGAATTAATTTTGAAAATCCCGTGTTTTTTTATAAATCACACGCGCTCAAGGGGTTTGTTATAGCCCTTATAATGATAAGTCACAGCGCGAGCGATAGGAAGTTAGGGAGGAAGGGAAAGGAGGTGTCGATGAACATTGGTCTTGAATGTTTGAAGATCAAAATGGCAAGAAAAAATTGTGCCAGGCCAGAATCCCTATATTTCACGGTACGTCCGAAATTGGGTTCAATTGTAAACTGATGAGCGTTCCTAGCAAGACGAGTATTACGGGGGAAATGTTTAAGAGGTGGAACGCATCTGGCTACCTCGAGTGAGCATTTTTTGTAAAAGAACCTGTAAAATAAACGCAGCTGGCTACCTCGAGTGAGCATTTTTTGTAAAAGAACCTGTAAAATAAGAAAAGACATGAGACATTTCGACGATGTTCAAGTGACGGAAATGTTTCCATAATGTTTCACTCTCCTATCAATTTTAACGCTTTTTTCTGAACTCTGTCGAGCAGGTGGAAAAAATTTTGAGAAGCACCTGCCCAAAGATGGGAGTTATACTCGAGCATATTGCGTATAAACGCTTTGTAAATTGTAGCCAGATCAGAAGGGGTGAAAAACTTCTTGCATCTATTAAGAAAGCCTAAGCATCTTGCAGCATTCTTGGCAATCTCAAGTATATGATCATTCCAACGAAGATTGTCACTGACACACATACCGACTACTGATAGCTTTTCGGCCTCCTCGATGCAAGTACCATTCATGGATAATGGCATAGGGAGTATGTTTAGCTTGATCTACAAAAGACAGCATTTGGTTTTCGACGCATTAAACTCCACACGATTTCTAGTACCCCAATGCTGTTTAAATCGGAGTTTAATGAGCTTATCATACGATTTCGTTGTAATAACACATCCGAAGGCGAAGGCCGTGAATTATCAAACGTATATGAAAAGCTGAGGGTTGAGTCGTCAGCAAAACAATTTAATGGATTAGAAGTCACACACAAGAGATCATTAATAAAAATGAGAAAGAGAGACAGAACGGAGCCCTGGGGCACACCAGCATTTATTTTGTGGAGACCAGACTTGAAACCGTCTAATACAACTTATATTGGACGGTCCAGAAGATAGCTTCTAATCCAACGAATAAGAGTATCATCGATACCAAATGCACGCATTTTCGATAAAAGAGCTTCATGGCAAACTCTATCAAATGCCTTTGAAATATCAAGCGCAATAATCTTGCTTTCGCCAAAGCGATGCACAGATTTGTTCCACTGTTCGGTGGAACGATTGCTGCGAGAGCCGTATTGCCGGTCATTTAAAAGCTCCCGATCTTCAAGATATTTCTTGAGCTGACGATTTGTCAGCGTTTCTATGACCTTGGAAATAAGGGCGTAAGTGCAATTGGTCGGTAGGAGGAGGGGGAGGAGGAGTCACCTTTTTTTGGGACGGGCTGGACAAATGCTGTTTTCCATCTACTAGGAATGATTCCTGAACGATAGGAGTGATGGAAAAGCTTACACAGCGTTTTTGCCAGCAATGACGAACACCTCTTCAGAAGAATAGGGGGTAAATTATCCGGGCCAGCTGATTTGTGTATATCAAGATCTTGAAGAACTCTTGCTACTGTACGAGTGCGGAAAAATACCTGTCCCACAGAATAATTAGCGTTCTATAGTACAGGAGGGCATTATTGCTTGCAGGCAACGTAGAACTTGCAGCAAAATGAGCTGCGAGCATATTCACCTTCTCTGAAGAGCTGACAATTGGTTTATTGTCGACGATGAGCGTTGGAACTGATAAATGATGACGTTGAGTTCTTGATGTTTTTTACAAATGACCAGAAGTTTTTACTGCCTTTGGGACATTGCAGAATTTTTTTGCCGTAACCACTGGTCATTTAAAAATTTTGTTTTATGTACAACGGAGTTGCACGAGTTTCTAACTTGTTTGTGTTTCTTCCGATTTTCCTCAGTTGTGTTGGCTTTGTAGGATCGGAAGCTTACTTCTTTCAACCTGATACCTTCTTTACACTCTTCTGTAAACCAAGACTTTTCTTTTGGTTTGGTACATTTTGTTCTGTGAGGGACAAAAGTTCTCATTCCAAGAAAAATCACTTCTGTAACCATTTCAGCACTGGCATCAATGTCAAGTTAAAGTTGAGAAAGAAATCATTCAGACCGTCCCAGTTGGCTTTCTCGTATTGCCAAACGGCAGAGCTACCACTTCAGGAAAAAAATCGAAGCAGATTTGAAGAAAAAAATGAAGTATATTGAAAAAAATCGAAGTAGATTTTAAAATTAGACTTTTTTATAAAAATCTAAATCTAGGGTGGGCTATTTTGTGGTTTATTTTTAAATCGTAGGTTATTTTGACATTGACAGCTGTTTCTCGCTCGAAATCTTGAAAGATAGTCAGTATCATAACTCCGCGGAACGAAGTGATTGGCCTTATGCTTGAACAGCGTTTTAAAATACTGAAAACTTATTTCAAAAGTGAATGCTGTGTAAGTTCGTTGGGGCTAAGAGCAGCTTGAAAAATCAACTTTTCTGATGAGGCGCATATTCATCTAAGCAGCTGCGTTATAACAAACAAAATGTCTCGGGAAAACTCGCCTGTTGTTGTCGAGAAGCCAATGCATCCACAAAGAGTGTGACAGTTTGGTGCGGATTGTGAAGGGATGGGTTCATCGTTCATTAGACCATTTTTGTTCGAAAATGAGGCTGGGAACAAAGTTTCGGTCAACGGTTTGTTTTACAATGTTAAGACATGGATTTGGACGAGCTTTGCTTCAAGCACATGCAGGTTAACGCACTATTAAACACAGCCAATTCTCCAATCGATCTTTTGCTCACTAAATTCCAAAATCGTGTTATCGATTGGTCGCCTCGGAGCTGCGATTGGACTACTTTGGACTTTTTTGTGGAAAACCGTGAAGGACTGACGTTATGCCAACAATCTGGAAGCGATTATATCACTTAAAGCCAATATTTCATAAGAAATCCGTGAGCTACAGCCCGAAAAAAAACTTGGGTTTGGACACCCTCTAAATTATTATTTTTTTTTAAATAGCCTTAATTCAATCAAACGAAAACCAAACTAAAAGTCTTTCCGACTTCTTATTATATTGTTTCATAACACTTTTTAATTTAATTTAACAAAAAAAAAAATTATTTTCATCTTCATTTCTACATGTGTAGTATGTAAAACAAAAATTAGAGTGAAATGGAAAAAAAGAGAGTAGATTTCGCCTTTTTCTGTAAAATTGAAGCAGGTTGAAACAGATATTTTTAAATTGAAGCAGATTTCAGTGTTTTGGTGATGGTGCGAAGTAGGAAGTAGATTTTAAATTTTTTTGATAAAAAGAAGCAGATCTACTTCAATTGAAGTAAAGTGGTAGCGCTGCCAAACGGTCCTAGTGGGAATTTTTTCTTTAACTGGATGGTTGGAGATCGCGAAATTAGCTGAAATGACACAATTGTCCGAGGTGGCAAATGGAGAAGTTACTTTAATAGTATATTTATCAGGATGCGAAGTAAGGAACAAGTCAAGAGTATGGGCGTAATGCCCATCAACATCCGGTATACGAGTAGGCTCATCAACAAGCTGGGTAAGATGTTTATACTCAGCAAAGATCTCGGTATACCTTCCTTCCTACCAGAATAGCGGAGCCAACTTGAATTGTGTACATTGAAGTCGCCCGTAATCACGACTTCAGTGTGAGGACAATGGGAAACAATTCGGGAAATTTAATCTGATAAAACATCTAACTCATTACAAGTAGACATGCTGTCAAGATTCGGACACCTGTAAAGAAAACAGTAATGAATGATATGCTTGCGGACAGTGAATTTGAGCCACAGGAAATTAAAGTTCGTATTAGAACAATGCCCATATTGGGGAAGGCTCTGGCAAGCAATATCATTCCTTACATAAACGACAAGACCATGGTGGGCAAAAAGTAATGGCACTAAGTTATATCCAACCAAACAAAATTCTGATAAATTAGTATTCTGTCCAACCTGGGTTTCACTTAATGCCTAAACAGCTTGAATAGACAACACAAAAATCACTTACCATTTTGAAAAACTAAACACACAAAATTCAACTTTGACGAAACTAAGTTCAGCCGTGCAGTATATGCCCATATTAATTCCAATTATAAACAAACTGTCCTAAGTGTTATGGCCACAAAACAATTTGCAAACGGGAATTAATATAGACGAAAAAACACGATTAAACTATACGTCAAATGCTAGTTATCTATCCAGTGCAAACCTCTTGAGATAAGCCTCACAAGAGTCTTGCATTGCATAGAAAGCAACAGTTATGGGCGGCGCGGGTGGAGAGGATGCTTAATGTTGGATGCTGTGCTGCGACTGCGAGCGAGGTTTGGTGTATTTTTTTTCTTTTTATTTGGCACTGGTTTATTCTATTTATTTTTTTCGAATTTTTGGTAGTGTAAAGGGCTGAATTTAATTTAAGATTTTGAATTTATTGCGCTATGTATGTGATATGTGAATTTGGTTTTGGTTTATTTTTTTTGATTATTTTTGGGGGACACACGCGCACAGTAGAAACGCGACCGCACACGACGAGTACTTGATCGCTGTTCAAGTTCTTCTTTGGAGGAAAGCCTTCTTAAACTAATTCAACACTTTCAAAATGTAGAAAAAGATGAGGATGTTGAAAAACTAGAAGCCGAATGACGATTTATAGTTTTGGACGAATTTGTACCCAAAGGAGAAGTCTCAAAGTCTTTTGGAATTCATTATTTCGCCAAAAAAATGCTCTGGGGGAAACAATGTACCCTCATTTAAAAGACTAGGAGCTTTTGTATGCCTTCCCCATATTAGTGCAGCAACTGAAAAAGTCTTCTCTCCAACTAAATTGATTAAGAGTGCATGTTGAAACAAATTAAAAGTTAGCAGAGTTAATTCACTGATGCTTGTAAAAGAAGCTGTTTCTTCAGATGGTTTTAAGAATTGGACACAACCAAACAAATTATTATTACAATACAACAAAGCTTAGATTTAAAGTACTCCAGTAATTTTTTTTTTTTTTTTTTATCTGCAGAGCAGATTATTGAAGTAACGTCAATGCGAATGCGCTCAAAACTGCAACAAGTGCTCTTGACATTGAATTTACAACTACATTTATTAGGCTGTTTTTCGCAAAGATCTGTGTTCTCAAAGAACTGGAATGGCAAGGGGTGGATGTGTGGTGCTTGCAGTTCATTCTTTGTACACATGCATGAAACCATGCATGTTGCACTGCTTTTTCTTTTTGCAAGCGCCCAATAGAGTTTGCCATTTTTCTGCCAATATCCTTAAATAATACACATTTATTGAAATTGTATCAAAAGTAAAAATCCTGGGAATAATGTTAAACTGCAAATTGTTTCGAACGATCATATAAACTCTGTAGTGTAAAAGATTTAAGGCTCATTGGAAGATTTGGAATCAATTCCCTACTTCAATCAGAGCTAAGATCGAAAACAAGAACCAATTCTTAAAGCTCGCTTCTCATCATTTTTCAAACGCAAACTGAAATTTTTCTGTTTTCTTCAAAAAATTATGAATTTTGTTACTTGAGATTATAGGAACCATAAGGCAAGTTATGAACTCGTGCCAAAACAAATTTGGAGATAACAATCACACTTGACAAAACGATAATGGAGAAGACAAAATAGTGTGTCTAGAAATTCCGTCCATCTATCTGTCCGTCTGTGTCTGTCTGTATGTATGTTCGCTCCTCTAGAGCCTTAACGGATTTGTCGATTTGCAAACTCTTAAACTCTTTAAAAAAGTAAAGATTTTGAATATTTTTCAAAATTCATACCGATTTATATATAACAAGAGCACGTTCGTGCGACAGAGTAGTGCATTTTATTTAAGCATTCTTTTCTTTCGTTTTTTTTCTAAACCTTAAATATGAATAATTAATATTTTTGTATCTTATTTATTCTTATGTTACAACTTTTTGTATTGCATATTCATACCTGTATAATATAAAAGACAAATCTTTTAATACAGCGATATCGATATTTTCAAATAAATAAATAATTCGATTTCTTGTCAATATGAATATGACATTGATCAACTTACTCGTAGAGTAAAAATATAAAATAAAAGCGTACTTATTATTCTTGTAAAATGGTAAGCAAATTATGTCCAGGAAGAGGACTCCAAAAAAATATGCGAACGCTGGCCAAAAGGCCAGCCCAACGGTTCGACTTACTTAATCAAAACACGTTATTAATTGCTTATTTATTGACAATTCGTATTTAATTTAATTATTGCGTTGCTCGTCCCAAAATAGACTGAATTATTCCAGTACGTGAATCCCCCAGTGCACCGTTGTTCGGTCGCGATATCCAGGTCAGCGTATTGCAAAACCTCCAGGTGGCACAAGTATCATGTGTCATTGAAATAAATAAGGAATCATATTTACAGTAACCTGTGGGAACAGGTTCGCTTGGGAACAGGTTCGATATTTTCAAATAAATAAATAATTCGATTTCTTGTCAAAATGAATATGACATTGATCAACTTATAGTAAAAATATAAAATAAAAGCGTACTTATTGTTGCTGTAGAAAGGTAAGCAAAGGATGTCCTGGAAGAGGACTCCAAGAAAATATGCGAACGCTGGCCAAAAGGCTAGCCCAACGGGCAATTAAAACTTATTAATTCTTAATTTTTTGACAATTCATATTTAACTTAATTTAATTATCGCGTTGCTAGTCCAAAAAAAAACTGAATTATTCTAGTACGTGATTCCCCAATGCACCGTTGTTCGGTCGCAATATCCAGGTCAGCGTATTGCAAATACCAGGCAACCTCCAGGTGGCACAAGTACCATGTGTCATTAAAATAAATAAATAATCATATTTACAGTAACGTGTGGGAACAGGTTCGCGTTCTGAAATGATGACGCAGCAATGAAGATGCATACGCATGTCCGAATCGTACATGCGTTGTCATAACTCCTCCCCCTTCAAAAATCTACGTGCCGTAGATCAAATATGTTTTCAGAGCTAGGATATAGGCTTGGTGATCTCTTTGTATTGGATCAAATGCTGGATTTTTCGGAGTGTGTATTAACGGTAAGTTAATTTTAGGGTGTATTTTCCTCCAAAGGTAAAAAACGATGAAGATGGACAAATTGAGAATTGCAGCTTCCGCAATAATAAAAATTTCGAATCTCTCATTTAATTCAGTCAGGCGCTCGATACTTTTTATTGTTATGTCGTGGACAAGTTCCAGATCCAGCTTGTTGGTTTTCCGTGTGATGTTCAAAAATACTGGAGGAAGGGCTTGAACAGCTGTATGGATAAGACTTGTGAATGTCCTGTTGTTCAGCTGGATCGTTTCGTTACAGATTTGGACAATAAACGTACCTTCAAGAGGTTTTTAAGCTTCGCCTTGAGACTTTATCTGATCTTTGAAGTTAGTCCGGAAGAAGGTATTTTCGTTCACGAGTTCAATTATTTATTTCTCTTGCGTTTAAACGATAGATACAAGTAGCTGAACCCCCTTTTAGTAGTCTAGCTGTGCAATTGTTTTCAGGAATTTTTTCTGGGTCGTTTTCACTGAAAATTGTTGCATTTCCAATTGAAAGACAATCTCTTATGATACCATAAGTTTCTTCGCGACCTATTAGCATCCTGTCAAATTGAAGATCAATTGGCCTATATAATAATAGCCGATTGTATGCAATGTTTTTTCGAATCGAAGCGAATGGTGCTATGTTTTCATTTTCAGAGACCCCTAGTGAGTAGTAGCTATGTTTTTGCTGTGCTTATATAAATGCACATCAATGCACATATAAAAAGCACGACATCTGCCGTATAGTAGCTACGCCAAAGTTTACAACCCGATACAATTATGTCCATAATAATGCCGTATCATACGCATACGCACATAGAAAAAGTGACATCTGCCGGATGGTAGCTACATTTTTCTGATGTGCGTATGATATTTATTTGCTTGGTTTTCCAATAAAAACTAAAATTTTACACTCTTATGAAAAGACACAGAAAAGTGTTGCTGCTGTGTTGAACAAATCCATTATCTATCATACGCACATCAGAAAAATGTAGCTACAATCCGGCAGATGTCACTTTTTCTATGTGCGTATGATAGATAATGGATTTGTTCAACACAGCAGCAACACTTTTCTGTGTCTTTTCATAAGAGTGTAAAATTTTAGTTTTTATTGGAAAACCAAGCAAATTGCAATTAAATTGTGTTCATGCTGTCGTAATAAAAAATATTCAAAGAGTCTATTGGAACATCTTATTTTAAGTGTCTTTTTATTTGGAACGTTGCTTTAGATAATTTGATTTTCGTATTTGTTTTTGTTTGAATAATCAACGTTTTTTATTAGGCAGTAGCGGTACCCGTACCCGGCGCGCGTTACTACGCCCAAAAAGAACTTATTTATAGTGTTACAAAATTTATTTATTTATTTATTTCATCTCAATGCCAGCGGATAAACAATATTTTTGGTTAAAGCCTACATTTGTTTGTCTTCGACCCGATCGGCCTTTACTGAATTTTCGCTGATGTTTCAAACCGCTAAAAAATGTATGAAAAAATCAAAAAAATTTTAAAAGCCTGCATTTTATTTTTTTCCACCCGATCGGCCAATGTGGACTTTTCGCTGATGTTTCAAACCTTTTAAAAAATTTATGAAAAAATCAAAAAAAATTACCAAAATTGTATTTTATTTTTGTCTTCCATCCGACCGGTACCAAACCTTCACTGGAACCATCCCTAGACTAAACAATATTTAGCATGAAAAATTCATAAAATTCCTTTCCGTTCCGTTTAAAGTTTTATAAATAGGTATATATATATGTAGATTACCTAATTAATTAATTAATTAATTAATTAATTAAAAAGATGTGTTTTACCAAAAATATAGTTTATAAGGAAATATTCAGCTGATAATTGTAGGCTTACACAAAGTCTTACACTTTCAGTGACTACATAGTTATACTAAGGGCCAGTTGTAGGTACAATCGTAGTATATCCTCGGATCAAAATTTAAAAACGATTTACCTAGGTTCGTGTTTGGATAATTAATGTTAAGACGGTGGTTCAAGTGTGGTTTAAGAGTTAAACCATCGATTTCGGTGGATTAAATAAAGTTGACTAACTAATTAAGAAGTTGAAAACGAGATTCAGTGCTGAATCGCTACTGTACAACTGGTACTTAATCATCTTCGAGATAGATAACTCATTTAGTAAGATTGGCTTAAAGTGTTTTTAGTGGCGTTAAAATTTCAAACTACTATTGTAGGAATTGGAGGACTACATAGTGTCTTTTGAGATTTTCGCCTTAAAAAAAAAAATCTGTTTCTCAGGGGGACAAGAGTGTGAGGAGTGTTTCAGGAAAGCCAAAGAGTGTTTGGTTACGGCACCGATCGTTGATGTGATTTCATCTATTTTTTTAAGAAAAGTCAATGGTTACCATCCTTATTACTGTCCGACACCTTTCAGTGTAAACTATGTGAACCTTAATAAAAGTCGACGCCATAAATAACCGTCGGTTTCGACGGGTTTTCAGCTAGTTTTCTTATAATTCAAGCTTTTGTTCGCAGAAGGTTGAATCCCTCGTTCCTCACCTTGTAGTCTAAGAGCTGGCTACGTAAAATATAGTATACAACTTATAAATCGACGAAACCCCTTTAGTTTATCTGGCCTACTATCATTATGCATTGATTCGGTTACCTGGCACCTGTCCAGCGGTGGGTGTGAGAGTGGTAGGCCAACAGAGGTAAAAAATGGGGTTTTTGCTAATATTGATTTGTATTTCAAAAACAGTGAGCTTTAGGCAAAAGATATGTTTTAAAAACTTATAGCTTACTAAATTTCAAACAAAAACACGAAAAAATTGGCTAAATGATCACTTGTCCCATTCCGTAAGGCTAGATTTTCTTGTTTTTGTGAAGAAGTAGGTTCGGTTATTTTTGAATAGCTTGACAACAAACAGTCATAGAACCATACGGTTTTCAGTGTTAGATTTAAAATTAATGAGAGCATTGAATTTTGAGAATGGAAATGCTACTTGTACGTACAATTTTGAAAAAATTAGTTTTAAAATTATTTTTTTCAAAATTTTGAGTTTGAAAGTTAATATTTTGAAAACTGTTCACTAAAATAACTTCATTTAAAATTACAATAAAAGAATAGGTTTTGGATTTACAAAAAGGTATAGCATGGCATTGTAGGAGTTACCGTTATTTTTTAATCATTTTTTTTTAAATTTAAGTCATGTTTTAAGAAAATTGGTTCTCCCGGCTAAACGGTGGGGAAAAGACCCCTTGTCACAACCCATCTACATGCTCTAGCTTTTTGTAACACCTTATACTAATCACCCTGTATAGATACATAAATACAAAGCTAGCGCCCAGCATTACGGTGTATAAACAATGACCTATATAAAGGCGGCATGCTGCCCCCCTGCTACCCCCCAGCTTGGGCACATTATCTAATATATTAATACGGAGTTCAAAAATCCAGTTTCCACCCTTTTTTTCTGTCATAATCAAAACAAATATGCCAAACCTATATATATTCTGAAAGGGGACCATGTAAGGAAACAGCGAATGTATATATGAAGCACCTATGTCATTTCCCCCCCCCCAATTGAGAAATGGTCGAATTTCGACCACGGGGCGAACTCTAGTAGGACTTAAGGTAGGTGCTAGGTTGGGTGTGTGCGGATATTTTGACGAGGATATTTTGACCCGGATATTTTGCCCGCGGATATTGAGGCGTAGCACCATGCTTTTAACTCAAATAATAGGTTTATAGGTGTAATACTAATAAATTATTAACCTATTTGGTTAGAATTTTTTTTTAGTTATTTCCTATGTTTAAAAACGATTTTTAGTAATAATTTCTTTTCTGTTCAATACTTCTTGAAACAATTCTAAAAAAATCCTGCGGCAGCCGTTTCCGAAAGCGATAGTTCACAAGCAAATGATGAGCGAACGGGAACAATAAACGACATCAGACAGGGCACATTCCCATAGTAACTGCACTTACTGTGTGTAAAAAAATATTTTATAACACCATTTGATTGACTACAGTGCTTGCATTGCGTGTGTTGGAGCATAGTCAACTTTATTTAAAAACAAAAATATTTTGTAATTATACCTATCTTACATATTACCTCAATAGAAATATATATAGATTGTATATTTTAAATTTAAACTTTGCGCCTTGTTTATACCATTCGCCATATTTTATTCAATATTGAATTTGCTTTAAATAAAATACATTTGAAACTTAACGAAAACTCTCTCTCCCCAAATATGTATAAAAACCCAGCATTCAAATAAAATTGTATCCAAACCCTTAGGGGAAACTCTGCTTGTTATGCCGTATACAAATAAAAAGACTTAAAATTTCCTTAAGCCAACCGTTTATTATTGAATCTTTCTTAAGACTAACTTATCGTTCTAAAAATTCTATGGTACAAAATATGATACATAATCTTATACGATATGAGATGCATTAAGTGCTGAGTTTATATTTTATTGAAGTGCTATGCATAGTTTTTTATCGTTACAATAAATAAGAGGAATTTTATGTGACACGTTTTGGTGGCCACACAGAAAGAAAGATAAACGAATTTGCAAGTATCAGATATCAATAACGGATCTGAAGTGGATTCTGGCTTGCAATAAGCAAGATAAAATTATGCTGATATGCAGTTACAGAGATTTGAAAATAATTATTAATAATAGTTTAAAGATATGCATAACACCTCCCCCATCAAAAGTAAACAATGATCTTGAAAAGATTTTGTTTATAAATTATGCTCATCTAATGAATCTCTCGATCCCGTTTGAATTCTATTTCTGACATTTAGAACTCTAATTTTCTTATTTCCCTTTTGTTTGACTATTTTGTTGTTGTTTATAACAAAATATGATAAGGATTATTATTAATACAATTATAATGATTCCAAAAGTACTTGTAGCATAACTTATTTCCTCTTTGTTAAATTTTTCATATAAACTATGAGCTTTTTGATCTACATCATTTAAAGGGATTGACAAATCTTTTAAAATTTGTACATTTCTTACATTAAGGTTTCCAATTTTTGTATAATCTTCATTGTTATTAAAAGAAATATTTTTACAGCAATCATTCAAATAAAAATGGTATTTATCATTATTTGTTTCAATAATGGATATATTATTTGTAGCAATGTACGTATTTTCTGAATGAAATTCACAAATAGGTTCAAATATTATAGTCCCTATGTCATATAGATTCTTTTGTGTTGTGTCGTTTATACATTTTTCTTCAAAAGTTGTTTCCTTACTTAAAGCATAAATGTATACATTTTCACGAATTTCGTGAAATAATTCTATTTCATATGGTAATTTATTAAATTTACAATCGTTTGTTTGTTTTTTTTACAAAAATATCTTTTATACAGTTTGGAGTTTTACGTATATTATTAGTGATTAACCTGTCACAAATATAATATGATTTTATGTTTTTACATTTTTCAGGTAAAAATAACCACTTTATTATTAAGCATTGTATTCATTGTTTATTAGTAAATATTTTTCGTTTTGGCTTAACATATAAAACTTTTGTCTCTCAAAATAGGAATATATACAATTTCATAAGTCTCAAATCTTACATTTGATACAATAGGTATCTCTATTATGATTTTTATTTCTTGGTTTTTTAAATAAGATTTAATAATTGATTCGGAAATTATTTCATTGTAATTTTCTATCTTTGGTTCATATAATAAATTTTCTTTACGTTCATGATTTTTCAGGATTTCTATTAACTTACTTGGTTTCATAATTATAGGATGTAAAATTTTAACTTTTAGTAATAAGATTGCTTGTAAAACTATATCAGTTTCAATGTCTAATTCCATTGTTTTATCTAAAATATTTGATTTTATTTCTTCAAATAACATTAGTTATTTGCTTTTATCTTTGATAGGATCTTTGTTTAATTTATAAATAATCTCCTTAATTTTCATTTCTTGTCTGTGATAACTTTCTTGCAAAGTTTTGTTTTGTTCATTTAGGCTTTTCGTTATCTGTATATTAGCAATTTGAATTTCAACTATTTTATCATTGGAATTCTTAAGTTTGGATATATTTTCTTCAATGCATTCAGCATCTTGGGAATCCATTGTTCCGAATAATCCTTTCAATCCACTACCTATTATATTTATTAATCCTCTCTTTTCTCTGTTAACATCATCCTCAACTTTTAGACCTAAGATATCTTTTGTGTCTCTTGTGAAGGGGGTCACACTAGCGACCACTTAATTGATTGCTTTATATCAAACCATACTTCGATACTTGACACCTTCTTCCCAGCATATGCATTGCCATAAGCACCAAATGCACTTAATTAATTGTTTCGATATTTAACACTCGCTTCCCATAACAATCATAATACAATGCAAAGCAAAGCATTGCTGCATTTACTGCAGCGTAATAAAAATATACATGCATTGAGCTTAGCATATCCAACTCGTAGTCTATACAAAAAAACCATAAGCGTCATATTGCACTGACGGCAACGGCGGCGTAAGAATTATGAATGGGTTAACAAAATATGTCAACTCAGCATTATGCCGAGCAAACCATGCCACTTGAGATAGATGGTCGTTCACCCATATGCTGAGTTAGGAATATCGATTGTAAGTGGGCCCAATAATCGAAGTATGGAAGCAATTTCGATATCATGTCAATTTGTATAAATAGCTAGAACATTTTTAAATAAATTTGTCTTCTTCACCGAACACCAACAAGATACAATCTTTATTTTCTTTTGTGGAGCTTGCGAGCTAAAAGGAGTGTAAAGAAGTACTTGATAGTTCTGAGAACAAAACCTTGAGTGCGTCTAGCCAAAAGTCTGAGCTGAGGCATTTACGAATGCCAAGCGATTTGCTTCAAAGACTTTTCAAGTGGATATCATAACAGTTGGGACCAGGCGTACACCCAACATTACACTCTTAATCTTCTTTTGATTTTATCTAAATGTATAGAAACTCCTTGTTTGAACCTATTACATTCTTGAGAATAATCAATACAGATATTATTTAATAACTCTGAGTTTGTTTGTATAAGCGAAATGGTATTTTCCAAATCTTGTATGTTAATTGTGTTTATAATTATAACCTGTCCGTCTTTTGTGTGTGTTGCTCCTATGTATTTATAATAAATTCCGCTCGACTCAAATTTTCCGAAAGTAACGCCTTCAACGTATATGATTTGTAAAATCAATCTGAAATTATTATGTTTCTCTTGGTGAAAAGTGTTTTATTTTGCTTTTATTGTATTTAATGTATTGGTTATTTCTTTTTATATCTACCTAGTCTCCAATTATTTTTAGAATCTTAAAAGGTCCTGAAAATTTTTCTCCGAACTTATCTCTTTTATCATTTTCTACTAAAACTAGGTCTGTTACTTCAAAATTCTTAATTTTTGTACCTAATCTATCATATTTCTGTTTAGATTCAAGTTTATTCTTGAGCTGTGTTTCTTTTACCTGTTGTTGTATTCTACATAATTTCAATTGAAGTTCTTGGGTATAATCTGTATTTGTTTTGTAATTTAAACTACCAAAATCACTAGGTGGATTTGCTTTTCTGCCAAATAAAATTTCATAAGGTGTAAAACCTGTACTACTGTGTTTTGACGTATTATAACAGAAAGAAGCGTATTTAAATAATTTCGAATACTCTGGTTTAGTTATATCTTTTATCATTGTTCTTAGGTATACTCCTAACCTAGCATGTGCTCTTTCAGCGGATCCATTACCTTGAGGATAAGCACTACTACTTCTTAAGTGCTTTATCTTAAACATTTTACACAAATCTTTCATTACTTCATTAATGAATTCTCCTCCATTATCTGTTAGAATAATTTTTGGAATACCGAAATATAGAATCCAATGGTCTGTAAACGCTCTGGCTATGGTTTCACTTTTTTTATTTTCTATTGGAATAAACTTTATATATTTACTCAAATCATCTTGAATTGTTAAACTGAATAATATTCTGTTTCCATATCTACCAGTTAGGTCCATATCTACCTTTTCTAATGCGTTATTGGCAGTAGATGGAATTTGCATAGGGTTTTTTCCCGGATGTCTTTTAATTTTTTGCTTCTGACATTGAACACATTTAGATATATACTTAATTACATCTTTATTTAATCCTTTCCAATTAAATCTATCTCTTACTTTAGCTATTGTTACCTTTTGTCCTCCATGACCTCCTAAAAAGCTTTCATGGCTTTCTTTTATAATAAATTTACGTTCCTCTAAATCGTTAATAATTTGAATTTCTGATAATACATCATTACATTCATCTTCTGAAACATTATTTAATATTTCCCTCTCATGTACTATTCTTTTATTTAATTCTTTTCTAGCATTCTTACTAGTGCTTGGTATTTCTAACTCACACTGTTCCTCATAAATTTTCCTAAGAACATCTTCATCTTCTTCATCTGCAGAGTCTTTACCAAAAATTTCTTCAATTAGTTCATTGGTTCTTTTATCTTCTCTAGTCATTACTGGGGATGCAATTTTTTTATTTCCTGTTTCTAATATATAAATGTTTCTACTTAATTCATCAGCTACGACATTATCTACACCTTTCTTGTAATGTATTGAGTATTCGTACTCTTCTAATTTTAATCTCCATCTTATAAGGCGACTCCCTGGGTCTTTAACATTAAACAACCATGTCAAAGGACGATGATCTGTTTTTATTCTAAATTTCTGTCCATATATATATGGTCTAAATTGTTGAATAGCCCAAACTATAGCTTGAAATTCCTTTTCTGTAGTGCTGTAATTTTGCTCGGCTGTGATCAAACTTCTACTGATAAAATGAATTGGTAAGTCTTTTCCATCTTGTTTTTGTGACAAAACAGCTCCAAGACCTTTACAACTAGCATCTGTTGTAACAATGAACTCTTTTTTGTAATCAGGATAACGTAATATTGTAAAGTCCTTTAGTTTTTGTTTGAGTTCTTCAAAACTCTTGCTTTTCTCATTTCCCCACTTAAAAACTGAGTTTTTTTTTTAATAATGCATGTAATGGAGCAGCGATAGTACTAAAATTTGGTATAAACTTTCTTTAGTACCCTATCATTCCTAGAAAACTTCTTACTCCTTTCTGATGATCGGGTTTTTGTAAATTATCTATGGCTTCTACTGTCTTTAAATTAGGTAATAATCGTTCACTTGTTATTAAGTGTCCTAGGTATTCTACTTGCTTTTTCATAAATCCGGATTTATTTAATTGAACTTTCAAATAAGCTTTTCTCAAACGTTGAAGGACTAACATTTCTAAGGATTCTCCAAATATAACTATATCATCAAGGAAGACAAAACATTCTCTTCCTTGTAATCCATTAAGAACTGTATTCATCATGCGTTGAAAGCATGCTGGCGCATTTTTAAGACCAAATGGCATTCTTAGAAATTCAAAATGACCGTAAGGTGTGGAAAAAGCTGTTTTTTCGATGCTTTTTTTACTCAAAGGGATTTGATGAAATCCGGACGTTAAGTCAAGGGTCGTAAAGAATTTTGCATTACCAAGTCTATCAAGTATTTCTTGAATATTGGGAATTGGGTAATTGTCGCTTAATGTTATTTCATTTAATTTTCTAAAATCAATAACCATTCTCCATTTTGTTTCCCCACTTGCATCTTGTTTCTTTGGTACAACCCAAAGTGGACTTGACCATGGTGAATTGCTATGCCGAATAATATTTGCCCTTAAAAGTTTCTGAATTTGAAGATTTACTTCTTCTTCGTGTACTCTAGGATACCTAGTATAAGTTTTTGTATTTACCGGCAAGTTGTGAATTGTTCTTATATGATGTTCAACAATTGAAGTTTCTGTAAGATTTTCATCTTCGAGACTAAATACATCACTAAATTCTTTGATTACTTTCTTTAAATTCATTATTTCTTCTGAGTTTAAATGGTTTATCCTCATGTTTTCTAAAACTTCTATAAATCGTTCATCTATATGTTTATTTTCAATATTCTGCTCATCAAATTTTTCAATCATTTTAATACTCATATCACCTTCTTCATTAAGAGATTCACAATTGGTATATGACATTGACTTTATAGGCGCGCTTGAGGAGTTATTTTCCTCAATCTGTTGGCTTATACAGTTTGACACAACTAATATTTCACTTTTATCACCTATACTACTAGAAGCCAGTGACTTTATAGGTGCGCTTGAGGAATAATTATATTCTTCAATCTGTTGGCCTATACCATTTGAACATTCTAATATATTTGTTTTTTCATCTTTGGAGAATAAATTTACACATTCGTTTTCATTCACGAGTTTTTGTTCATTACAATTTGTTATGAATTTAAAATACTGTAGGAAATCATATCCTATAATTCCGTCGTAATAACTGAGGACATCTTTAGTTATAATATGAAAATTAAACTCATTAACAATACCTTTCGTCAATTCGATGCCTGTTTCTATTAAATTTACCAATTCCTTTTAAAGTTATCGTTACATATGGACACAAATCGTTTTCAAAAATACAGCTTTGTTTTAATAATGACACTCCTGCTCCGGTATCAATTAACATATTATAAGACTTATTCTTATAAATCATTTCTACGTGAGGACTTCCTATCATTACTGACGAAATAGTTGCCCCATTAACTATTCGTTTTTTCGAAAATTTTGTGAACTTTTTGGTTCATTGTATTTTTTTTGTAAATCCTGTTCTTTAAATGGATTTTGGTGCTTGTTATGATCACTTTTATTTGAATATGACTTTTGATGATCATAATTCTTATTCAAATTTTTTGGAATTAAAGTTTTGATTAGTTGATTTATGACTCTTGTTTCGGAAACAATCTTTGGATATATGGCCCAAACGTCCACAATTGAAGCATTTAACAGAAGTGTGGTTAATTTTTATCAAATTCCTATTCGTATAGTCTCTATTTATATTTGTTTCCCTCGATTTACTATTATAATACCCTAAACGGATTTCTTCCTCCATCGCTAGTTGACTAGCTTCAGAAAGAGTTTTAGGGCGTTGGGTGTTAACAAAAGTACCTATTTCTCGCTTTAATCCAGATATAAATGCGTTAAGCATATCTCTTTCAATGCCCATCATTTGTCCATCATATGTTGGGTCTTCGGAATTTTCTACATAAAGTGCTTGAACTCTTCGTCTTGTCAAGGTTTCACATCTTTGTGTGAATTGAATAACCGTTTCATCAAAATTTTGACGAAGTCTCGTCATCTTTAGGTGCAGTTGCAAACTCGAATGAGTTTCTCTGAATACCCTATTTAATTCATACTTGAGTTCTACCCAACTATTGATTTTTTTGTTCATGAGTAAAATTTCTGCACTTCCAGAAATTCTACTTTTAAGTACCGCCAGAAGTAACACTTTTTGTCATGAAGATGCTAATTTCATCGCGTTGTCACAATTTTGAATAAAATTATGAGCCTTCATTGCATCACTATTAAAATGCGGAATTATTTTTATCAAATCACTGAGATTTATTCCGTTACTCTCCTGCCTTTCTTTATTATTTTCCTGCCTTTCTTTATTGTTTAGTTCACTTGTAATTTTATTGTTAATTTGATCATCGATATTTATTTCGTTATTTTCCTGCCTTTCTTTATTGTTTAGTTCACTTGTACTTTCGTTACTTTTCCGTGATTTAGAAATAGCACCGATTTTATTACCTTAATCTGCTAATCTTAATTTGTGTAATGCTGTTTGTAAAATTTTGGTTTCGTTGTCAATCTTGTGTTCTTCCTCTAAAAGAATTAAAAATGTCTGCGTTGAATAAATTTCGTTTTTAAAATAAACTAAATAATCTTCGCTATCTTCACTATCTTCTGAAATTTTTACTTGCTCAATAGGGCAAGTATTGGTTTCGTGCAGAAAAAAAAAATCGAGGTTTTAATCAAACATGACATTACGATGATAGAGAAGCCCAAAAAAGTGGTTTTCGTCATACCGTCCGTCGGTCTGTCTGTGCGTCTGTGCGTCTGTGCGTCTGTGCGTCTGTGCGCTTTTTCACGTCATGCTACAGCCTAAACCACTTGACGGATTTTCTTCAAACTTGATATATAGTAGTTTGAAGAAAAACGGTTGTCGAGGTTTTTTTTATTTCGTTTTAGCCCGGCTCAAACTGGTACCTTTCAAGTAACGGTTTTTTTCAAATTGAATTTTCTCGAAAACGGCTCTAACGATTTTGATTAAACTCAAAATTTTGCTTAATTTAAGCATTTCTAACAAAACTGCGTTTTTCATTTTTGGCTCAAATAGTCCTAATGAAAATCAGGTTTTAACGGCTTTTTTTCAAATAGCCATAAGTTCACAACGGCTTGATTGAATCGACTCAAATTTCGTTTGACATAGTTTTGTATAGTTTTCTATACGATGGCTTTGTAAATTTTTCACTGAAGCCTTTCTAAACGGTGGCTCCCATACAACGAGCCGATATGTTTTAGCCAACATTTTTTGGTTTTTTCTTATTTGCTCGAAAACGGCTCTAACGATTTTGATTAAACTTTGTGTGTTATATTCTTTTAGTGTTTTAAAGAGAACTGCGTTTTCAGTTTTTGGCTAAAAATGCAAATAACGGAGATCTGCTCTTAACGGCTTTTTTTCAAATGGCCATAAGTTGTCAACGGTTGCATCGAATTCCCTCAAACTTTGTTTGGTATAGTTTTTTTAGCTTCCTTTCAGATGGCATTGATTTTTTTTCATTTTCTTTTTTTTAAATGGAGGCTCCTATACAAAGAGCCATTAGAATTTGGCCAATTTTTTCGTTTTTTCTAATTTACTCAAAAAAGGCTCCCCCATTTTTATGAAACTTTTTATATAACATATATAGAATACTTCAAAGTAAACTGCATTTTTAGTTTTTGGCTACACATGATAATAGCGGAAATTGGTAATATCAGTTTTATTAATTTGGCTATAAGCGGAAATTTATATCATTTATATCACCCAAAAGACGACATCTGAATTTGATATACTAAAGGTTACTTAACGTTAGCTCCCGTATATCGAGTCTTCCAGTTTTAGCCAAATTTTTTTTAGTTTTTACCAATTTTTTCAAAAATGATTTGTTCTTATTGATCGAAAAGTTTGTTTTCGTCTTACTATTGCACCCACAGAGCAAGTACGTGCGACCCAGTCGTGCATTTTATTTTATTTTGGACAATCTCGAAAACTTTCAGGCTACATATACATATTTCCTGTTCGAACCCCAACACATTGGAATTGGGAGTCTAGTATTTCTTCACTAAAACTGACCTCACCTTGAGAACTTGTGGAATCCATCATGCCAATATACAGACACAAACAAAAGCAAACAAGGGAAAAAAAAACACAATTATTATTTTATTCAAACCTAGCTCTAAATATTTCGTCCTGAGCTTCTTGAATTACTTGCATAATTTTAATGGCCTTATTGACCAGATATTTACTATTTTTTTCTAATGTCACTTTTTCGTTTTGCAATTTTTTGAATTTATTTTCTTGTTCTATTTGTTCTTTAGTTAGATCTTTTTTTTCTTCTTGTTCAGTATGATCTGACATTTTCATATGAATTTCACAACAAACTTAAGCAAACTTACATAAGAAATTCCATCTTTGTTGATGTTTTTATTGGGTGCCCTCTCTTGTCTTCTTCTTTGTACTGATTTTTTTTTTTAAGGATGAATTAATCTGCTTCTTCAATGATGACGAAGTCTTTTTTTTTTTTGAATTTTCACTTTATTTTTTTTTTGTAGGTAGGTAGGTACGATTTTGAACTTGTTAATGTTTTGGTACGGTTTTTTTTTTATTTTATGGCACAATTTTTTGTTTTCGAATTTGTGACACACCCAAAGGTTTTAGGGTTGTATCTCGAAAAAAAAAAAATATTTTTTTTTATGTTGTATGTTTTTTTTTATATAAACGAATTAATGACGTATTCTGAGGAGTTTAGAAATCGTCTCGTAATAAAAAAAACTTCACTAACGTTTTTATTTCGGGTATGGTTTTTTTTTTACCAATTTCACCGCTGCCACCAATTTTTGTTATGCCGTATAAAAATAAAAAGACTTAAAATTTCCTTAAGCCAACCGTTTATTATTGAATCTTTCTTAAGACTAACTTATCGTTCTAAAAATTCTATGGTACAAAATATGATACATAATCTTATACGATATGAGATGCATTAAGTGCTGAGTTTATATTTTATTGAAGTGCTATGCATAGTTTTTTATCGTTACAATAAATAAGAGGAATTTTATGTGACACGTTTTGGTGGCCACACAGAAAGAAAGATAAACGAATTTGCAAGTATCAGATATCAATAACGGATCTGAAGTGGATTCTGGCTTGCAATAAGCAAGATAAAATTATGCTGATATGCAGTTACAGAGATTTGAAAATAATTATTAATAATAGTTTAAAGATATGCATAACATGCTCGTTTTTCTTTCGAAGTTTTTGTCCTTCGCTCGCTATCTGGTGGTTTCTTTGTTGGCCATCCAGAACTCATTTCGTCGTTTTAACAAGTCAATTTCTCGTGGTTGATATTATATTCTATTACTTGAACCTTCGCAACCGTTAACAATCGGTTAACGCATCAACCAGGATCGTCCTATCCTTCGCATAAAGGAATGGTAGAGATCCTAAAGTTGGCGGTCTATTCTGACCTTTCATTTTGGCGCCCAACGTGGTTAAAGCAAAAATCCACAAATTAACTATTAGAACCTTATTTTTGCTTGAAAGCAGTGCTTTATAAAGAAGGAACTAAGACAATCTAGTAACATTATCAAAAAAAAAAAAAAAAAAAACCGCCGCGCTTAGTGTAGGTGAAAAAAAATGTCAAATAAACCCAAGGAAGACGGAGAACCAACCCAAAAACCCAGAGGACATAGAACCAGTCTAACACCCAGGGAATAATCCAGAAGGAAAAGAAACAAAAATCTACAAGAAACTAAGTGGAAGATAAGTATAACATCTTCCACCCAGGTACGTTCGAAAAAAGTCTAAATATTATTCAAATGTGCGTTGATAAATGCCACCAGCAAATTATATAAACATAAAGATTAACTTTGGCTAAATCAAAAACACACCTTCGACATAATTTAGACCTGGATATTGCTATGAATTAAAATTAAAACTCGTATTATATTAAAAATCATATGAACAACATATTTCGCCCAAATCATCGCTCATTGAAATTTTTTACTTGCTCTATAGGGCAAGTATTGGTTTCGTGCAGAAAAAAAAAATCGAGGTTTTAATCAAACATGACATTACGATGATAGAGAAGCCCATAAAAGTGGTTTTCGCCATACCGTCCGTCGGTCTGTCTGTGCGTCTGTGCGGATGTGCGCTTTTTCACGTCATGCTACAGCCTAAACGGCTTGACGGATTTTCTTCAAACTTGATATATAGCAGTTTCAAGAAAAACGGTTGTCGAGATTTTTTTTATTTCGTCTTAGCCCGGCTCAAACTTGTACCTTTCAAGTAACGGTTTTTTTCAATTTGGATTTTCTCGAAAACGGCTCTAACGATTTTGATTAAACTTAAAATTTGGCTAACTTTAAGCATTTCGAACAAAACTGCGTTTTTTGTTTTTGGCTCAAATGGTCGTAAGGAAAATCAGGTTTAAACGGCTTTTTTTCAAATGGCCATAAGTTCGCAACGGCTCGATTGATTTGACTCAAACTTCGTTTGGCATAGTTCTTTATAGTGTTCTATATGATGGCTTTATATATTTTTCAGTGAAGCCTGTCTAAATGGTAGCTCCCATACAACGAGCCGTTCAGTTTTAGCCAACTTTTTTTGGTTTTTTCTAATTTGCTCAAAAATGGATCTAACGATTTTGATAAAAATTTGTGTGTTATATTCTTTTAGTGTTCTTAAGAGAACTGCGTTTTTAGTTTTTGCCTAAAAATGCAAATAACGGAGATCTGCTCTTAACGGCTTTTTTTCAAATGGCCATAAGTTGTCAACGGTTGCATCGAATTCACTCAAACATTGTTTGGTATAGTTCCTTACAGCTTCCTACCAGATGACATTGATTTTTTTTCGGTTTCTCTTTTTTAAATGGTGGCTCCTATACAAAGAGCCACTAGATTTTGGCCAATTTTTTCGTTTTTTCAAATTTACTCAAAAACGGCTTCCCCGATTTTTATGAAACTTTGTATGTAACATATATAGAATACTTCAAAGAAAACTGCATTTTTAGTTCTTGGCTACACATGATAATAGCGGAAATTGCTTTTAACAGTATTATTAATTTGGCCATAAGTGGACATTTGTATCATTTATAACACCCAAAAGATAACGTCTTAATTTTAAATATTAAAGGTTTCTTAACGTTAGCTCCCGTGTATCGGTTTTTCCAGTTTCAGTCAAATTTTTTTAGGTTTTACCAATTTTTTCAAAAATGAGTTCTTCTCATTTGTCGAAAAGTTTGTTTTCATCGTACTATTGCACCCACAGAGCAAGTACGTGCGACCCAGTCGTGCATTTTATTTTTCGTCGTCTCGTCGTGGGAGATCTTGCTGCATGATCATTGCACTGAAATAACGCTTTTTAGTTGGATTTTTTTTTCGTTCGGTTTATAAAACTGTATGAACTTTTACACTTGCTAGTAGATCCTTCTTCTTTATTGCTGTTTCTGTTCAAAATTAATCTATTAAAATTAATTATTGATTGAAAGTTTGAAATCATCTAGTTGGAATTAAAGTTGTCACATTAGAAGTTATTTTCATCAAAAATTCATTTCTCCGGTGATTTAACTGCTTTCGTTTTATGGTTGCTTTTATTCTTCACAAAAACACGAAAAAATTGGCTAAATGATCACTTGTGCCATCCCGTAAGGCTAGATTTTCTTGTTTTTGTGAAGAAGTAGGTTCGGTTATTTTTGATTACCTTGGCAACAAAAAGTCGTAGAGTCATACGGTTTTCAGTGTTGGATTAAAGATTAATGGGAGCATTGAATTCTGAGAACAACTTAATTACGTAAAATTTTGAAAAAAATTAGTTTTAAAATTATTTTTTTTAATTTTTTTTTCAAAATTTTGAGTTTGAAAATTTATATTTTTTAAACTATTCGTCAAAACAATTTAATTTAAAAACAAAATGAAAAAAGAAGTTTCCGGCTTTCCAAAAAGGTATAAGGCGGTGTTGTAAACGAAGCCGTTGATTTTTAATATTTTTTTTTACAAAAAAAGTCAATTTTTCAGAAAATTGCCCCTCCCGGCTAAACGGGGGGGGGGGGAGGGGGGGATAGACCCCCCCCCTCCAATACGATTTTTTTCTTGTCTCAACTCAACCTACACGCTCTAGCTTTTTGGCACAACGCTCGTGAATCACCCTGTATATACGTTACGACTAAATTTTTTTTTGGAAATCAAATTTCATGCTTCACAATAATGCTTTGATGTATTTGTATACACAGCGCGAAACCATATACAAGGTGCGCCAGAGAAACTTACTTATTTGAAAGGTCAATAAAAAAAAAGTACTTCAGTTATTGTTTTAAATTTTTTTTTTATTTGAGAATACAATATCCCAATTTTTTTTTTATGCAGTCTTAAAAATGACATCGGATAAATGGCGACCCCCATTGCGCATACACTGATGAAGTCGATTTTTGAAATTCGTATCCACTCTTCGCAGCATATCAATCGGTATGTTGGCTATGGCGTCGCGAATGTTGTTCTTGAGGTGTGCTATGGTCCGTGGTCGATCGACATAAACCAGGGATTTTAAATAACCCCATAAAAGAAATCAGTCGAACAGTGGTGTCAGAAATTCCCATAGCAGCTGCGTGTTTGCGAGCCGAACGCCGGGGAGAACGCACAACTGACTGCCTCACTCTTTCGATATTTTCCGGAGTTCTAATGGTCCGTTGAAGTCCATTTCTGGGTTTAGCGACACTTCCACACTCCCGAAATGAGTTAACCCACGACAGAATCGAATTACGGCCAGGAACGAGTCTGTGAGGAGGAATTTCAAAGCGAGCGCGGAAGGCACGTTGCGTAGCAACAAGTGAGCGACCGTTAGAAAAGAAGCTCTCAACTGCGAATGCCCGCTGCTCTCTAGACCAGAGCATGATGGCAACTGACTGGAGGAAGAAACAAACTTGGGAACTTCCCCCTCCAGATGCGCCCCCTCTTGCCCCTCTACCCGCCCAACTCACCGCGCGGGAATTTTTTCAAATAAGTAAGTTTCTCTGGCGCACCCTGTACAACTACAAAAAAAGCAAAAGCAACAACAAATGTTTATGTATGGGTATCGAGTATTGACGCTGTTTTTGACTTCAAAACTAAAAACAAAATCCCATATTATAAAATTCCGACTATGACTGAATTATATTTCAAAGAAATGATTTTTGAGTTTTGCTTAGTGAGGTTTAGTGTATTTTTCACGCACGCACAACACACACATACCGATTTCCGATTTGAACTAAACTTCACCAAAATCGTATATAGACCAATACCAAAGATGTGTGAAAGTTTGGTTGAAATTGGTAGACGGGTTAAGGCGTGAATCGGCGACTAACAAAATATAGTTTACTTTTTATATATATAGAAGATTTTTTTTTTTTAAAGGTAGAGTGCCTTCCAGTCAAACTCGTTTAGAAAAAAGATGGTTTCCTGCATTGTCATAGTTTTCTTTCCGAAATGAACAAGCCGATGTGAAGCAAATATCTTCTTTGGCTTTTAAATTACATAGTGTACAGAACTGGTTACAGCTTCCGTTATATGGGCATCCGTTAAGTCCCAAAAGTTTACTTCTTGCTTCTCTGTAGTTAAGCGAATCGTTAAAGTAGTTCGTTTGCATAAGTTTAAAGTTGAGTTGTGAGTATATGAATCTACTCTCCGATTCACGAGCATTTTGTATTAATGCATCACGCACTGAATGTTCATGCCCTTGAATTATATGGTAAAACTGTTGCTTTAACTACTCTAAGTTGTGCGGATCCAACGTAACCACTTCACCACAAGCGTTTCCTAACACTTTCCACTTCGCCATACACCAGTTCTCATTCCTCATTTCATAATAAGCCATTTTTTTGGTGAGTCGGGTATCCTGATGAGAAGGTACCTTTATTATGTAGTCATCCTGTGAAGTGTGCTTGTGAAAAGTTTGGGAAGACCAGTCTCGAGATGTAGAGAATAGTTAGGTGTTTTTAAAGGTAGGTTGAAGTTTTTAAAATAAAATTCTATGGAACTTCTCTAACGCCGCATAATCATCAATGCCCCATACTAAGAGTAACATAGCGTTGATTTAACGACAGCATCAAATATTTTATATTTCACGAACAGTTGAGTGTGCTCGTTAGAGAAGACATTTCTCCAGGACTAATCAAGCTTAGGGAAGATTTGGCTTTCTCTGTAAGGTGGTTAGTGAAATCCATGGTTTTATTTAGTTTCACTCCTAGATACTTGTATTCGTTAGCGATTTCCAAACTATTTCCGTTTAAAGACCAATTAATGTTTGCATTCTGGTTACGAACCGATCTTGAAAACACCATTACTTTTGACTTAGAAGTGTTAATGACAATTCCCCATTTGCTACAATAATCAGCTAGTCGGTTTATCATCAGTTGAAGATTTTCAGGTGATTCTGACAGTATCACTAGATCATCGGCGTATAAAAGAACATTTATTGTCGTTTCCACTATTCGAATTCCTCCAGGCAGATGAGCAACTACATTGTTTATGACTCCAATATCCGTTTCGAACCAGTCGGAGTAAGTTGATCCATCATAGACTGCTGCTTTCGATTCTGCATACATTTCCTGTAAAACGTGAATAAACTTCATCGACAGACCCAATTGTGAAAGTTTGTAGAAGAGATCGTTTTGATTCACAAGGTCAAAAGCTGATTTCAAATCGACGAAAAATGCATATATCTTTTTGTTCCTAGCTTGATACGCTTTTACAATTGATGCCAGGATAAAATAGGGTCAACAGTTGGTAACCCTTTCCTAAAACCAGCTTGAAGTTCTGAAAGGATGTTGTGAGTTTCTACCCATGTATAGAGTCTATTAGCGAGTACACCACAAAAAAATTTTGCTAAGACGTTCATAAATGAAATGCCTCGATAATTTTCTACGATATTCTTGACACCTTTTTTGTAAATGGGGAATATGACAAACCTTATGAAAGATAAAACAACATCCGCTTTTAGGTAAACTTAATCGAAAAGCGATTTAAATTGAGAAGTAAAGTTCGGGGTCGAATTTTTGCACCCGGAGCCTTTATGATTACCGTCTGTTTTTCAGCCAAAGTGATTTCAACATCTAAGATTTCGTCAACGATATAAGGTTCAGCATACGAGAATTTAAGGCCTATTTTGTCCTTTAAAAGATTTTTAAAGTGATTGGATCCATCTTCAGCAGCTACTTCTGAGCCATTAACGAAGTTCGACCCATTAATTTCATTGGCAATTTTCCAATACTCTTTACTAATTATTCGTTTGACCAAGCATGAACGCTTGATTATTTTCGAAGTCTTTTTTCTTTTGGATGCATAAGGTTTTATACTGCATATTTGCTTGATTATACCAGATCTTCAGGTTTTGGCAGTTGGAGTTCCGCAAAGCATTAAAAAAACTAAAGGATTTTTAACGTGCGTTCATACATTCTCGGTCAAACCACTTTTGTTTAAACTTTGTGCTTTTAGTTGAAACCGTGTTTGTTGTAGAATTTCGTATACACGACACCAGTTGGTTTGAAAGTTCATCCGCTGACTCGACCGACGCATTTAACACCGAAAGATTATAATCCAACTTTTGCGCATACATAAGTGAGACGTCGTGATTCCATTTGAGCCGGAAGAGAAGTTGGAGATTCCATTCTTTGGACATTATTTCACTTGACCGTTCAACCACAATTGCATCGGAAAAGTTTTTACATCGCACTTCAAATTTTCTTATGAGATCGATCCATTCATTATTTACCGTACAATAATCAATTACTGATTTGCCTTGACAAAGTAAAAAGTATAATGACCTTCAGTTCCATTTGCACAGCCATTAAAACTATGGAATCAAACATCTGTAACATATCAAGAAGACTCGTACCATTTTGATTGCATACACTATCCTTTGAATTTCGAATACCGTGGTTTATGAAAGAATTATTCAAACTGCGAATTGAAGTGAATTGCAGGTTGCTTATTCTTGCATTTAAATCGCCAATAAGCATAACGCTTTTATTCGCCAGACCCAGCATAATATTGTTAAGTCGTTCATAGTCCTCCGACCACTTATTGCAGTTTATATAATACGGCACAATGAACATGTTTATAACGGGTCTACCACGAAATCTAGAAAACCAAAATCTAGAAAGCAAAAATCTCGAAAAAAAATGTAGAATGAAAAAATCTCGAAAAAATAAATCAAGAAAGAAAAAATCACGAAATACAAAAATCTAGAAAAAAAAAATCTCGAATGCAAAAATCTCGAAAAAAAATATTAATTTTTGAGACAATGTTTCTATTCGCGCGCGCGAATAGAAACATTGTCTCAAAAATTAATATTTTAACTCATGGTAAGTAAATTATTACTCTCTTTTATATTTATACTAGCCTTTACCCGCGGCTTCGCTCGCGTTTCAGCTGATCAAGAAGTAGAGTGTATAGCAATCTAGCTTCTTCTTCTTTAATAGCTTTATAATTTAATACCTACATTTAACCGTGATAAAAAGTAGCCAATATGCTATTCCAGACTATAATCTATCTCTGTGCTAAATTTCACTCAGATGAGTTCAGCCATTCTGGTGTAATTTCAAAAATTAAAACAAATCTATCCCACGGGAACCATACATTTTACCGAGATAAAAAGTAGCAAATATGCTATTCCAGACTATAATCTATCTCTGTGCTAAATTGCATTCAGATCCGTTTAGCCATTCTGGTGTGATTTCAAAAATTAAAACAAATCTATCCCACGGGAACCATACATTTTACCGGGATAAAAAATAGCCTATCTGCTATTCCGGACTATAAGCTATCTCTGTGCTAAATTTTATCCAAATACGTTTAGCCGTTCTGGCGTTAGTTAGCAACAAACATCCAAACATCCAAACATCGTAACATTCACATTTATAATATTAGTAGGATAAAACTGAATAATATTCTTGTGTTTTTTGCTTTTTTATATTGATTTTTTTTGTTCATTTTAACTTCAGAAAATAAATAATTGTTTAACTACCTGAAGAGCTGCGTTTAACTTGAGTATTAACTCTTAATACAAAATCTCGAATCTACAATTTATTCGAGATTTTTTTCGAGATTTTCTCTTTCGAGATTATAATTCATTCGAGATTTTTGTGCATTCGAGATTTTTGCATTCTAGATTATAAGCAATTGTATTCTAGATTTTTGTCATCGAGATTTTTGTCCTTCGATATTAAGACATGCTCCCGTTTATAACCTATTCCATAGAATGGGTATATTGTATTTGGTGTGGAGTTTGTAACATAGAGAAATAATACCGTTAGGTATAGAAAAGTATATATTATATTCTGACTCAGAATCAAAAGCCTAATCGATTAAGCCATGTCCGTCCGTCCGTCCGTATGTATACTCTCTAGAGGTCGCAATTTTTGAGCTAGAAAGCTGAAATTTGGTATATATAATCTTTGGTTCAAGAGTAAGGCTAAGTTTGCCATTTTTGTTGAACAACCACAATTTGGTAGAATTAAATTATGTTTTTTTTAAAGCGAAAAACATTAAATTTTGTGGGTATTACTTGCACATAAACATCTTGTATATGAAATCAAAAAAATTGATTTTGGGCGTGGCTGACGCCCACTTTTCACTAGAATTTATAAAAAATTGTTTTTGTAGATAGACGGTATTTATAATGAATCTGTAAGCCAAAATTTTGCGTCTCTTAGAAGAAACTAAAAAGTTTGTGTACGAAAAGAAATTTTTGAATTTTGGGCGTCGCTTTCGCCCACTTTTTATGAAAGAACGAAAAACGTAGTTTTAAAAATTTAAGGCACTATCAATATTCAATTTAAACCTTTTTCCTTCCGTTTGTTATTTGAAAAATATATCTCTACATTTTCTTGTGTACATTTTTTTAATACGCCCACTTTTAAAGGCGTGATTTTGATAAAATACCTTTGTTCAGGTAAGATTGTTTAAAAACTACTCGATTCAGCTGTAATTTTACACATATGCCTAAATACTGATCAAAGCGCAGTTAGTGCTTCAAATTTTTAAGACATGCCCACTTTTAAGGGGCGTGGCAGCTTCAAAATTAAGTTCTCCGAATATGTCCTTTAGGTGTTTTTCTCCGTCATCGTTTTTATATTTAAGTGTATAAATGTTGTTTAAATAAAAATTTTTATCAGCAACAATTAAAGAATTATTTTTAACTAATACAATTTCTGTTTTTTTTTTTCATTTTAATAATTTTCTGTAACTAAGCAGAATTCTTCGCTTGTGTTGTGACTGTTTTGTTAAATCACGTTGTATGAACGCACCTGTGCAACATTTTTGCGGCATTTTCATTAGAGCCAGTGTTGATTTTCAATTTGATAATTTTTTGGTTTTCGGATAGTTTAGTTGACTACCGCCCGATTTGCATCACCTAGCAATATTTGCGTAATAGACCGAATCCTTACTTTCCTTTGATTTCTCGACCTTGCGCCTCCAGTTCCTCCTCCATCAAACTACACCGAAATTCAAATTGTCTGATTTGCCGGGATAAATCTTCATTTTGTTTTTTTCTACGATATTCTTGACACCTTTTTTGTAAATGGGGAATATGACAAACCTTATGAAAGATAAAACAACATCCGCTTTTAGGTAAACTTAATCGAAAAGCGATTTAAATTGAGAAGTAAAGTTCGGGGTCGAATTTTTGCACCCGGAGCCTTTATGATTACCGTCTGTTTTTCAGCCAAAGTGATTTCAACATCTAAGATTTCGTCAACGATATAAGGTTCAGCATACGAGAATTTAAGGCCTATTTTGTCCTTTAAAAGATTTTTAAAGTGATTGGATCCATCTTCAGCAGCTACTTCTGAGCCATTAACGAAGTTCGACCCATTAATTTCATTGGCAATTTTCCAATACTCTTTACTAATTATTCGTTTGACCAAGCATGAACGCTTGATTATTTTCGAAGTCTTTTTTCTTTTGGATGCATAAGGTTTTATACTGCATATTTGCTTGATTATACCAGATCTTCAGGTTTTGGCAGTTGGAGTTCCGCAAAGCATTAAAAAAACTAAAGGATTTTTAACGTGCGTTCATACATTCTCGGTCAAACCACTTTTGGTTAAACTTTGTGCTTTTAGTTGAAACCGTGTTTGTTGTAGAATTTCGTATACACGACACCAGTTGGTTTGAAAGTTCATCCGCTGACTCGACCGACGCATTTAACACCGAAAGATTATAATCCAACTTTTGCGCATACATAAGTGAGACGTCGTGATTCCATTTGAGCCGGAAGAGAAGTTGGAGATTCCATTCTTTGGACATTATTTCACTTGACCGTTTAGGGTTACCAACAGAGGTATTTTGACCCGGAGACTCCGGGAATCCAATCCATTCTTCGGGTTCCGGGTTTGGCCAATATTTCTCCGGGTCTAGTGTTTCATTTATAATTTTTCATCCCTGGCCGGTTTAATTAATTTCAACCTTATCAAAACGCCGCTCCGGTTCCCTTAACTTCAACCTTATCAAAACGTTGAGATATTCCACTGTCAAGCCTCATTCGGGATACCCGGACGCCACACATGCCAGCTACTGGCAAGACAGTTGCAATACACTCACATGTTCCACTCACACAGACAAACTTCCAGCCAACTTTAACACAGATGATAGGTATCTGACAGCTAATACATGTAGTAACTTGTTTGCTTGACTTGACTTGCTAACTTGAAAGAACGAAAGACTTTTTAACATGTTCTCAATGACCTCAGGGGAGAAGAAAATAAAAAATTAAAACAATTTAAGAGAAATAGAAAATGTAACTGTAGGTTAAGCTTGGGTTTATTTTTACGAAGTCAGAGATACCCAAAATTAAAAAAAAAAATTCAAAAGCTCTACGTATTCCCGTTAGCAATGACTTCGTTGGAAGAATTTTTTTTGTCATGGAACCAGTTTGGAGAGCAAGCAGAAACAGACTAAGAGTTGAATAAGTTAATGCTGAACTGATGGACTTTGTATCCGAATCAATTCGTCGCTCCAGAATTGTTTTGTTCCATACGCCATTGGCACTTTTATGAGAAAAACGCATTTAAAGGTTTGCGTACTAGGTACTCCGAAACTGTGTAATAGGATTTTTTTTTATTTTTTTAACTTGAAGTTAGTCTTACAATGAGTTCACTTACCAATTTACAAAGTGTTATAATAAACCGTTAACAAGCTACGTTAATTAACATAAAAGTCTGCATTTTTGACTTGTGTCCCACCTCCTACATTTTGCAACTGATTTTTTGTCTTGCCATACACGTGGAACACAAAAAATTTCATAATAACGAACCTAATCAACTAAAATGGAGGTGGAACAAACCAATACTGAAATTTTGTTTACAATCAGTGTCCCACATACATAGCTTTTCTTTGAAACAAGTGAACGTGGAACAAAACAATTCTCACACAAAATGTGCGTAAAATTATATGAAAAATTTGTCCCAAACGCCAAAAAATGGTTTATGGCACAAAACAATTCTACAAACTGTTGATTTTGGTGGATATGGGACAAAGTCGATGTTCGATATCTCGGGATTGGAAAGACATAGATTAAATCGAATCACAGATTCTAAAAGAGCATACAAAATTACCATAGAATCCGCTCCTAACTCAAAAACGACAAAAGTGGCGTATGGAACAAAACAATTCTGGGGCGACGAATTTTGACACGAATGCCAAGAGTTTTTTTGAATTTATCCAACACCACAATCAAAGACTAATGGTTTTGGCAGCAAAATCTAACCAAATATATAATTTTGTTGAAATAGAATTAAAAAAAAAAAAAACAATATATTATGTGTTAATTGAAGTACAAACTTTGTGTAGCTTTAATTTTTTTTTAGTTATAACAATAATGTGGAATGTTTTTTTATTTAATTTTTTTAAAGATCATTTTTTTTATTTATTATTTATGTACATATATGTATGTAGGTACGTTTGGGTCTACCACGAAATCTAGAAAACCAAAATCTAGAAAGCAAAAATCTCGAAAAAAAAATGTAGAATGAAAAAATCTCGAAAAAATAAATCAAGAAAGAAAAAATCACGAAATACAAAAATCTAGAAAAAAAAAATCTCGAATGCAAAAATCTCGAAAAAAAATATTAATTTTTGAGACAATGTTTCTATTCGCGCGCGCGAATAGAAACATTGTCTCAAAAATTAATATTTTAACTCATGGTAAGTAAATTATTACTCTCTTTTATATTTATACTAGCCTTTACCCGCGGCTTCGCTCGCGTTTCAGCTGATCAAGAAGTAGAGTGTATCGCAATCTAGCTTCTTCTTCTTTAAAAGCTTTATAATTTAATACCTACATTTAACCGTGATAAAAAGTAGCCAATATGCTATTCCAGACTATAATCTATCTCTGTGCTAAATTTCACTCAGATGAGTTCAGCCATTCTGGTGTAATTTCAAAAATTAAAACAAATCTATCCCACGGGAACCATACATTTTACCGAGATAAAAAGTAGCAAATATGCTATTCCAGACTATAATCTATCTCTGTGCTAAATTGCATTCAGATCCGTTTAGCCATTCTGGTGTGATTTCAAAAATTAAAACAAATCTATCCCACGGGAACCATACATTTTACCGGGATAAAAAATAGCCTATCTGCTATTCCGGACTATAAGCTATCTCTGTGCTAAATTTTATCCAAATACGTTTAGCCGTTCTGGCGTTAGTTAGCAACAAACATAAAAACATCCAAACATCGTAACATTCACATTTATAATATTAGTAGGATAAAACTGAATAATATTCTTGTGTTTTTTGCTTTTTTTATATTGATTTTTTTTGTTCATTTTAACTTCAGAAAATAAATAATTGTTTAACTACCTGAAGAGCTGCGTTTAACTTGAGTATTAACTCTTAATACAAAATCTCGAATCTACAATTTTTTCGAGATTTTTTTCGAGATTTTCTCTTTCGAGATTATAATTCATTCGAGATTTTTGTGCATTCGAGATTTTTGCATTCTAGATTATAAGCAATTGTATTCTAGATTTTTGTCATCGAGATTTTTGTCCTTCGATATTAAGACATGCTCCCGTTTATAACCTATTCCATAGAATGGGTATATTGTATTTGGTGTGGAGTTTGTAACATAGAGAAATAATACCGTTAGGTATAGAAAAGTATATATTATATTCTGACTCAGAATCAAAAGCCTAATCGATTAAGCCATGTCCGTCCGTCCGTCCGTATGTATACTCTCTAGAGGTCGCAATTTTTGAGCTAGAAAGCTGAAATTTGGTATATATAATCTTTGGTTCAAGAGTAAGGCTAAGTTTGCCATTTTTGTTGAACAACCACAATTTGGTAGAATTAAATTATGTTTTTTTTAAAGCGAAAAACATTAAATTTTGTGGGTATTACTTGCACATAAACATCTTGTATATGAAATCAAAAAAATTGATTTTGGGCGTGGCTGACGCCCACTTTTCACTAGAATTTATAAAAAATTGTTTTTGTAGATAGACGGTATTTATAATGAATCTGTAAGCCAAAATTTTGCGTCTCTTAGAAGAAACTAAAAAGTTTGTGTACGAAAAGAAATTTTTGAATTTTGGGCGTCGCTTTCGCCCACTTTTTATGAAAGAACGAAAAACGTAGTTTTAAAAATTTAAGGCACTATCAATATTCAATTTAAACCTTTTTCCTTCCGTTTGTTATTTGAAAAATATATCTCTACATTTTCTTGTGTACATTTTTTTAATACGCCCACTTTTAAAGGCGTGATTTTGATAAAATACCTTTGTTCAGGTAAGATTGTTTAAAAACTACTCGATTCAGCTGTAATTTTACACATATGCCTAAATACTGATCAAAGCGCAGTTAGTGCTTCAAATTTTTAAGACATGCCCACTTTTAAGGGGCGTGGCAGCTTCAAAATTAAGTTCTCCGAATATGTCCTTTAGGTGTTTTTCTCCGTCATCGTTTTTATATTTAAGTGTATAAATGTTGTTTAAATAAAAATTTTTATCAGCAACAATTAAAGAATTATTTTTAACTAATACAATTTCTGTTTTTTTTTTCATTTTAATAATTTTCTGTAACTAAGCAGAATTCTTCGCTTGTGTTGTGACTGTTTTGTTAAATCACGTTGTATGAACGCACCTGTGCAACATTTTTGCGGCATTTTCATTAGAGCCAGTGTTGATTTTCAATTTGATAATTTTTTGGTTTTCGGATAGTTTAGTTGACTACCGCCCGATTTGCATCACCTAGCAATATTTGCGTAATAGACCGAATCCTTACTTTCCTTTGATTTCTCGACCTTGCGCCTCCAGTTCCTCCTCCATCAAACTACACCGAAATTCAAATTGTCTGATTTGCCGGGATAAATCTTCATTTTGTTTACGCAGCGAGTTTATTTCGTCGTTCAATGTGTTAGATCTTCTTTCGTACCTAATTTCTCTATTGCTTTTGCTTGCTCTGTATGGAGAGATTCATCGACAATTGATTTTATTTTTGTAAGTCTGTTACAGATATGGACATAGCTGGGTATGATTTGTAAACAATTGATTTTCGGTTAAGAAACGGAGTTTTCAAGTGGGGATTTTCTTCTAGAGAGGTTTCGCTTAATTTTCGTTTGATGTCGGTCATGTGACGTGTTAAGTTACTTTGAAAAGGTTACTTTTAAGCTTATATAATAATGTTTACCTGTTATATAATAACTTTTTGTAAATCTTACGAAACAGACGGTGACTATCGAATTTGTAGTAACTTTTCAAGTTTTTCTTATTAAATTTAAAAAAAAATTACGGGAGCGATATTAAAATTGAATCCGATCACTTTCACAGCACTGTTGCCAATATTAATATTTGATTTGTAATAAAAATTTTCTATATTTAATACAATTTATTATAATGCACCTTACCTCTCTTGATATAGCAAGTAGTTTTGTATTACTATATTTTTGTCTTTTTTTATGTAGATATAGCTTTTAAAATTTTAAATTTTTTCTCTTAAGATTTTTGAGCTTATAAAAATTAAAATTTTACACAAATATCGCAATAATATTTATCAATTTGATTGAATAAATTTCTTTTACATTTAGTTTCTAAGCTTTTTATAGCTTATTTCAATAGAAAAACATAAGCGAGAGCTACAGTACGTTTGCAGCGAACTGTTGGACACCCTATTCCCTATATTTTTTTATGTGTATGCGTTTGCCTCCCGCAGCCAGCCGATGCGATATTCCCGTTTTAGAAACAAAATTCTTCTTTAGCAGACAAGGAAAAAATGCAATAATATTAATTTTGTTTGGTGTGATATTGAATTAGTGCTGGCACAATAAAAAAAGGCGTGTGCCACGCCCAAAGTTGAGCCTTTTTATTGCCAAGGCAAATAATATGAGCGAAGTGACATTTAAGTTTAAGGTTGCAGATCGATTTGAACAAAACAAGACAAAACTTAAATTATTATTATTATTATTATTATAGCGATTATGGGTATTTTTAAAATTTTTTGAATCACACTGCTACGTAACCAAGAAATATAAATCTAAGTGTTCATCTTCTTACCTCAAAACTGCGACCAATAGTTAAAAAAACTAATGCATTATACGACTTTTGACGGAAACGCCCCTTAAAAAGGGCGTGTCTTAAAAATTTGAAGCACTAACTGAGCTTTGATCATTAGCCAGTATTTAGGCATAAAACTACAGCTGAATCGAGTAGTTTTTAAATGATCTTACCTGATCAAAGGTACCTTAACTTTTTAATACTACGTTTTTCGTTCTTTCATGAAAAGTGGGCGTAAGCCCAAAATTCAAACATTTGTTTTCATACAAACTTTTTAGTTTCTACTAAGAGACGCAACATTTTGGGTTGCGGATTCAATATAAATAAATACCGTTTATTTGCAAAAACAATGTTTTTATAGTTTCAAGTGCCACGCCCAAAATCTATTTTTTTGAATTCATACACGAGATGTTTAGTGTGCAAGTAATACCCACAAAATTAAATTTTCGCTTTTATATAATAATTATTATTTTATAAAAATAACATTGATGGTTTTGTATGAAAAATGGGCGTCAGCCACGCCCAAACTGAAATATTGGGCCCTATCATGGTAACCGATCGGAGAAAAATTGTCTCTAATTCGGGCGAAATGTACGAATTTTGTATCATGGTACCTCTCCGATTGATAAATCGGACACACATCCGAAAAATAATAAAGCATGCGTTGAAAATGTCAAAATGACAATGACGCACAGCGAATTCATGCGATGCATGGCTTTTTTATATTTGTATTTCTCTCGATTGTCTCCGGCAGCAAATTACTTGCGGACCTTTGTCGGATGGTAATAAAAAAATACAAACTATTTAATTTCTTGTGTATTTGTTTTTTTTTTTTTATTCTTTTTCCTTTGATTGAGGCTTTCTGCTTGTGTTATGTATTTCATCCCCTAAAAATACAGCTGCGCTGTGCAGTTTTATTCGACTACAAAGGAGGTTCATACTTTATTTTTTTGTTTTCCTCATGCCATGGCATGCGCGTTGGTACGCATTTGTATTTCTCTTCCGATTCGGTTACCATGAACACAATAAATGCTCCGATCGGAATATTTCCCCGGTCGGAGGATTCTCCGATCGGTTACCATGATAGGGCCCATTTTTATTTAATTAGAAGGAAGTGTACCTAAAGCTTAAATTGAGGTTGTACAACAAAAATGGCGATTGTGGGCGTGTTTGTGGGCGGATTTTACCGGTTTAAAAACTTAGCCTTACTCTTGAAGCAAAGATTATATAGACCAAATTTCAGCTTTCTAGCTAAGAAGAGAGTATACATACGGACGGACGGAAGGACGGACGGACATGGCTAAATCGACTAGGCTTTTGATTCTGAGTCAGATTATAATATACTTTTCTATACCTAACGGTATTATTTCTATATGTTACAAACTCCACACCAAATACAATATACCCATTCTATGGAATAGGGTACAAAGATCAAAGATTTCACTGCTAATAATTAGATAGATTTTTATTTTATAATTTTTTTAATTAACTTTTTCATAGCTTATTTTGCAAAATTTTCACAGGTTTCACTGCTTTTTATTTGATATTTTTTATTTTATTTGAGCTTTTTATAGTTTATTTTCAAGGTGGGTATAACCTCTTTTTACTTGCTCTATAGGGCAAGTATTGGTTTCGTGCAGAAAAAAAAATCGAGGTTTTAATCAAACATGACATTACGATGATAGAGAAGCCCATAAAAGTGGTTTTCGCCATACCGTCCGTCGGTCTGTCTGTGCGTCTGTGCGTCTGTGCGGATGTGCGCTTTTTCACGTCATGCTACAGCCTAAACGGCTTGACGGATTTTCTTCAAACTTGATATATAGCAGTTTCAAGAAAAACGGTTGTCGAGATTTTTTTTATTTCGTCTTAGCCCGGCTCTAACTTGTACCTTTCAAGTAACGGTTTTTTTCAATTTGGATTTTCTCGAAAACGGCTCTAACGATTTTGATTAAACTTAAAATTTAGCTAACTTTAAGCATTTCGAACAAAACTGCGTTTTTTGTTTTTGGCTCAAATGGTCGTAACGAAAATCAGGTTTAAACGGCTTTTTTTCAAATGGCCATAAGTTCGCAACGGCTCGATTGATTTGACTCAAACTTCGTTTGGCATAGTTCTTTATAGTGTTCTATATGATGGCTTTATACATTTTTCAGTGAAGCCTGTCTAAATGGTAGCTCCCATACAACGAGCCGTTCAGTTTTAGCCAACTTTTTTTGGTTTTTTCTAATTTGCTCAAAAATGGCTCTAACGATTTTGATAAAAATTTGTGTGTTATATTCTTTTAGTGTTCTTAAGAGAACTGCGTTTTTAGTTTTTGCCTAAAAATGCAAATAACGGAGATCTGCTCTTAACGGCTTTTTTTCAAATGGCCATAAGTTGTCAACGGTTGCATCGAATTCACTCAAACATTGTTTGGTATAGTTCCTTACAGCTTCCTACCAGATGGCATTGATTTTTTTTCGGTTTCTCTTTTTTAAATGGTGGCTCCTATACAAAGAGCCACTAGATTTTGGCCAATTTTTTCGTTTTTTCAAATTTACTCAAAAACGGCTTCCCCGATTTTTATGAAACTTTGTATGTAACATACATATATAGAATACTTCAAAGAAAACTGCATTTTTAGTTCTTGGCTACACATGATAATAGCGAAAATTGCTTTTAACAGTATTATTAATTTGGCCATAAGTGGACATTTGTATCATTTATAACACCCAAAAGATAACGTCTTAATTTTAAATACATATTAAAGGTTTCTTAACGTTAGCTCCCGTGTATCGGTTTTTCCAGTTTCAGTCAAATTTTTTTAGGTTTTACCAATTTTTTCAAAAATGAGTTCTTCTCATTGGTCGAAAAGTTTGTTTTCATCGTACTATTGCACCCACAGAGCAAGTACGTGCCACCCAGTCGTGCATTTTATTTCAATTGCTCTTATAATTTGTAATGCTATTCATAGCTTAATGTTCTTAAAAACATCCATAGGATAGGGCATAGATGATTTCCTGCAGTTTCGCCTGAGAAAAGAAACGAAAAATCAAAGAAAATCAAAACACGAGTAAAAACGATAAGAAAACATTTTAACACGTTTTAAATAAGAACCGGCAACGGAATCGTTTTGTTTGTCCCTTTTGGATGCAAGCGTTTAAAATTGCGAGCAACCTATTTGCGGCACGATCAACTTCACATCTTAGATTCTTTCACCGGCAAAAAATTCCATGTTCGCATGGGTATGTAGCCCAGTCGAATTGTACATTTAAACGGAAAAAAATAGATAGGGGTTTTTTTTTCTTTTGATCGTTAGAGGGGTTCATTATGAGCATATGTATCGGTTTTCGACCTCGTAACTCTATTGCGTTGGCCGCAATTTTTTATTTTTTATTTTTTGTTTTTTCCAATTAAATCGAAAAATATCAGTCGTAGGCAAACAATTGTCATGAACAAAGTTGTAGGAAATACAATTTTAAACAACTTTTGTCATTGGCATTTTTTAGTGAAAAATTGAAAATAAGCGAGTTATTTAAGAAAAACAAGTTTTCCTTAAATTCAAGATGGCGGCCAACGCAATAGAGTTACGAGGTCGAAAACCGATACATATGCTCCTTATAAACCCCTCTAACGATCAAGAGAAAAAAAAACCCCTATCTAATTTTTTCCATTTCAGCAATTTTTTTTGTATAATTCGACTGGGCTAATGGAGTATTTGCTGCTGGAGAGTTAATATGGTTTACTGTATTCCCATGGGTACAGTTGTAACACTTGCTCGACTGAGCGTATTGAATTCCTGACCTGTATGAATGGACACAACAACTCGCAAGGATGAAAGACTCTAAAATCTATGCCGGACCCTGCTCGGGCGCCAGTAAAGGCTGTCCTGGAAGAGGACTCCAAAAAAATATGCGAATGCTGACCAAGAGGCCAGCCCAACGGTTCGACCTACTTAATTGAAACACGTTATTAATTCTTTATTTATTGACAATTCGTATTTAATTTAATTTAACTATCACGTTGCTCGCCCGAAAATAGACTTAACTATTACAGTACGTGAATCCTACAATGAACCGTTGTTCAGTTGCGATATCCAGGTCAGCGTATTGCACATACGCTCGCTGGTCGTTCACTACTATTTCGATGGCATTACAAGTTATTTGTCGGGTATTCCATGGATTGATATCCAAAAAAAAATTTACTAGGTTCACTATTCGGAAATAAAGTTTTAACATCGAAATACCGTAGTGTTCTACTTGATGGAAACTTCTAGGAATTCAGTCACGTGAAAATAGAAGAAAAATGGTATATCAGTAATGTTTATAAGTGACATATTGTCACATCACATCAAATGCCTCTTTCTTTTATCATTTGTTGATTAATATGCTCCAGTTAAGATTGTTGAGAATGAACATAGGGTAAACTTAACGAACCAATAACTCAATCTGTCGCAGAAACTAATCTCATTTAAGCAGATTTATTTTTAAAAATAATTTGCTAGTGTACTTTTGAAACAGGTATCTATAGAATTATTATTCTTATATAATTTACTTGTTAGTCCTATATATATTTTAAATTTGTAAGGTATTTAGTAGTAAAAGAGTCTCTTATCAGTTTTATGAAATTACTATACATAAAATACCGAAGCAGCTTAAGCAAATGAATAAAGAGTGATTTACCTAAGGTGTAACAAATAGCTTGAGCGTGTAGGTCGTGCTAAAACAAGAAAAAATTTCCCTCGTTTGGCGGGAAGGAGCCATTTACTAAAAATTCCACATACAAAAAAATATATAAAAAAAACTGTAACACACAATGTCACGTTGTACCATTTTATAAAGCCAGATACAATTATATGTGACTCCTTTTATTTAATTTCAAACAAAGCTGTTTGAGAAAAGAATTAATTTAAAACGTAAACTTTGGCGTGCGAAGTGAGAACGTCTTAAAAATCGATGAACACCGGCTGCACGCACGAAAAAGAGTCACGTTCCGATGAAGTGCCACGTTCCTCCTGAGCCGAGCGTCCAAGCAAGAGCGCGGAACAAGCGATAGAGAGACATCATCGGCCTAAGCGTTCGGCTTATGACGCATCTATCTCTTTTCCACTCCATCGGGCGATGCGTCCGAGTTGAGCGGCAGCGAAGAAATTATTTCTTCTAACTCGGATTTGTTTAAAAATATCGTTATAAGTACATAGTTCTTAAATTATTTTACAATTCTATTTTTAATCTTTAAAATTTCTGAAAAAAACATGACTTTCACGTTGACGTGTACATGAACGAATAATGATCTCTTTTTCAGCCGATCGATGTTTATATCATCCTCTATACCTAGTAGTCTGTACTTCCATATGGGATGGGTTTGTTGCTGCTCTAGGAAGTAGTCATTATTTTCTCATTTCCTTCGAAATGTTGTGTCCATACGGTGACCGTATGGTTCTTGGTGCGGAAAAGGTTACTTCCAGCGTATGTTTCCATAGATTATCCCTTTTGTATAGAATATGTTGGGAAATCCTTTTCGCCAATAAAAATAGTAGAAGTGTGGCTCAACTTCCTCCTTGGTTAAATAGAAGTGGTCCCCGCTCCTCTATATTCCTTCATGAGAGTTTGCACTCTTTCTAGACTGGCTTCCAATTTTTGTTCTCTGGTTGGCTTGGGCTTTCTTGTGGGTTTATATAACTATTGTATGTGGCGTTGTTGATTATGAGTGTTCCTAATGTTAACATAGCTCCGTCAGTTATTACATCTATCTTAGTATTGTCTTCTCTTATATTTTTGCATTTGGTTAGTTTGTTATTTAATAAATCGATAAAAAATGTTTGTGTTTGATTAAGCTTACAATAATTGTTTCTTATTTATAATTTGCAAGTTTTAACATTTATGAAAGTTACATTACATTTTACAATTTGTTTTTCAATTTGTAATTTTCCATCACTTTAGCTTATGGCCCCGGATTCGTAAATTTCGGGATGGTAACGAATTCTGCCAAACCAAAATCTCGCATTTTGAAATCTCGCATTACAAAATCTCGCAATAACAAAAACTCGCATTACGAAATCTAGCTTTTTAAAAACTCGCAAACTAATATCTCGAAAAAAAAAAAAACAAATTTGTAATTAATTATATACATACTACAAGTAGGAAGTTACAAGGCTTTTGTAGTCAACTTTTTTCTACAGTATTTTACGAACGAGTACAATGACTTTTGCGAAGTAAAATAATAACGGATTCTCGAAGAGAAAATTTTGCATTTGGAAACTAGAAAACGAATACGAAGGGGGCTCTCCCTCCCCATTTAGGCAGAAAGGTTGACTTTCAGAAAATTTAATTTTTTTTAGTATTTACATATGATCTTACTTTGACTTTAATAAATTATGCTCTCGGGAAAGACAACAGTACCTTAGAGCTGTGTCAATCGTTCATTTTAAAAGAACGAATCGTTCATGTATGGGTCACTTCAAAGATTCGGTCTTTTCGATCAATCATTCTTTCAATCAAAATCATTGCAGTTTCAGTCGTTTCGCTCAGATCCGATCGAACCGATACACTTCAAAATGAAACGAAATTGTTTCGTTTAAACAATCTTTTTTTTCGTTCACTCCTTCTGTCCTATACTGTCATCTCACCACAGGTCACTTTCAAAAATTGATCTATCAGTGTGGTTGGATTTTAAATTTTAATGATTGAAATTTAAGTTTAGATTTTGCAGTTTTTTTTGGAAATACTTTGTTTTTGGTAGGTTTGTCTAAACGAAAATGCTTGATCAATATTATAATTGCCTTTGAAAAACCTACATTACATACAGGAACAGAAATGTCAGCCGATCTAGGTAGAAAACGCAGTCCCGTTTGGATGCATTTTATAACGGTCTCCGATGGCAGGGCAAAATGTTCTTATTGCCGAAAAATAATAAGTTTTAATGGTGGTGCTACAGGGAACTTGATTAGACACTTAAATCATTTGCATGTAGGCGTTACAATAGAACGTGCGAGGTATGTTCCCGAGCCCAAAAACAGTAGGCGAGAAACACGGACGGACACATCAGACCCACTTATTCAAAGTAACCCGAACTCATCTTTATCTATAAACTTAAATCAAGATCAAACGCCTCAAAATTCTTCAAGACCTTCCACTTCTAGCAATACCACTCACCCTGCCCTCCCACTGCCTCAGCTTCTGCTATCGCTTCAACTGCCTCTTCCTCTGTCGCTTCCGCTGCCGCTGCCTCTGTCCCTCTCCCTGTCCCAACAGCTTCGACGAACCATCCAACATCCACTTCAACAATGCAGCAAAGAATATCTGCATATGTAACAAGACCAATATCTGTACCCTTCGCAAAACAATTAGATGAACAGCTGACAAAAGCAATTGTCAAACATTACTATCCGTTCTCCATCGTTGAAGATAACGAATTTAAAAAATTTGTTAAAATGCTGAATCCCACCTACAGTATGCCTACTGGAAAAACAATTTCAAACTCTAGTTCCAAGGCTTTTTTATGCTGCCCAAATTAAGGTTAGGGATATGCTATCAGGGGTTCAAGCTGTATGCGTGACAACAGATGGTTGGACCTCTATAACGCAACAAAGCTATATTGGCATAACAGTCCACTTCATCCAAGAAGAACTAGACAGTTTGATTTTAAAGTCGAGCTTAATAGGTTGTATTCCCTATAACGACAGACATACCACCCTGAATTTGGGGAGCATGCTTAAATCTGAGCTGGAGAGTTGGGGCCTAGCGGACAAAGTCGCATGTGTGGTAACCGATAATGCCAGCAATATTGTTGGGGCTGTACGAACAAATAGCTGGAACCATTTTCGTTGTTTTGCGCACACCCTTAATTTGGTCCTCGGAGAAGGGATGCCCATCATAGAAGAGCAACTAGCCAGGGTAAAAAATATTGTTGCCTTTTTTAAAAGAAGCTCCAAAGCCACCGACAAACTTGTGAGCATGGAAAAGGAACTCGAGCTTCCAGAATTAAAGTTGAAGCAGTCTTGCGTAACACGGTGGAATTCTACCTACGAAATGCTTGCTCGAATTATAAAAGTTAAATCCGCCGTGTTAGCAGTTCTTGCCATCGAAAGCCCTGAGTTAAGTTCCTTAACTATGCATGACTGGAAAATTCTGGAAAAGGCAACAGAAATTTTTGAAATTTTCAAGGAGACCACAGAAATAATGTCTGCTGAAAAAAAATCACCATATCCCAAGCAATGCTTATGGTTAAATCAATAAACATGCACTTAACCGCAATGGGAAATAAAAATATTGGGTTGGAGTATGTTTTACAGATTGAACACATTATATCGGCCCTTTCGGTTGCTATAAATATGAGGTTCAAGTTTCTAGAAAATCAAGTAGATGACCGAGTAGCGCAAGCTACCCTTCTTGATCCTAGGTTCAAAAAATTTGGATTTTCCAATACCAATGCCTATGACAAATGCTTAAGGGAACTAAAATCAAAAAGTCTGCCAAGAGTTCCCAGGCAAACAACATCAAATACCGTATCCACCCTTATGGAAAATTCAAATGATATGCCCCAGGATCGTACCACATCCACACCCTTGCAAAGAACGCATTCCCTCATATGGCAACATTTTGATACTCAAGTGCAATCAATCATATCAAATCCCAACCAACTCGCTGCAACTATCGTTGGAATTGATAAATATGTGAACGAACCACTTATAGATCGTGCCGAAGATCCCTTGAAATGGTGGAGTGACCGAAGGCATGTTTATCCAAGATTATATAGGCTTGCTCTTCGCAGACTATGTATCATGCCTACCAGTGTGCCGTGTGAAAGGGTATTTTCGGAAGCTGGCTTAACAATTGAAGATAAACGCAGCAGTTTAAAGCCTTCAAAAGCGGCACAATGCTTATTTCTTAATTATAACATGTAGTTTTTTATGTAGTTTACTTACTATTTAAGATTTTGTTTTTTTTTTTCTTTTGTGTTCCTATTCTATATTTAAATTTAATTAGCTAACAACTGAATTTTTATTTTTATTTATTAATAATTAAGTAATAAGTTACTTATAGACTGAATGAAAATGTGCCTTCCTTGAATTATGTTTTAGTTTTGTTATTTTATGTACATACTTGAATATTGAATATTGCTATTTTTTATTAAAAAGACTGTTTGTTTGTTTTGAACCTTAAAATAAAATGTTACATATTGTTGCCATAATCAACATGTTCTTTAAAAGCTTTTTCTCATACTCATCGGGTTTTTAATGCATATTCTCTGCTTCCACTACGTAACATTTATTTTATGGTTTGTGTCATGCCTATTACTTACCTCATCTACTCGAATTTCAGCTTTCTAGCTCAAAAATTGCGACCTCTAGAGTATAAATATACATACGAACGGAAGGACAGACGGACGGAAATGGCTAAATTGACTAGGCTTTTGATTTTGAGTCAGAATATATATGTACATATACTTTTCTATACCTAACGGTATTATTTCTCTATCTTACAAAATACCCCAAATACAATATACCCGTTCTATAGAATAGGGTATACAAAAACTACACACTCCGCACAGAAGGTCCCTGCTGAAGGCAATAGGGTCATGTTCATCTCCTCATCGTAGTCCTATATTTTATATATCAGAGCTGCCATTACATGGACATTACCTTACCTATGGGTTTTGTAAAATGTCTAAATGGTTTTGATTTGAGAGAAAGCTAGAGTTTAAACAATATAAGGTTTATTTTTAAACTTAAAATACAAACAAATATAAACTTAATAGGTTTCTCAATTATCAACATTTCACAATGTCTATCTTCTTTTCATCGTCGTTTTCCAGAGGCAATTCCTTAACAGCAACGTATTCTGGGTACGATTTGAATTGTCCACGTAAAAGAAGAATCGAATGTTGTCCTCCTTTTCAACAAGACTCATAACATTTGCTCTTAACAAACGAACTTTGGTCATTGAGTTTATCTCATAGTCTCGACGCAAGTGAACATTTTCAGTAACGTTTTTAATAGATCAGCGTATGATTGCTTTTGATATACACTCAGTGTTATGTGTAACGAATGGAATCCAGGCATAGTGAATACAATACTTGATGTATTGTTCCACGGGTGAAATAGAGGATGTCGCCAGGCATAAGTACTTTTCCAAAATAGACTTGCCAATTTGAGTTTGGGAAAATTTTCAGATGAAAATCGCGGCAGTTGCTCGTCTTCATTTCGGGGATTGTATAACTTCCAACGTTTTCGTCCTTCAATTAGCAATACAAACGCTTCGGTGTCGTCGTAATGTGGAACAAAGCTTCAAAAAGAATTTTAGATTCTTGCGCACTTATTATTCATTCTACAAACAAATTTAGAATTACTAAATCGGAACTATAAACCGACAACCGAGATAAACATTTTTCTACACTTTTTATTTTTTGATGTTTCTTTAAATAAATGATTGACAAATTTTTGTTTTGACTGTTGTCATGAACAAAAATGAATATGACGAAAGGATGCTCACATCTATCCAAGAAGACAATTTTAAGGTTTCTAGGAAATCACCACTGAATAAAATGATAAACGATTCCCGCTCCGTGATTGATGATTTAAATAAAGTTTTTAATGTAAATAGATTTCGTCTGCGTATTTCAAACCCAAAAGTTCCTCTGATGTACGGTTTACCAAAGGTTCATAAAGCTGGAAATAAAATGCGAAGATCGTTTCGTGTGTAAGCTCTCCGTTTGCCAACATATCAAAATGGCTAGTGGAAGAACTAAAACAATATCTTCCATTTCAAGGTTTCACAGTGAAAAATAGTTTTGAGTTCGCAGATAAAATTAAAGACATTGAAATAGAGGAAGATGAGACACTAATTTCGTTTGACGTCACAGCTCTCTTCCCTAGCGTTCCTATAGATATTGCAATAAAAGTCATCAAAGAACATCTTGTTCATAAAGCAGTTTCTAATGAACACATAAACGCATTTATTAATGCCATTGAGAAATGCATGACATATAATTCGTTTCAATTCAGGAATCAGTTTTACAGCAATGACCTTGGTTGCAGTATGGGAAACAGTTTATCACCTTTGGTCGCAGAAGCGTTTATGTCCAACTTTGAAACCGAGTTGCAAAAAGAAGGCCTCCTCCTCCGTATATGGTGGCGTTACGTTGATGATACTTTTGCAGTTGTTAAAAAAGAAAATGTTGAATCTGTTTTAAACACCTTGAATAGCAGATATGAAAGTATTAAATTTACTTATGAACTCGAATCAGAAGATGACCATTCATTACCTTTTTTGGATTTAAAAATAACACGCATTGATTTTAAAGTTCAATTTGCAGTATATAGGAAGATTACATCCACTGACCGTTAAATTACATTTGATTCGTACTGCAATCATCAACAAAAAATAGCAGCTTTCCATTCTATGGTATATAGACTCTGCCGCCTTCCACTTTCCTTGCGCAACTATAAAACTGAATATGAACATATAATTAATTTAGCTACAATTAACGGATACAACAAACAATTAATCGACAAATTAATAATAAAACACTCTAACAAAATAAGAAAAAGAAATCTTTCAACTCTTTTCGCTCAGAACACAAATTCAAATAAATCTACTTAAAGACGAGTGGCTATCGCTTTCGTTCCGAATGTCACAAACAAATAACATAAATATTTTGAGAAATCGAATATGAAAATAGTACACACAAACAACAACAAACTCCGTTCATCTCTTGGAACTACAAAAGATCCTATACCCATGCTTGAGCAGAGTGGTGTTTATAAAATCACTTGCAAAGACTGCGATGCTGCTTACATTGGAAAGATGAGAAGGGCTTTGAAGACAAGAGCAAGGGAACACGAAAGAACAATAGACAACAAGGAAATCCAAAAAGCGATACCATCACACATATTTAGTTATGACAACACAGAGCCTCACTCTGTTACACCAATTGTTGATAACATAAAAATTTTAAAAAAAGTGAATAAGCCCTCTAAAATAGATGCTTACGAGTCTTTTTTCATCCAGACAACAAATAATTTAATGAATTTAGAATCTGGGGCAATAGAGTCATCTCCTTTTAACTCTTTTTAATGTTATTAATGTACTTATGTACTTTTAATTTTTGTAAGCGAGTTATTGTTGTAAGCAAGATAATTTTGTAAGTGAGTTGCTTTTGTTTTAAATCACTTTCAGCTTTGTTCGTTTCATTTTGTTTAATTAAACTCGCGCTGAAGATGATCTTTCAATTTTAAGTTCGAAATGCATCCGATAAATTATTAAATATTTAAAAAACGAAATTCCATTTTGTGTTTTTTTTTTATATTTTTATCGATTGTTTGCGGTCAATAAGAAATTTTATATTATTCTGTTCTTTAATTGACATTTAATTTTGTTTCTTGTTGACAAAACAATTTTGTTTAGTCACAAAAAGAACACACAAAATAAAAATATTGAATTTCGATTATTGGCATTTTTATTTTGAAGAGAATTTTGATTAAAATTGATCTAAAAAACGTTCAATCAAAGTTTCTTAATAACAATGGCAAAAAGCGAATCTGAAAATAATTCATCTTCTTTGAGTGGTTCCGAGTCGAATTCCTCCCTCCATCCACATCTTCTGAAAATGAAGGACCAACGAAAATAAAAATTCAAAAATTCACCTCCACCAAAATGAAGGGGCAACAAAAATCTCATAAAGTTTTCTAACTAACCGCCTCAGCAGAATTGTGTAGCTGCAGCAGTAGTAAGTAGCATTTACGATGCGAAGTTGCAGCTGGAGCACAGAAAGTAGGAAGTATAAGTCGACTCGACTCCAACTTCTCGAACGTGCTGCGCTGCAAAACAACAACAAACGAAATGGCAGACACGATTTTTGTTTGAGTTTAGTGCAACACTCGTGTATGCTTCTTAGTGCAATACGATTTACGTACATTTAACTTTGACATTGTTACGTGCTACTACTGCAGCTACACCATTGTGCTCAGGCAGTAATGCATATAGTGTGCATTTATAGGGTTTTCACACAGAGCTGAAAACCTGGTTTAAAGCCAAGAGTTTACGAAAACCTGAAAATCATTGACACCGAGCATTTCAAGTTTTGGATTGACAATTCACATATTTTTGACAGCCGACTGTCAAATTTTGTATTATTACATTTTTTTAACTTAAAAATATAGTCGTACACGACACCATGACACCAAACCTGGTGGCTACATTTTGACCAACCTGAGCCCTATCGATCGACCCAATAAAAACAAAAGAAATGCGACACATAATCCGGCGGACGATTTATTAGTTTATTTCTAAATATAATATGCGCTTAAAAGACTTAAATAAATTCATTCATTTCTAAATTCATTTAGTCTTGATTGGAATACATGTCCACTACTTGCTGGGCGGAGGTGGCATCTTCAATTGTTTTGTCATCTCGTATCCGAATAAAACGGTTAAATCGCAGTGAAATACCTTTCTCCGGGTCAACAATTCATATGGCCGCTTTGTTGGCTGGAATGAGAGACAGATCGGCACACTTGGTTTCCCAAACTTGAACCGTCGAATAATTCATCTGGCTCGAGTTGACGGTCATAGCGATAGTAGGACTTGTTCTTTGCAGAATTACCTGTTTCAATTTTATTACATAACTCTGGTTCTCTTTGTTGTGGGAATATTTACGTTTCCTTGTGCTCCGGACTTGGAACGGATTTTCAATGTGAAAATATTTTCACAAAATGCTGGCAGCTTGTGTTTGATTTTTTTTTTTGACTTTTATAATAAATTATTTTTATGTTCATTGTATATAAAATTAGTATCACAACAAGTTTAAGTATGCTTTGTATCCCAAAACGTTTTTGACAGGTGTTATATAATACCAGTTGTTTTATAAAACTTGTGATGAGCAAAAATGTATGGTAAAACCTGTGTTTTGGTTCAGGTTTTCCGGTTTTTCACGAAAACCGCATTTTAGCTCGGTGTGAAAACCCGCCACCAGGTTAGTTTGTAAGTTACTGGCTGCGTACAATGGCGTAGCTGCCAAAGTAGCACGTAGCAATGTCAAAGTTAAATGTACGTTAATCGTATTGCTCGGCTACAATGTGAAGTATCAGCTGCAGCAGAGAGAGCAGCTGAATTCCAAGTCGACTCGACTCCAACATCACGAACGTGCTGAGCTGCAAAACAACAACAAACCAAGATAGCAGATATAATTTTTGATTGAGTTCAGTGCTACACTTTTAATTCGTGTATGCTGCTAAGTGCGCTCCTTTTTTTGACATTAACCTTGACATTGCTACGTGCTACTGCTGCATTTACACCATTGTGCGCAGCCAGTTAATCCTACTCGTATTATAAATGTGAAAGTTACGATGTCTGGATGCTTGGATGTTTTTTGCTCAATAACGCCAGAATGACTGAACGGATCTGGATGAAATTTAGCACAGAGATTGATTATAGCCTGGAACAACATAAAGAATACTTTTTATCCCGGTTAAATGTACGGTTCCCGTGGGATTGATTTGTTTTAATTTTTGAAATCATGCCAGAATGGCTAAACGGATCTGGATGAAATTTAGCACAGAGATAGATTATAGTCTGGAATAGCATATATGCTACTTTTTATCCCGGTAAATGCATGGTTCCCGATATATAGATTTGTTTTAAATGTTAAAATCACGCCAGAATAGCTTGACGGATCTGGATGAAATTTAGCGCAGAGATAGATTATAGTCTGGAATAGCATATAAGCTACTTTTTCTCCCGGTGAAATGTATGGTTCCCGTGAGATAGATTTGTTTTTATTTTTGAAATCACACCAGAATCTCTAAAGCGATCTGTATGAAATTTAGCACATATGTAGATAGATTATAGTCTGGTATAGCATTAAGGATACTTTTTATTCCGGTAAATGTATGGTTCCTGTGGGATAGATTTGTTTTAGTTTTTGAAATCACGCTAGAATGGCTTAACGGATCTGGAGAAAATTTACCACATTATATTATACTCTGGAATAGCATATAGGATACGTTTTACCCCGGTGAAATGAATGGTTCCCGGGGATATATTTGTTAAAATTTTTGAAGTCACGCCAGAATGGCTAAACGGATCTGGATGAAATTTAGCACGGAGATAGATTATAGTGTGAAATAGCATAGACAATAATTTTAATCCCGGTGAAATGTATGGTTCCCGTGGGATAGATTTGATTTAATTTTTCCAATCACACCAGAATGGCTAATCGGATCTTAATGAAATTCGATACAGCTAGATTATGATCAGGAATAGCACATAGGTTACTTTTTATCCCGGTTAAATGTATAGAATAATAAAGCTCGGGCTATAAAAGTAGCTCGATTACGAGACCTGACTCCTCAAGCTACAGTCTACTTCCTGATCAGCCGAAACGCGAGCGAAGCCGCAGGTAAAAGCTAGTCATTCATATTTTTGTTTGTCTACAGTCCGTTGTTAGGTTTTTTATGATAAATTTTCAGTAGTTTAAAAAACAATTATTGCATTCTCCTGGTAAAATAATTTGAGAACAAAAATAAAATGTGTCTTAAAAAAAAACTTTATAATTCAGTTAGTGTGTGCAATCTTTGTAGGGGAAATATGTGGGTTTTTTACGCATACCTGCTCACCTACTATGAGCAGCAGCTTATAGGCAAAAGCAAAAGAAGGCAACAAATTGGTCTCTTTATAGTATTTTTCCTATTTCAATTTACGCCGCCAACTCGTGCTCCTCTAGCCTGAAACACCCTAGAAATATTTTTTCGAGGCATATTCGTTTGCTGCGTATGATTTTTCTGTTTTGCCTAGTGTCTTACTAATAAAAGTTTTATGTTTTTTGTTTTGCGACAATACTGCACCTATTTTATCGTCTGATGCATCTGTCGTTAAGACGAATTTTGTTTGAATAGTCGGGTTGATTTAGTTCGACCTCTACAATAGGATGTTCTTTTAGTTTGCTAAATTTATCTTTTGCATTTGCATCTAGTTCTATAATGGTTTTTTTTGCCATATGTGTGGATACTTCCCCATTTTCAGAAGCTAAGTACTTGGTTAAAGGTTTCGCAGTTTGTGCGTAATTTTGAACACACTTTCAGTAATACCCTTTCATACCTAAGAATGATCTTAGTTGTCTAAATTGGGATACTCTTGAATTTGATACTCTTGGATCGTTTTATTAGTCCAGGAAAATTAGACATAAATATGTTGTGTGTGTTCTTCCAGTGTATTTGAGATGATGTTGATATCATCTATATATATATACGTGGGAAAACTTTCCAATAATTTTTCGCAAAATGTCCATAGCTCTTTGAAATATAGAGGGAGCACCGTTATTGATTGAAAAACTCTTCTGATTCTTTCATCTTTATCTGGGGAAAACCAAATTCTAAAGCCATTGTTGAGAAATAAGAGTCCTTAACAAGATTACTTAATATAAAATTGGTATCGGGAATTGGGTACTTATCTGAGATTGTATTCTCTTTTAACCTTTTGTAATCAATTAATAGTTGATTTTTTGACCTCATTGACTTCTTTTTTTGGTACTACCCAAACTGGCGAATTATAAGGACATTTACTAGGTTTAATAATAACATATTCAAGTAATTTTTGAATTTCTTTATTGACGAAGTTATTGGCGCTAAGGCGGTATGGGAACTGATTACTCCATATAGGTTTTTCGTTCACAGTGCGGATTTCCGCAGTCCTAAAAGGGATTGAGGGGTCAACTGTCAATGGAAATATATTCACTTTGTATTTTCTCCAAACTATCCTTAGTTAGCCAATGTTGTTTTCAGATAAATTATTTATATTATTTATTATTATTATTGTTTCTTTTTCATAATATATTTTTGCATTAATATATTTTTAAAGATTGGAACCTATTAATATATACATTATACATCATATTCTAGCTCTTTAATTACATATAGTCGTGTATCTACCAAAAATATATGTAATTCATGATATTTTCCAGTTATGATTTCACTATTAACTGTGAAAGCACGTTTCTTAATCACTAAATCTTTTTCTTCTAAAACATATGTAAAGTTTGTAGTAATTACTTACTGCGCCTTTGTCATGGAGATTTCTTATGTTTCTTCGTTGTATTTGTAGTAATAAGTATGGCAATGTGATGGTTGATCTAAACAATTATCTTTGTTTTCGTCTAGTTTATTTATACGTTCTACTTTTAGTGGTGTAATTTTGGTCAAGTGAATTACAATTTCGCGAATTTTTGCAACAGAAATCCACCCAAAAAATTGGAACACAATCAGAACTATCTCAACCACAACTCATTCACACAATACACGAGAATACAAAATGTAGCACTCTACTTATCTTTTCTTTTGGTAGTAAAATGTCCTCCCTCCTGACATTTACTTGTTGACTGCAAATTCTTTAAAACCTCGTACTACAAAAACAAGATACATTTTCTCAACTCTAAAAAAAACTAAACTTTACCGTACACTAAGAAATTGAATTTTGTGTTTTTTGACAAATTTTCCTTTCTCAATCTTTTTCTTTTCACCTCTGGTTTCTTTTCTCGACAATCAAGTTGCTCCCGAATGTCATCATATCTGGAAATCAGCTACTTGGTCTTTTTTTGTTCTCGGTTTCAGCCAATCAGTGACCGGGGATATCAATGACGGGATTTTGTCAGCAACTTTTTGCCACTCAATTAGCCTTTGTTTTTCTGCCGCTTTCAAAGCCATTCCAATCGAAATTGAGCATTAGCAAGGTATATTTACTATTTGTTCAGTCATAGTACTAAACGTCAAGAAGATCTAAAAGAATTTCAGGAATATTTTGACCTTAAGACGCATAAAATCTTATAAGCAGCAAAAACTCGTTGGTTGTCCTTGGAAGCAGCAGTGCATCGAGTTTTAGAGCAGTGGAGGGCCTTGGTACACTATTATTACAAATTTTGAACAATTCAATGACATAGCAAAAGATATAACAAGTCGATTAAATACAAAACACCAGTGTTACTTGTATTTTTTGGATTACTCCTTAAATGCAATTAATTTAATTAATTTAGAATTTCAATCCGAGTCTCCACGTTTTCACTTTATTTTAAAGTCAATTAAATTTTTTTTAAGAATGTGTTAATCAATTTTATCGATTTAAAGTTAATAAATTCGCAGACAAAGTTTTCCTTGGCCCAAAAGCTGAAATGATGATACTTAATGGTGAAATTGATGAATTAGACGTAAAGGAAATACGTCATTACTGCCAAGAATTTTACATTATTCTATGTAAGCAAATTCTTAAAAGAATTAGTTTTGGAAATCAAGTGTTAATCGCTGTTCAAGTTTTAAAATCTTCTTCTTTGGGGAAAGCCTTCTTAAACTAATCCAACATTTTCAAAATGTAGTAAAAGATTAGGATGTTGAAAAACTAGAAGCCGAATGACGATTTAAAATTTTGGACGAATTTGTACCCAAAAGGAGATAGTCTCGAAGCCTTTTGGAATTCATTCTTTCTCAAAGAAATGCTTTGGGGGAAACAATGTACCCTCATTTGAAAGACTATAGGAGCTTTTGTATGATTTCCCCATAGTAGTGCAACAACTGAAAGAGTCTTTTCTAAAACAACAAATTTGTCCAGGAAGTTCGACCTATATATTTTTTACTTGCGATTGTAGGTACTATAAGGCAAGTTATGAATTCGTAAAAACAAAATTCTAACAATCAAACATGACATAACGATCATATATGTATATAGAAGTCGAAAAAAGTGGGTCCGACAATTCTGTCGGTCTGTCCGTATGTCTGTCTGTCTGTATAGTTACCTACAGCCTAAACGGACCGATTTGATTCAAACTTGGTACATAGTATTATTATGGCGTCCTACAGAGGGGTTTTGGAATAAGCATTCTAGCTCGAAAACTAACGGTAGCTGCCATGTGATTTTTAGTGAAAAATAAATTTTTCTCAAAAACGGCTTCTACGATTTTGATAAAACTTTTTGAATAGTGATTTAGATTTTAGATTTATTTTCACATCAAACATGTTAACTGTAATAAGTTTTTACAAAATCAATTAAGCATGGCTTTGCCGTCTGCCTGGTTGATTTAACGAATTCCAAATATGTATAACAAAACAAAAAATTATAACACAAGTAAAACAAGATAATAACATAATTTCTTTTTCATTTTCCACACTCTACTCAAGGGTTCTTAGAATTGCTCATCCATAATGTTTTGTCGATAGTTTAATGCTATTTTGCAGTACCGAAACAGCTTGCTTACTTCAACCTCATTGAGAAGCATTATCATTTGCTCTTCTGTCAAGATATCAGCTCCAAAAATATGCCTCCTTGTTTCTCTCAGAATCGGACACCAACCCAAGAAGTGGAAGGTATTTTCCCTTTGTTCTAGGTTACACATGCTGCAGATTACTGGAAGGTCCTCACGGTGGGGTATATAATTTAAATTTAAAAGTTCTCCCCGTAATCTAAGCATCATTGCTATTTCTTCACGTTTGTTGGAGTCATTGAAATAATTTCTACTCATTAAATTATGATTCAGGCGACTATATATTTCTCGGTGTAGCGAGCTCATAGCTTCTTAAACATACCGCGTTCTAGCTTGCTCATCCAGCTTCTCAATCAGCTTATATAAATCAGGCTTCCAGTTTTCGACTCCATCTGCATTAAGAGAAAAACCACATCCTTCAGCTAGTTCAAGCCATTCACTATACCAGCCAGTTTTTGTTTGTATTGTATATAGGGCAGCTTTTCTGGGAAGACGATTTGGGGGCATCTTTAAGACCTTAAGAATATAATCTACCTGAAGCTTAAAGGTTTTTATAAACATCGGTGAGAGACCCGTTTCCAGCATAAGCATATAATTGGGTGTGTTCGGGGGGAGACGAAATATGCGTTTCAGATAGAATCTCAAGAGTTTTTCCACACTATCAAACTGCTAACAGCCCCACACTTGAGCAGCATAGAGTAGTATGGATTCAGACACCGCTTCAAACACCTTGAATTTGCTACTATGCACAATACTCTCATTATTGAAACAATTTTTCCAAGCAGTATTGATGGCTGTCTTAGATTTCCTCAGATTTTCTTTCAGATGTCGCTCCATATTCATATTTTTTGTTATATAAACCCCAAGATATTTGTATTCCTTGACAATTTCTATAAAATCTCCGTTGTAGCACCATCTTTCATTTCGGCAGTTCCTCCCACCACCTTCCTTAAAAATCAGTATTTTTGACTTATCGAGATTTACTTCGAGGTTCCATAATCTTGTATAGTCATACAGCCGATTGATCATTAATTGTAGAGATTCTGGTGAGTAAGCCAATAGTACCACATCGTCAGCAAATAATAAGGCCTTTATCAGCATTCCCGCATACTCCACTCCACCTGGCAAAAAGTCTACCAAATCTTCAATAAAGAGCGCAAATAGATTTGGACTTAGCGTGCATCCTTGTCTTACTCCTGATACAGTTGAGAACCAGTCCGAAAGTCCTTCACCATCCCACACAGCTGCTTTAGTACCGGCATAAGGTTTTTCAATAAGACCCCCGAACTTCAAAGACATCCCCATACAATACAGTTTATATAAGAGGGCATCTCTGTTTATTGAGTCGAAGGCTGCCCTAAAATCGACAAAAAAGGCGTAAAGCTTCTTGCCCTTTGAAAGAAATGAATTCGCAATGCTACTTAGTACAAAAATGTGGTCGATTGTGGAGTATTCCGACCTGAACCCAGCTTGAAATTCTCCCATTAAGTTATTTACTGCAATCCACTTGTTTAGTCTTTTTTGCAGCACAGCAGTAAAAATTTTATAACATGCATTTAAAAAAGATATGCCTCTATAGTTTCCAGGATTACTGGTGTCTCCTTTTTTATGTATGGGAAAAATGAGTGCTTCTTTGAATCTCTGGGGTATAATACCATCATCAAAAATAGAGTTAAACAAAGAGCAGAGTCTATTGATTAGCTCACTCGTACCGTATTTATAAAACTCCAATGGGATCCTATCTGAACCAGCCGCCTTGCCATCCTTTAAGCTTAATACCGCCGCTCTTATCTCCTGTATCGAAATGCTTTCATCTAAAATATTGTTTTTGATGCCAGGTTGTGCATAATGAAAACTTATATTGTTAGCTGTTGGATTTAAAAGCCTCTGAAAGTGCTCTCTGAGTACATGGGGACTGAGTTCCTTGTCCATTGTAAACTTGTTTCCGTTAACCTTCTTTACTTGTTTCCAAAACTCAGTTGCATTTCTGCAAAGGCTTAGGTTTCGCGCTTCTGATTCGAAGTATAATTTACGTTTTTCTAAGCATACTTGCTTGTACTTTGTGTTGGCTTCAGAATAAGAGCTTTGAATGAATCGTCCACTGCATGATCGTAATAATTTAAGCAGAGCAAACGAACGCTGTCTAGCTTGCTCACACTCTTCGTCGAACCATGGTTTTTTTAACTGTTTCGCAGGGTTATTTTTTTTAGTAGAAGCTGGGTAAGAATCTTTAATAATGCTTTCAATTTCACTAAGTCTTACATCCCGCTTCTCTTCCAGCTTTTCATTCAGAAGCAGTCTGTAAGTAGATGCTTTTGAGACATTCCATATAAGCTTGGGGGCTAGCATCATTTCTCTTATATTCACATCTTGATTTAACGCTGCCTTAAACGTGACCAAAACAGGAAGATGATCCGAGTAAGGAACAAGTATTATTTCTAGGTCAGTAATGAATGTATTCCAATCTCTTGATATCAAACAGTAGTCAATGACTGAAGTCCCCTGTTTGCCCACAAAAGTGAGATTGCCGCATTTATAACTTTCAGTCGTACCATTTAATATTCTCATACCAAAAGAGTCAGCAAGATCCAAAAGTTTCCTACCTCTTGCATTACATGTTGCATCCATTGAATGACGCATAATGCCAGCTGCGTTGTTTTCTGCTCCACATTCGTTCCCAATTCTTGCATTAAGGTCTCCTATTATCATTGCATTAGTGATACCAGATTGAATTAGTACCTGCTGAAGCTTTTCGAAATCTTGATCCCACCTATTACAATTTAAATATAATGGCAGCAGGCAGTACTTGTTTTTCTCTATTTCAATACTAAGGTAGCACAGTTCATTAAAATTCTTCATCTCGCATCGGACGTCACCAACGGCCTCTGGTGTGAACTCTGGTTGCTGGAATCCATCTACCTACGAAGTTTTTAAATTTACTTCTAAAGTCATTATAATTTGATTCTTCGACATAAGTTTCAAACAAAAAAATAAACTCATACTGATTTACGAAATCAAAAAAATCTACAAACAAATCCTTATTTTTTAAGCCTGATATATTGTACGATAGTATTCTTAAATTATTGATCTTTTTAAAATTGTTACTTGATTTTTTAACATTAATCAAATCTTTAGTTTTCTGAATATAAACGGGGCAGACGGCATAACAATTAAATATATGGTTGGTTTACACTAGTATTGCGGCTGTTATAATTTATGGCAGCATTTGAAGTTTTTGCATTTAGAGGGTTTGCATTTGTACGGTTTGGATTTGTAGAGTTTGCATTTGTATGGTTTGTAAATTCGCCATTAAAGCTTGCACCTTTTTCAGTTGTCACCACTGGACTGTCATCAATCAGCTGCTGCATCATAGAAAACCCACACACTCCCTCATAACCTTCACATCTGAACGTGTTGTTTTTATCAAAATAAAAAAAATTTTCACCTATCTTAAGCTTTTGTAAACGTCTTACATGCTCCTTCTGTTGCAGTTTAATGATGACACTTGCAATGTTGTTCTTTGGCCTCAAGGATCTTGATTCCGCGATTAGTGAAGGATCTGTGATATCAAGGAGTTGTAAACAAACTTCCTTTGCTTTTGCTTCTGGGTTATATCCGGCTGCTACTGGCATGTGAAAAACAACGTTATTTTCTATAGATTTTCTTTCCAAAAGCTCGACTTTGTGTTCCAACACAGTAAAACTAGATTCCATTTGTATAATTTTATGTCGTAGGGCAGTGTTTTCTTCTTGTAGGGTATGGATTTCGACGGTTACACCTTCCACGTCTGCTTTCGTCGCCATATTTTGAAGTTTAGCATCTTATAAAGTTGACATCATTGCCTTCAAATCAAATATGGACATTGTACCCACAGAAGCATTGCTCAGATCTGAGGTGGGTGGAGGAGTCATCTCTTCAGCACCATTTGACATTTCCAGTCTTCCTCGTTTGATCGACTGTGCATCGGCAATATTGTTGCAATTTTTATTCGGGGTTCGATGCATTTTATTTTATTGCGCGATGACAGAATACAAGGGCGATTGGATTTTTTTTTTTTTAAATAACTTATGAGTTAATGACTCACTCAGAAATTGTTTGATAGCAAAATGTAGCTGAACTTTCAATTTACACCACAAATTAGTTTTTGTTTAAATTAAGAATGAAAAACTTGAAAAATATTATAAAACTTTAGCAGAACAATTTTACTTGTGTTTCACTTAAAATGACAGCTGTCATCTTTTTTTGAATAGTGTTTTCTGTGCAAACTTAATGTTTTAGTTGGAATTGATTTTTCAGGAAAAGTCTACGGTACCTCCCATTTTCTCGTAAGCCACTTGACGGATTTCGATGAAATTTTCAATGTAGAAGCCGTTTTAAAGATGAAATAATATTAATTTTTGAAAAAAAAAATTTGGAGTTTAAAAAAAAAAATGTAATTTTTTGGTTTTTTTTTTCAAGAGCGGTTTAAGCTATTTTTTTTTAAATTTATATTTCTGATAAAAACTACAAAGTGCTAAAAGTTGACATACTCAAACAAAATTTGGAATATATTTTCGAAGAGTTTTTCAAAGAAAACTGTTTTTTTGAAAAAAACTGGTCTAACAATTTTGAGAAAAAAAAAATCTTAAAATTCTTAACAATAATCAAAATCAGATAGCTTACTTAATTTTTTCAAAAAAAGTTTTAACTATTGATTTTTAAGTGATCAATAAAATTTCATATACCTAGTTTTTTCCCTGCTTTTTTCCAAAATCTCTAAACCCAAGACCACTGTCTCACATTAGAGCAAGTTTTTCCGACCCAGTCGTGCACTTTATTTTTTTTTACATATCATATATCATTTGCAATATAAATTAAATGTTTTTGAAAACTACCTTGTTATAAAAAGATATAGTTTATAGTAATAAAATATTGATTTAAAATAATTTAGTTTTTCTCATAAAATTCTATGATTTTATGACGACACTACGCTTTAGGGCAAAACACTACCATTTTCTTCTGGAAACACTTCGCTCGAAAATTCGGGAACGGCATCACTGCGCCCAGCTCCCTGCGAGTCATTATTAAATTCGCCGGCCACTAGTTTTTTTTTTCAGCGAAAAGCTATTCAATGAATGCATTCAGCTTTTCTTTACCCTATTATTTATTATTTATTTATTATTTAACCTACTATTAAAATTATCTATTACTGATTGATTCCCCTGCCTAAGTGTTGACATTTGTTGCTCAATCATATGAAGAGGTCTTTCGTTTGCATAGCAGAAATCTGATCTTGCCAGTATGGCAGCAAAATTCAGGACAGTGCCTTGACTAGTGAAAGCATCGTTTGCACTGCCTGTTATTTTATTACGAGAAATGGTAAGAGCCACAAAATATCGTTTACTACCTATAGTGTATAATAACATCGAATTTGCTGCCGTCTCGCGCCAACTTACATAAACAGTTATTTCGCCTGTGAATTCAGGGAGTGATTTTATAACAACTAGTTTTTCTTTATCATCTATATTTACATCTATTGTTTATGTAGTAAATTCGGTTACGATGCTAATCCTAAACTACTTACTGCGTTTTCTAATCTATTAATTACACATTTAAAATGTTTTTCCACTGTCTCGACAGCCAAAGCTACTAGTTTTTCTACTGTTTGAGACATTTTGGAATTTTGAATTTCAGAATCACTTAAATCACTTGAATCACTTTCTTTATTGTAAAATATCTTCTTTTCAGTCTTATTCTTCTGCTCAAACTTAAATAAATACTTTTTTAAAGGGTTTTCAAATAAGAGATGTTATTTTCTTTATTGTAAAATATCTTCTTTTCAGTCTTATTCTTCTGCTCAAACTTAAATAAATACTTTTTATAAAGGGTTTTCAAATAAGAGATGTTATTTTGATATTCAAAGAAAAATGGAATTTCTTGAGATAAATGATCGGATGTTTATTTTAATGTAAAGAGGAAAGTATGCCATTAATAATGGAAAACAATAACAGCCAAGTGGCTTACACAACAATATTCTTTTCATGAAATTTTCCATCACCAAATCGCAAATTGGCTGCTGTATGCCCTCAATAGCTTCACGAATTCCATATTTGACGTCTTAAGTCGACGCTCGACGCTCGATAATACGGTCCGGAAACTTTTCCCGTAAAAGATCGATGGTTTCGTTGCTTTTGTGGCACGTAGCGCCGTGCCGTGCCATCTTTTTGAAAGTAAACTTTGTTTAGATCAATATCATCCAATTCCGGCCATACAAAATTATTAATCATCTCTCGATAGCGCAATCCATTCACAGTTACTGCTGCTCCAGCTTCATTTTCGAAAAAGTAAGGTCCAATGACCCCGCCGGCGCCGGACCATAAACCGCACCAAACAGTTACTCGTTGAGGATCTAGAGGCTTTTTCACAATAAATCTTGGGTTTTCCGAGCCCCAGATGCGACAATTTTGCTTGTTAACGTAGCCACGGAGGTGGAAATGGGCCTCATTGGTCAAGATAATTTTTCGATGAAATTCCGGATCATTTCATGCCAAATTTTCACAATTTTTGTAGTCAATTTTAATTTTTTCAATGGGTTGTTAAAGCGTGTATCGTTTTTATTAATGGCGTAATTTCTACTTGCCAAATGTCAAACAAAATACAGTATCAAAAGTGAAAATTAACGGGCTATTCAAAATAACACCTTATACTGGAAAACCCTTTTAATTTGCTTATCAGAAATTTACTTAATGATGAAAATTAATTAATATTAATCTTCCTATATATTTCTCTTTCTCCTTTGTTGAAGTCCTTTGGAGGTTTTTTCAAATCTGTAGGATATTTGTTGGGTCCTAATGCGAACTTTTTCCATTGTCCAGTTGTATCCTTATACTTGGATTGATAGATTGATAGATAGATAGATAGATAGATAGATAGATAGATAGATAGACAGATAGATAGAAAGATAGATTCTTTATTTTTTCATCATAAAGTTTAATGTTTGCCCAATATTACACCAATAATAAAAATTAACTCAAAAGCAGTGCTTATCGCAAGAGGTTTGCGGTGGAAGCATTATACCTATATATTGATTTCGTGTGCAAACTGTGTTATGGGCATAGCACCTAGGACATTTTGTTTGTCATTGGAATTAATATGGACACTGCACGGTTGAACTTAGTTGAATTTTGTGTGTTCCGATTTTCAGAATGGTAAGTGATTTTTGTGTCGTCCATTCAAATGTTCGTGGGCTAAGAAAAATTAATTAACTTTAACCCAGGTTTGACAGAATACTGGTTTATCAGAATTTTGTTTGGTTGGATATAAATTAGTGCCATTACTTTTTTCCCACCATGGTCTTGTTGTTTATGTTAGGAATGATATTACTTGCTAAAGCCTTCCCCAATATGATGGGCATTGTTCTTATACGAACTTTAATTTCCTGTGGCTCAAATTCACTGTCTGCAAGCATATCATTCATTACTCTTTTTTTTACAGGAATCAATTCAATTTCAATTATATTTTCAAATTTCAAATGATTTTATTTCATATAATATACAAACATTTTGGTTTCTATTCATTACATGACATGACATATACGCCGGCCGTCTGCTAGTTGACAAGTAATACTTTATACAATTTAAAATAATTGAAGTGTTTCAAATTGATTTAAAAAAAGTTCATTTACAATTCGTTTTCTGTAGCCAAGTGCTATCTTAATATACTGATACAGAACCTCCCAGTCAGACTCCCCGTTAAGAATTTTCATTATGCTTCACTAAGGTAACTCTTCCCAATGGTACTTCTTCTGTTTTCCACAAGAATCGGACATCTGCCCAGGAAGTGAAATAAGTCCTCCTTCTCTCTAAGGTTACATAACTCACACGTTTATTGTAAATCGCTTCTATGTGGTAAGTAGTTCAGGGGGGTAACTCTCCTCGTGCTTTTAAAATGAGTGACATGAGGTCGGTTGAATACTCCACCCTAAAGTAATTGCTAGTTGACAAGTTGTAGTTCAGTTGCGCATATATGCTCCTATGAGACGAGCTTCTGGCTTCCCCAACATAATCCTCTCGTTTTCTTTCGTCTACCAAACTTATCAGGCGATATAGTTCGCTTTTCCACGTGTCCACCCTATCATCTTGAAGTTAAAGTGAAAGCCCACAGTACGCGGCTAAATTTCTCAAAAACTCAAACCATGATGTTTTTTTTTCGGATTACCAGCATTGTTATTTTTTTTTTGGTAAACGACTGTCTTCCATTTCGGTTGTTCTGAGTACGTAGTCAATCTGCATATTGAGTGTCGATATGAATAAAGGAGAAAGGCCTATCTCCAGCATAAGGATGTGGTTAGTCGTACACCAAAGTTCGTTTTAGGAAGAATCTTAAGAGTTGTTCTGATTCTTCAAACTGTTTGTGTTCCCAAACTTGAGCTGCGTAACACATGATCGCTTTCGCTGTTGTTTCAAAAATTGCGATATTTAGCTTCGTATTCAACATCTTTGCATTGCATCACACTTCTCCAAGTTGCATTTAGGGCACTTTTGGATTTCGCTAGTTTGTCTACCATGTAGTTCTTGAGGTTCAAACTCCTAGAGATCCCGAGACTGAGATATATATATTCTTTAACAACCTCAATACTTTCCTCTCCGAACTTCCACATTTCATTGCGACAGTTGCGACCTCCACGATTGCGAAAGATCATTATTTTTGACTTGTCGAGATTTACCTGTAGCCTCCATTCGTTGCAGTACTTGGACAATATTGATCATCAATTGAGACTCCCAGGCGATTCGGCTAGGACATCCGCGAACATTAATACTTTGATTAGAAGATCATCTGAAACCCGTGCTCCCCCTTGCAAAACTTTTTCTATGTCATCGATAAACAGAGCAAACAGAAGAGGACTTAAGCTGAAGCCTTGTCTTAGTCCTATTTCTATTTGAAATTGCTCCGACTGTCCGACATTTTGTTTCTTTATACAACCGCAGAAGTTGTTGAATCATACATAAGTTCTAAAATGTTTCCAAACTTTGTCGAAACTCTTTTGTTGTATATCTTCAAAATAAGTGCTTTTCTGTCTATGGTATCGGAAGCCACCTTAAAATCAATAAAGAAAGCATGTTACAACAAATATTTCAGCTATGTTGGTGAGTGAGTAAATTTGGTAAATTGTTGAATAATTTTCCCGAAAGCCAGCTTGGGACTCACTCAAGAAGTTGTTACCCTGAACCCATTTATAAAGCCGTTTTGAAAGAAGTTTAGCCAGAATTTTCATTGTAGAATTCAGTAAGGATATGCCCCTGTAGTTAGCCGGGACGCTGATGTCACCCTTTTTGGAAATAGGGCAGATAATAGCCTCTCTGAAGCAATCTGGTATACTGGTGCTATCATATGCTTTTTTAAAGCTTTGGTTAAACTTTCTAGGAACAGGAAAATGCTGAACTTGTAAAATTCTTGGAGTATTCCATTCGATTGCGGTGACTTATTATTTTGTAGCTCATTTAAGACTGTTTGAATCTCTAAGCAAGAAAATGGGACATCAATGCTCGTCGTTCTCGATATATGGTCTCGCAAATTGAAAAGAAGAAGAGAAATTTTCTTGCGTTAGCATTCAGAAGTGTCAAGCCATACATTTCAAGTGTTCCAGCAACTTCTTGGTTCGGTTTGCTGTTCATTTTCCGAACAGTCTTCAGATGTTATTGCCCATGACAAGTTTGTTTCTTTCGTTGAAAAAGTTGCTGCTACTGAAGATGTCGTTATTGCTGATGGATCTGTTGCTGGTATAGATGATGTTATCGTTGATGCTTGTATTGAAGCTGTTGCCTGTCATAAGTATGCCAATCATGATAGCTCTATTTACTATCAAAACTCTGGAGGTCTCCGAACGAAAACAACCGAATTCTTTAATGCAGTGTCCGACTTTTCGTACATGGTCATTGCTCTAACAGAACCTTGGTTATGTGATAACATACTTACTACTGAACTCTTTGACTAAAGCTACGCTGTCTACAGGAAAGATCGTTGTTCGATTCAGACTGGTTTATCAAGAGGAGGTGGTGTTCTGCTGGCAATCAAATCTTCCCTCAGGAGTAGTTGGGTAAATCTTGATGTCTTATCTGGTTTGATTGAACAAATTTGTGTATGCGTTGATTACATTCGTTCTTCTGATGGAGTCATCTTTAAAATATATTATTTCTTGTCATATATACCTCCTTGTTCAAATATAAGTATCTATTTAGCTCATATTTCTAGTATTAAAACCATTGCTAAGGATTTAGATTCAAATTCATTTATTGTGGTGTTGGGTGATTTTAATTTAAGTAATCATAAATGGGTGTATTCTAATGATGACAAATGTTTGCTTCCCTGTAATGTCATAAGAGATTTTGAAATTGAAATGATTGACTCTATGCTCACTATGTGTTTGTTGGGATTTTTAATAGTAGGTATTGGACGTATCTTAGACTTAGTTTGTACTTATGAAGATTTAAATGTATCAGTTAAGGAAGCAGATTTTTTATTGTCTAATAACAGTGTTCATCATAAAGCTTTGCTATCCTTTGATATTTCTTTTTTAAATTGTTATTCCAATGATCCTTATCAACATGATTATGTTTATGACTTTTTAAAAGCAGATTATGTTTATGTAAATAATTATCTATCTTCAATTGATTGGATATTAACTTTATCGGGAACATCTGAATCGGAAGATGTCTATGTTTTGTTTGTTCATATAATTGAAGACGTTTTCTCTAAGTGTATTCCTATCAAAAAAGTTTTCAATTCAAATAAACCAATCTGGTTTAATAAGCGATTATCTAACTTGAAAAGAGAAATGAATCGCATTTATAGAAAAAGTTTACGTGACTCATCTCTTCGTACAGTTTTTTGTCAATTGAGAAAAGAATATGAGTTTTTGAAAAGATTTCTTTATCGCCAGCATATTTTATCCATTGAATCTAAGATTATAAGCAACCCCAAAGCCTTTTGGACTTTCCTAAATACGAAAAGAAAATCAGTTGGTATTCCATTATCAATGAATTATAATGATATTGTAAGCAGCGATTTAAAAAGTATTTGTAATATGTTTGCGAATTTCTTTCAATCCAATTATGTTTTTGAACCTCTTAATGCAATTCCTAATAATTCCCTGATCAATTTCGGTAATCTTTATATTTCTGAGGATGATATTTTAAATGAGCTATCATCTCTTGATAACTCTCATGTTCTTCCACCTGACAATATACCAGCCATATTTGTTAAAAATTGTACATATACTTTATTGTACCCACTTCATAAAATGTTAAATCTCTCATTGTCCAAAGGTTTATTTCTGGATTGCTGGAAATATTCATTTGTAACACCAATCCACAAATCGGGTTCCAAGCAGGATATTAAAAACTATAGGCCAATTGCGAAATTACAATTGGTCCCTAAGATATTTGAAGCTATTGTGGAGCAAAAACTCTACGCTGTTACTCGGTCTTTTATATCCGCGGATCAACATGGGTCTGTAAGTGGAAAATCCACAACAACAAATTTGGCGATTTTCACCTACTTTTTACTTGCGATTAAAGGTACTATAAGGCAAGTTATGCATTCGTAAAAAAAAAAAAAAATTCTAACACTCAAACATGACATTACAATGATGGAGAAGTCGAAAAAAGTGGGTCCGACAATTCTGTCTGTCTGTCTGTCTGTCTGTCTGTCCGTGTGTCTGTCTGTATAGTTACCTACAGCCTAAACGGCTGGACCGATTTGCTTCAAACTTAGGTTAGGTTAAGTGGGGTGATGGTACGGCAAGCCGAACCTTCTCACTCGGATCTCGATTGGATCCATTGTGCTCCCCGGTTGGGTGTGGTGATAAGGAATAGGGGTTAAGGATTGATAGGCAGTGGGTGGGTTAAGTGGTTGAGGCCTCCCTGAACCAACCTGAGTTCTGGATGAATCTCAGGATGTTTCTTGGTGGCGTGTTAGAGATATCGTTCAACTCGTTGAAAAAGTATTCACCGAGGTTAGCTTTCCTGGTTCGGGCTAAGCTGGGGCATTCACAGAGGAAGTGAAAGGAGTCCTCTTCTGCCTCTTCGTCCTGGCATCCCCTACATAAGTCAGATGTGCTGATCCCCAATCTGCTCATGTGGGTTCCCATCGTGTTGTGACCCGTCAGGATACCAACCAGGAGTGATAGTTGAGGCCTGCTTAGCATGAGTAGGGATTCAGTTTTCTTCTTTGAAATTTCTGGCCATAGATTTCTCGATACCCGACAAGTGCCGATAGATGACCATCTGTCATTAGCGGTTTTAAGGAAACTATGGTTAATTCTCGTTTTTTCTCTTTCAAGTGGCATGTTAATTGAGGTTACCATTTGGCTTGGTTCGAGAGATGAACCGGTTTTGGCCAGTTGGTCAGCCATCTCATTTCCGTGTATGTCACGATGTCCCGGGACCCATCGAAGGGTTACTGGATTCGTTGCGTTGAGTAGTCTCAACTCATTACGACAACGATCGACCAGTTTGGATTTTGTAACTATAGAGGATATGGCTTTCATGGCCGCCTGGCTGTCGATGAAAATATCAATGTTCTTGTTTTCCAGTTCGCACGTTAATAGGTGTTTTGCAGCTTCATGGACTGCAAGCACTTCCGCTTGGAAGACACTACAGATTGGAAGCCTAAGTGACTTGTTTATGGGTGGGTTATCTGAAAAGATGCCTGACCCTACCCCATCTTCCGTTTTGGAACCGTCTGTGAAGACAGAAACGTGATTTTCATTTATGACCCTGTTTTCCATCCAGCATTCCCTTGTAGGGAAGTCTGTTTGGGCTGCTGGGTTAAAATCTATGTGCGGAGTAATATAGTCTGTTTGAATGTTAATGTCTGTGAAATTCATTATTATCCTGTGACCTGAATGGCCCTTTTTCCAACTAGAGCATTGATTGAGACGCAAAGCGCTTTTGGCCGCCATTTCTTTCGTAAATAGATCGAGTGGGGCTAGTAGAAGGAACGTTTCCAGGGCTGCGGTTGGTGTAGTTCTCATTGCACTCGTTGTGCCAATGCACGCAAGTCTTTGGATTTTTGTCACGGTTTTGAGATTTGTCGCCTTTTCAAGGGCTGGCCACCATACCAGACATGCATATGTCAGGATAGGCCTCACTATGGCCGTGTACATCCAGTGAATAGTTTTGGGGCTGGGTCCCCATTTCCTGCCAAAGATTCTATTGCAAGTGTAGAATGCTATTGATGCTTTTTTCCCTCTTTCTTTTATGTTTTCATTCCAGTTTAGTTTACGGTCCAACACCACTCCAAGATATTTTGCCACATTTGAAACTTGAAGTGGTGTCCCGTTTATAGTGATCGGGTCTACCATTGGAATGTTGTTTTTCCTTGTAAATAAAACTAGTTCTGTCTTTGTTGGATTGACATTAAGTCCGCAGCTACTGGCCCAATTGCTGAGTTTGTTTAGGGCTATTTGAAGGAGATCACACAGTGTGGGAATATATTTTCCTGAGGACATTATTACTATGTCGTCGGCATATGCCACGACCTTAACGCCACTAAGACTTAGTTTACCTAAGATCTGGTTGACAACCAGAAGCCAAAGCAACGGAGAAAGAACTCCTCCCTGTGGAGTACCTCTACAGGTCTTTACTTTTAGCTTGCTGGCACCTAACTCTGCATTTACAAGTCTTGTTTGAAGCATAGAGTCAATCCAATTCGACAGTTCAAGATCAACATTGACAGAGTCTAGGGCTTGTCGTATCGCGTGGTTATCTACATTATTGAAGGCCCCTTCTATATCAAGAAATGCTGCTAGGGTGAATTCTTTGAATTGGCAGGATTTATGTTGGGGTCTCTTTCCATAGGAGATGTTATATTAACACAACCAGGGAAATGAGTGTTCATAAGTACTTCTAGAGCTTCAGAGCAGGAGTCAGTCCAGGTATCATCCGGTCTTTTTAAGAAACCTGGAGGAGTGTGGACCTTTGACATGACTTTCCTGAGCCTGGCAGCATCATTTGTGGACTCGATGTCTGTACAAAATTTTCGCCAGGCTGCTCTTTTCGCATAGGTAGTTCTGTTTTTGTACTCATTTTTGCTGGTTTTGTAAAGATTCCAGTCATCTGTGTTGTTACTATATTTTGCTCTGTTGAACAGCCTCCTTGAGTTCTTTCTGAGGATAGACAGCTCTGTTGACCACCATACGGGGTTGAGCTTGCCATTTCCTTGGGTAATGGGGCACGAGTCTTCGTAAGCAAGACGAATAGCTAGCGTTAGTTCACTGACATGTTTTTCGATGTCTGAGCAGTTGAGTATAGGTTGCTTTCTATAGCGGCCCAGAGATAAGGCCAGTTTAATGTTGTAAGCTTCCCAGTTTGTTTTCCTGGGATTTCTATAGGGCTTTGGGTCTTCTAAATTGTGCTTTATTTGGAACGTAATCATTCTGTGGTCAGAGAATGTTACGTTACTTGTTACCTTCCAATTACTGATAATAAGAGTATTAGAGTCTGTCGAAAGTGTAACGTCAAGCACTTCCCTCCTAGTTCTAGTTATGAATGTCGGTTCCCTCCCTCTATTCAAAATCAATATATTGTTCTTTATAATGAATTCAAAAAGTGACACCTCTTGCATTTGTGTCGGTACTGCGCCACTGGAGGTGGTGAGCGTTAGCGTCAGCACCTATCAGTAGGTCCCATCCGTTCCTACCTGTTACCGCGACAAGTTCTTCAACAGCTGCTGATGGCGGGGTGAGTGTTTCGTCGCCTGCCAAATAGATGGAGGTTAGGATCAGGGGCGGGGCCCCGTCTCTTTCACACTTCACTGTTGTCATGTCTGTGCTACAATGGGAGGATAGGAGAAATAGATTTATATTCTTTTTCGCCATTATACATGTGCGATAGTTACCTTCTGTAGGCCCTTTATTAAAATAAAGAATGTAATCTTTGGATTTGAGTCCGCAGATGAGGCCGCTGTTGATCCATGGCTCTTGTATAAGGGCTATATCGGTCTTATTCTTCGACAAAAAAGAGGTTAAGGTGGCAGAGGCCAACTTACTGTGCTGCAGATTTAGTTGCAGCACTTTCATCATCATTTTTGTTTTTTTCATTTTTGTTTAAGTTGGCAGCCGTTAGCGGCCTCACTTTTACCTCATTTATGCCAATACAGAGTTTGAACCCTTTCGATGGAAGCAAAGCCATTGTTTCATGGTTAAGCATGATGATAGCTTCTTGGCCTGTTTTCGTAGGCTCTTCCATCTCCATGACTTGCCAATCGGAACTCGGAAAGTCGGGGTTGAGTCTTCTTAGGAAGAGCTCTAGCCTTTCTTTCGTCATGCGAGGGCCCGGAATGTTTATTCGGACTTTGGGTCTGGTAGGGAGGTCATTCTTAAAAGCAACTTTTAGTGTTGCCCCTTCAATTAATGTGCTCATGTCAGCTATTTTGTGTTTGAGCCAGTTAAGGGTAAATTCATCACGACAAGTGAGAATTTTAAAACCCTTTACTGTCGACAAGGGCCCGAATCTCGGCAGCGTGCCAGTTGAGGTAAGCAGCTCGTCGTTTACACATTCGAGTAGTTTTTCCTCAACCTTGGCCCAGTTCTCTTCGCTCAGCCGTTTTTCGGAGCTCCCCTCATTGATAACGGCTACCTGAAGCCTTTCTTTTACCAATTCCGCCGGTGTGCCTGTTTTGTTTGTCGTCTTCGGCTTTTTGTTTGCGGACATCGGAGGGTTTGTCGAATCATTGTGTCTCGTCCTCTTTCTATGACTGCTGTCGTCAGCTTTTACGACCCTCAAGTGTGTTAGACCATCCAGTGGAGGTTTCACTTTTGGATTGCTGACTTGAGCAGCCTTGGAAGAGGAGGCACCTAGGTCCGTTTGATTCTTTGTGTTTTGCCTTTTATCGATTTTCTCTTGTTCTGTGTTTGGCTTATTGTTGGTCTCCATTTTCGCGACAAATTTGCGAGCCCAGCTCAAGCGTTTCCAGTCTCGGAGATTAAGCCTTTTTGTGTCCATATGACCATATCTTCTGATGGTTCTCAGGGCGTTTTGCAACTTCTTGTCAAAGCTAAGGTCCAATTCCTTATTCTGTTCTTTCGGATTCACCGTTTTTCCCGTAGTCGGTTTTGGCCCATGCGAGCATCGGTTTCCGGAATTGGCAGCATCCACACAGACTTTGGAAGGTTTGTTAGACTTTGACCCTTTGCAGGGAGTTGAGGTTGATTTGGCTCCCGGGTCCACCGAGTTTTTGGCCAGTATGTTGCCTTTGTTAGCAGCTGCAGGGTTTTCGGCCACTGTGACATCCGCTTCGAAGCCGCCGGAGCTGGCAAAAGATTGATACTCGTCATCTGCAAGGATTCGATTTTCCTCACCAGACGATATCTCACTTTCGTCAGCTCCCACGGTCCCGACCTCAGAGTCAGTGAGATCCATGAAAACCTCACCGAGGTGGAGGCTTTCATCAATCAGAAGGGCACCACTGCTACAAGCAGGAATATGTTCATCTGCTGTTTCGTTTTTAGTTTTGTTTTTTGCATCTGTAATTGAATTTGAATTTGAATGAGTCACTGGCGACTTCTCTTCTATCGAAGCAAAGCCATCGCCGCCGGCAGCCGTGACCTCTACCGACTTTTGAGTGTATATCCCCACTCGATTTTCATCTTCTTTAATAACTTTTTCCATATTTTCATATTTTGACATCTCTGTCTTATTTTTGAGGTTGCTTGGTTGTTCTGTCACTGCATCTGGATTGATGAAGTGTCAGAACGTAAGCCCCCCCACCACGTCAAGGTGAACCTCGTGGGAGGGTTGCTTCAAACTTGGTACATAGTATTATTATGACGTCCTACAGAGAGGTTTTGGGAATTAGCATCCTAGCTCCAAAACTAACGGTACCTGCCATACGATTTTTTGTGAAAAATTAAATTTTCTCAAAAACGGCTGCTACGATTTTGATAAAACTTTCTGAATGATGTTTTCTGTGCAAAGTTTATGTTTTGTTGGAATAGATTTTTCAGGAAAAGTCTTATAACGGTACCTCCCATAGGACCGGTTTTTTTAAATCCTATTTTCTCATAAGACACTTGACGGATTTCGATGAAATTTTTAATGAAGAAGCTCTCTTATAAAAGAAATAATATAATTTCGAAAATTTTTCAAAAAAAGTTTTTTTGGGTTTTTTAAAAAAGTTTAAAAATTTTTTTTTAATTTGGGTTTTTTCCATATTTTTTTAATTTTATTTTTCTGATAAAAACTATAAAGTGCTAGAAGTTGGCATACTGAAAAAAAATTTGGAATATATTTTCGAAAAGTTTTTCAAAAAAAAGGTTTTTTGAAAAAACTGGTCCAACGATTTTGAAAAAAATTTTCGTTAAAATTCAAAAACGTAAAAGAAACCTGATGGCTTACTTCATTTTCTCCAAAAAACGTTTATTGATTTTTAAGTGATTTATAAAATTTCATATGATTTCTTCAACGCTTTTTTCCCAAAATCTGTAGCACCCAAGACCATTTTAACACATTAGAGCGAGTTCGTACGACCCAGTCGTGCACTTTATTTCTTTATAATATGGAATTGAACTTGCAAGATGCTATTTACACAGACTTTGCTAAAGCCTTTGATCGTGTTCAGTTCCATATTTTAGAACGAAAGTTGTTAAACTTTGGTTTTCATTCTGCTTTACTCAGATGGATAATGAGTTACCTCAAAAACCGGAAACAGTATGTCAAATTAGGTTCGCATCTTTCGAAAGCTATTTTTAATCATTCGGGAGTTCCACAAGGAAGTCATTTGGGTCCTCTCTTTTTCCTCTTGTTTATTAATGATTTACCAGACTTTATTTTAGATTCAAATGGATTACTTTTTGCTGATGATTTTTAAATGTATAGGCAAATCAAATCTCTGTCAGACTGTTTAAAACTTCAAATAGACATTGAAAGGCTTATAAATTGGTGTGTAGTCAATTGTTTGTATCTGAATGTTCGTAAATGTTCCGTTATGTCATTTACTCTTTCTAAACATCAAATTTTGTTTGAATATAAAATCTCTGAGACTGATCTTACACGAGTTTCGACTCGAAAAGATTTGGGAGTCATTTTTGATTCCAAACTGAGTTTCACCTTGCACAGAGACTTTTTGATTTCAAAAGCGAATTCCATGCCTGGCTTTATTTTTAGGAACTCTAAAGACCTTAGTGATGCTTACACTTTAAAGTGTTTGTATGTCTCTCTGGTTCGCTCAAGTCTTGAATATGGTTGCGTAATATGGTCACCTTACTATAACAATAGTTCCTTACGGATTGAACGAATTCAAAAAAAAAAAAAATCACTAGGTTTGCTTTGCGTAAAACTTACTTGCATTCTGAAATGCCTACTTATGAAATTCGATGTCAGTTAAATTCAGTTAAAACCCCTTCGAACCAGACGAATTTATTATTTCGCAATATTTGCTAGGGACATTATTTGTGGTCACATTGACTGCCCGAACTTGCTATCGTTATTTAATATTTATGCCCCTGTGCGTTGCTTACGACCTAGGGAAAACGATTTCTTTTATGTCCGTAGGCACAATACGAATTACGGGTCAAATATTCCTATATGCAATGCTGCTTCTTGTTTCAATCAATTCGAAGATCTATTAGATTTCCATATAAGCCGAAATGAATCTAAATCGTTGCTTTAAGTAATATTTAATTAATTAGGTTTAAGTTTATATTTAAGTTATTCTATGAAAGTCTCATGTACTTGTTAGAATTAAATAAATAAATAAATAAATAAATAAATAGAACTCACCCCTATTTTGACAGCCCGCAAAGTCTCGAGCAATGTTATTTTTGTATATTTGTCTTTTGTTCTTTAAAATTTCATGTAATATTTGTTGATAGCAAGGTCTTGTTTTTTAAAGTAAGTATTTTGTGGAAATCTCCTAAATAATTTTAATCAAGCGAATGATTTTCTACGGGCATCTAAAAAATCTTTATCAAACCATTTTTTCTGATAGAGTATTGTGTTATAGGTATTTGGAATACATTGCATTGGTATGGAGTTCTTAACCATTTCATCAAGTTCCGATAAACTGGGTTTATGTTCCAGGAAATTCCTTTCTTGTTGAAGTAGTGTGTTGTTTAACGTTTCTGCATACTTGTCAGCAAAGGCATTTTTCCACTTGTTTCTAAAGCCTAGTACTCAGATCGCGCTAAACTAAATTTTATCTCTACAATTTTTATCTCGATAAATTATGAAGTTGGAGAGAAAACAGCTGTTTTACAAATCTGTGATAGTTTGTAAAATATACCTACCTACTTTATAAATAATTCTAATAATATAATAATAAATATTTATGCAATTTTTTCTCGAACCATACCATACAGACATCAAAAGTTTCAAAAAAAGAAGAACCAACCTCAGCTTCGGCATTAGTAAGTATCTCAAAACAAAATCGCAAATAATTTGCAAGCAGTTCTTAACCTACCGCTTAGTGATCAAGCTCCCAAAACGCCCGTTGTCATAAGCAAAACTGATGGTACTCCAATTGCCCTCGCAGCTTATTATAATCCTATTTCTAATATCATCAATCCAACAAAATACGCAGAGCAAGTTCAAAAAAGAAAGTTAATATTTGGCGCAAAAAAGGCAGAGGATACATCAGCTTAAATGAGGACATGCAACATTCTCTGAGAATTCCGATGGTAAAGTTGCCTCGAAATGTATGCGCTTAATGGGCATTAAATCCGCACCTTAACCCGGCGATAGTCTAGCCGATGCTCCTGCCGCAGAAAAGAAGGGTCCCGACGTCAAATCAAGGCAGGCAATGTTTTCTAACATGGAGCAGCAATATGAAGTAGCCCAAAAAGTTACACACACTATGCGGGCGCGGGGGTTTGGACTGGGTTTTGGCTCCCAATCGCAGCAGTATTAGACAATAAGTTGTTACAAATCAATAATGAAAAGAATCAACCCAGAATAGTGTTAAATTAAATAAAAAATGACTTCGTTTGTGCTCTTTAACTCACAAATACAAAGTATTGAGTTTTTTTTTATTCTTAGGTATTTACATTTATTCTATTTCCTGGCAAAGTGCACAATTGTTGAAATAACATTAATGCAACCATTGAGAATTCTTCTGGTCGTAATTCAGGCAATTTCTTCAAATACAAGTGCTGAAGCGCTTCAATTCCAAGTGCATGTTGATTACCATACCTTTTGCCTGTCTTTAAAGCTACGAAAAATAACAATCACAACATTCTGGATCGTGTGCTAGCCACTCCCATAGTGAATTAACTTGTTCCAGGCTCAATCTAGAATCATTAATTAAATAATTTAGTTTATCGTTTGTATCTTAAGCCTATCCACTGGGGCTTACCTAAAGTTTTTCGGAGATCCTAACGAACTAAAAGCCGAGGAAAGAAAATGCAACCTTACCGAGACTTGAGTTCTGTGCGAATACATTGGAGATACATTTGAATTAAGCACAAACATAATCACCACTTCCACTTTTAAATGCCCTTTCAAAGTCTTTGATATTATTAAAGAAATGGTACATCATTTTGTAAATAACTTTGACAATTGAACTTTTGTTGTTGGCCAAATTGTGAAGCCAGCCTTAACAATCGATCTGTGCTAAAGCATAATAATGTTGCCAGAGCTTTTTCAATGTCCAATGATAGGGATTCATCCAATTGGCACTACAGAATTAAATAGAAACATTATTACTTTATGTTGCTAAACTTTACAATTTAAATAGGGACTTACAATTTTGTCATCCCACAGCAGGGAGTTTCCTGGCAGGCAAACATCATTTATTTTAAATGTTGGCTGCGATTCGTTTGTTTCGACTGCGGTGTACCAGAGTTAGAACCAGAAGATTGTATAACTTTAACTGATTCACGTATATTGCAATTGAAGGCAACCCGGTATACAGCTATGGGTACGACTAACTAGTTGGGCAAGTTCTTCTTCACATGGAGATTCATCGTCATCAAAGTCTGCCAAGTTTTTCTCCGACTTGTTACTCATTGGTGATGAATAACTTAAATCATTTTCGACACCACTTAGCAGCTCACTGATGTGCGCTTCACCTTTTGCCCTTATATACGGACCTTCACCTTGGAGATGCTTGAGTACAATCGCTGTCGTTTATTACTTCGCCCACGCTATGGGATTCACCTTCCCAAATTGTTTCAACTAATTCATGAGCTCAACGAGACAATGGAAGATTATTGTTTTCCTTCGCTTGCGTGTTTTTTTGCGTATCGGAATCGCTGACGGCTGATGAAGTAATTCCTCACTACTAGAATTGTCAACAATGCTTACCATTCTATGATTTTGCAATCTATTAAAAATGGCAATGAAATTATTATATTCAATGAAATAATGTTTGATACTTACGAGTACGCGAGGTCTGTTTTAGCTTTTAAAGCAGTTAATTCGGAAATCTCCTCGTCCTTTGTTTTGGCAGTTTCCAAGAGTGAATAAAAATAACACTAGGTGAAAGTAAATTGTTTGTTTTTGATTTAGTTAGTATGAAATTAGTAAGTAAACCATAGAAATTGGTCAGCTAAAACTTGAATTAAACAAAGGTTCGAAGAATGGACTGCTCTGGACGCATGCGAGATTGAAAAAAATATAATTGGCCAAAAACAGGTCTTATACAGTTTCACTGAAGGGAAAGGATGCCTGGAAACTGCAAAATGAACGAAAAATATAGATGTTTAAGCAAAGGAAAGGAAGATAAATAAAATATAATATAACAAATTACAAATAAATACACAATATTACCCTCTTAGACCATTTGAAGCCTGAACCAAATGATATATGCACTGAGATACAAACATATTTTTTGACAAGAAGCGATAAACGTCAAAATTTATCTTGCGAAATAATGTATTTTACATTCTTTCGCAAGCTAAATTTTGTGGAGACTTTTTTTTAGCCTGACAGCTGGAATTTAGCTTGAAGTGAGTACTGCTCAGCTAAAAACCCAAGCTAAAATTTATCTTGGGTGGAATTTTGTATGGAAGATAAATTTTAGCGCGATGTGAGTACTAGGCTTAACCCGTATAGGTGACTCTTCTGCTTTGCTTTGATTATTGTTGTTGATATTTACTGTCATTTTTATCGGTAAGTGATCGGAATTTATTTCAGTTAAAATTTCGAATTCGTCCATCACGTTTTTCCATTCACCTGACATCATCGCATAATCTATTACTGAATTGCCTTGTGGTCCTATAAATGTGAAGTCCCCTGATGCATCTCTGTCCGTAATTCCATTGCATATGCTAAATGCTTATTTTCACTTTCTAAGTTTCCTGTTCGTGCATTGAAATCTCCAATCAGCAAAATATTAGATAAGTTACCAACAAACAGATTATCTTCAAGTTTATTGAAATCGTTTTCCCAGTTGTTGCAATTCAAGTACACAGGGATTGAGTTGAGTACACGTCAATCCACCTTCATTTCCATTGAAGTCAGGTCTGCTGTTTGCTTATAAGAACAATTAATGTCTTTTAGGTTGTGTTTGTAGCACATAAAAATTCCTCCACTTGCTAGACCCTTTCTATTTATTTTACTTGCTGGTACCCACATTAAGTTGTATTCTGCGAAACTTGCAGAATTCTGGCAAACGGCTTTGGCCTACTTATAATTTTTAAAATTGAAATGTGTTAAAGTGTCAGCACTTGCATGCAAAGTACCATGATCTACTCTATTCCCCGCCATTGTAGTAGATGTTGATATAGATGAACCGCAGCTAACTTCATCTGACGTCTTTCGCTGGCTTCTGACATTGACATTTGTTCGTGTGTTTTGAACAATTTGTACACAAACATTTTCAAGTAGACTTTCATCCAATTTATATTTATCGATTAAAGTTTTTAGTTCCTGCTCTTTATCTGCTACAAATTTTTGCTGGCCGTCGTTCCATTCAATAACCACACCTTCTACTCTCAACTTGTCGTCGCGCAGAGATATTTTTATGCGCGGTTGTTTTGCTAGAATGTGCTTGCGCAATTGGAGAAGCCTGCTGCGCCTCTCCCGAATCTTCAAGGGATAGTCTCGACAAATAGAGATTTCGCTTTCTTTGAGCTTTTTTGCATTCCTAAGAACCTGGAATGTACTTTGCTTACTCCTAAACTCAGCCAAAATAGTGACATCATCATTAGTGCCAATCTGGCTCAGTTCCTTTGTAGTGATTATATTCTGAGTTTCGGTTATGTTATTGCATACGTTTTCGGCTTCTGTAAAAGGATCAGCAGTACCTTTCTTCATTCTTATGATAAGATTGGGTTCATTAGCGGAAATCTTCAGTTGGTCGATTTCTTCCTGGAGTAAATTGCATCGTTTGCTTAGTGCTTCCACAGTGTCTTTCAATTGGCCATTATCCCTCCTAACCTCACTTAATTCACCACGCCAATCTGCATTTTTAAGATTTGAGGAAAATATGTTATTTTATTTAATTCATCTTTAGTCATAGAAATTTCATGGATCCTTCTTTTAATTTGGTTAATTAAGAGTGGATATTTCGTTTATGCTTTTTTTAAATTTTATATGTATATATATGTTTATGTATTTATGTGAATAGTTTTTATACTTAGGTTTTTTAATTCTCCTCGATCTGGTAGCACCTTAGCCAAACAATTACTTAAGAAAATACTTTTAAACTTAATATATTTAATTTTAAAACACATAATTTCAAAGAGCTATACAATTCTTGAACTTTATACTGTGACAGAATTTCCATACAGGAGTCCGAATCTTGACAGGATGTCAAGTTCTACGTTGCCTGCAAGTAACAATGCCCCTCCTGTACTTGAGAACGTTAATTTTTCTATGGGAGTTCAAGAGTTCTTCAAGATCTTGATATACACAAATCCGCTGGCCTGGATGGGATACCCCCTATACGGGATCACGACGTTATCCAGAGTGACAGAATCTAGAAAGGACAAAATCTATAAAAAAAAAAAAATATAGAAAGACAAAATCTAGAAGTAGTAAAAATCTAGAAAGATGGAAATCTAGAATAATCTAGAAAATAGTGTTCTAGATTTTTTTATAGGAATTCTAAATCTAGAATAAATATTATTTTTTGAGACAATGGTTCTAATTCGCGCGCGCGAATTTGGGGCTAGGTTTTGGGTTTTCTAGATTTTTGTAATTCTAGATTTTTTTTCTCTAGATTTTCTCTTTCTAGATTTTTTTGCTCTAGATTATTTTTTTTCTAGATATCATGGTAAACCCCCCCTATACTTCTGAAGTAATGTTCTTCATCGCTGACAAAACCACTGCGTAAGCTTTTCCATCGCTCCTATCGTTCAGGAATCTTTCCTAGTAGATGGAAAACAGCATTTGTCCAGCCCGTTTCTAAAAAAGGTGAATCCTTGCCCTCCTCCTACCGACCAATTGCATTTACGTCCCTTCTTTCCAAGGTCATGGAAACGCTGATAAATCGTCAGCTCAAGAAATATCTCGAAGATCGGGAGCTTTTAAATGACTGGCAGTACGGCTTTCGCAGCAATCGTTCCGTTGGTGATCTGATGGCATATCTCACCGAACAGTAGAACAAATCTGCATCGCTTTGGCGAAAGCAAGATTATTGCGCTTGATATTTCAAAGGCATTTAATAGAGTTTGTTATGATCCTCTTTTATCGAAAATGCGTGCATTTGGTATCGATGATACTCTTATTCGTTGGATTAGAAGCTATCTTCTGGACCGTTCAACACAAGTTGTATTAGACGGTTTCAAGTCTGATCTACACAAAATAAATGCTGGTGTGCCACAGCGCTAAGTTCTGTCTCTCACTCTCTTTCTCATTTTTATAAATGATCCTTTGTCTGTGACTTCTAATCCATTAAATTGTTTTGCTGAAGACTCAACCCTCAGCTTTTCACATACGTTTGATAATTCACGGCCTTCGCCTTCGAAGTATCATTACAACTACATCGTATGATAAGCTCATTAAACTCCGATTTAAATAGCATTGTGAACTTGGAAATCGTGTGGAGTTTAATGCGTGGAAAACTCAATGCTGTCTTTTGTCGTCAAAGCTTGACATAACCCCTATGCCATTATCCATTCATGGTACTTGCATCGAGGAGGTCGATGCAAGGATGTGCTTCTCAAACTTTTCTTCACCTGCTCGACAGAGTTCAGAAAAAGCGTTAAAATTGATAGGAGAGAGAAACATTATGGAAACATTTCCATCACTCGAACATCGTCGAAATGTTTCATGCCTTTTCTTATTTTACAGATTCTTTTACAAAAAATACTCACTCGAGGTAGCCAGCTGTGTCCCACCCCTAAAACATTTCCCCCGTAACACTCGTCTTGCTAGGAACGCTCATCAGTTTGCACTTGAGCCCAATTTCGGATGTTATGTGAAATATAGGGATTCTTTTTTTAGCCGTACAACATAAATGTGGAATCAATTGCCTGGCACAATTTTTCCTTGCCATTTTGATCTTCAAACATTCAAGACCAATGTTCATCGACACCTCCTTTCTCTTCCTCCCTAATTTCCTATCGCTCGCTCTGTGACTCATCATTAAAAGGGCTATGAAAAACCCCTTGAGCGCGTGTTCAGTATACAGGGTGATTCACGAGCGTTGTGCCAAAAAGCTAGAGCGTGTAGGTTGGGTAGAGACGAGAAAAAAATCGTATAGGAGGGGGGGTCTATTCCCCTTCGTTTAGACGTTATGGGCAATTTTCTAAAAACATGACTTAAATTTGAAAAAAAATTATTAAAAAATAACGGTAGCCCTAACAATGCCAGTCTATACCTTTTTGTAAATCCAAAAACTTGTTTTTTTATTGTAATTTTAAATGAAGTTATTTTATTGAACCGTTTTCAAAATATTTATTTTCAAACTCAAAATTATGAAACAAAATTTTAAATTTAAAATTCGACGGTTAAGGAGTTATTGCGCTTTAAAGAGGGCGGAAACTGAAAATCTTTCAAAATACGAAATTTTATCCTTTTTTGGAAGCTTCATAGGGCCGTTCGTACTGGTTGTACAAAAATACTTCTCGCATCATATTTATAGGAAATTTTGTAAGCTACAAATTTGCATATTTATTTTTTCGACAAAATACACTGAAAAAAAGTTATAGACAAAAAACTGACAAGTGCCGATTTTGTGTGGTTTTTCCAGGATTTTGAAGGGGGCGGAGGGGGCGTGGTTGTGGAAATTTGGAATTTGCATCAACCAGCCATACCATATAACATATCAAAAATTTAGAACTACCCGACCTTTTGTAGGGTAAAATGTCATGCTGTGCCATATTAAGTGTACGAAAAAATAATAAATTGGCATGTTCAAGCGTCCAGCTGACGTATAATCCACCACGTTACAGCCAGCTGACTTTGTGTTTTCTTTTAGATACCTGATAAGCTATACTTTGACAAAGTTTCAGTCGGGAGGAAATGACTGAACATTTTTTTTTTTTCGACGTGTTTGGGCGGGTACCCCCGCTCAACCCACCCACGGAACCGCAGCTGACGTTCACGAGGCTATATGATACAACTCTCTGATGCATTCCACTAAATACCGGGTGAGAGGAAATTGGTCATGAAAATCTGTCGCTGGCTCCCGGACTATAAGAAGCTATAACGGTACGAAAGAACATGTTGACAATATTTAAAGAGGCTGAGCCAGCCCATTGCCCCATTTAAGATTTCCTAAAGTTTATGTAATGTTATGTTGTAGAATTGGACAAGCAGCAACTAAATGGTTAATACCATCATTCACTCTTCCGTTACATAGATCACAAAGCTGAGGCAGATCCGCTCGCTGAGGCACAAAGCTTAAATTCAAAATTTCAACTCTTGTTCTTAAAACAATACCTATAACAGAGGCTGAAAATTCGTTACAAAAGTAATTGACATCCGAGTACAGTTGATGGGTTAGGTTACTTTGAAATGCTCTTGATGTAGATGATGATGGTCTGGAGATATTATCCAAAAACCTTTTATGATCAACCTTCGCAATCACATCAGCAAACTGAGCCTATCAATCGGCAACATTACTTTCTGATAAATCTAAAGATGTTTCGTGGCACAAAGCTAGTTCCTTCCAGTCTTTGAACGGGGAAGCATTTACTTGAAGCAATTTTTGCAAAATGATTTTTTGAAGACATGATTCTCTTTTTTTCATCACTTTAGTGATGAAGTTCGCGTTTGCCTTCAAATTTTGTATGCATATAGGGGTTAAGCCTGACTCTACATACATATATGGCATAGTTGGGTGTTGAGCGAGGCAAACGGAATAGAGTCTTAAAAAAGTTCCTTTGCAAGGTTTCAAAAGCTTCGAAGTGTGTGTATCCGAACACCGTATGTCATGCATGCATTAACCGTCGCGTTAAAAACTTCGTATTTAGACGTTAAATCAACATTTTGGTGAACGAAAGACTTTGTCCACATGATATTAAGTGCTAGATTAGCTTCTTTGCTTTTTTCCTTGGAGTGCTTCAGAAAACTCAAATTGTAGGTCGGAAGGACTCCCAAATATTTAAATTCCTGTATAACGTCAAGGCGTGTATTGTTTAGAGACCAGTTTTTTTCTGCTCGTCTTCTTGATTGTCTCTTTTCAAATATCGCAATCTTAGGTTTTTGGTTATTAATTTACAAGCCCCAAGACTCACAAAATGAACTTAGACGGTTTATTTACATTTGTAGTGTGAAAGGATTATCAGCAAGCACAACTTAATCGTCAGCGTACGACAAGACTTTGATCTGAGCATTAGCAAAACTAACTCCCCCAGGAAGGAGGTCAGAGACATCATCTATAAAGAGGGCAAATAATAATGGGCTAAGGATACATCCTTGAAGAACACCTGTAGTTGTTTCAAATCGATTAGAGAATGCGAGACCATCCATACCCTTGCATTTGTTGACGAAATAAAACTGGCATACATTTGGAGAACTTTCGTGACAAACCAATACAAGAAAGTTTGTATATTAAAGCCTGTCTATTGACTTTGTCAAAAGCAGCTTTAAAATCAACAAAGCAAGTGTACAGTTTCTTTTTCCTATCTATAAATTGTCGGGCAATGCTTGAAATAGCAAAGATATGATCCATGGTCGAAGAACCTGGGCGGAAACCAGCTTGGAAGATGCTCAAAAGATTCTTATTCTCAATCCATTTTGTGAGCCTTTCATTCAGAACTGCAGTAAAAATGTTTCTTATTGAACTAAGAATTGAAATACCCCTATAATTTTCCGCAGCGTTCGCATCACCTTTCTTAAAAATAGCAAAAATTACAGAATCATTGATATTGTTGGGAAAACATCCTTCATTACACAATTTATTGAAGAAAGAGACGTGATAATTTTTAAAGTCGGTAGTGCTGTTTTTGTAAAACTCGGACAGTGAGAATGCTATATCCAGCTCATTGACTCTAGTATAAGGCAGCGCGTAATTAAAGGTGTGAAGATCTTCATCAACTGAGAGTAGAATTTTAAAATGAGCTGCTAACGTCTCAGCTTCTAAAGAGAACTTCATACCCTGATTTCACCCACCAAGTTCAAGCACTGTATCCCAAAACAACTTTGAACTAGAGCAGTGCTCCAGTTTCTAAGCCACGTTTTTTGAACAAGTGATTTTCTTATTTTAACACATTTTTACTTGCGATTATAGGTACTATAAGGCAAGTTATGGATTCGTGCAAAAAAAAAAATGTTGAGATAACAATCACAAATGACATTACGATGATGGAGAAGTCGAAAAAAGTGTGTCTGGAAATTCCGTCCGTCTGTCTGTCTGTCTGTCTGTCTGTATGTTTGTTCGCGCCTCTAGAGCCTGAACGGATGGGCCGATTTGCTTCAAATTTGGTATCTAGGATTTATTTAACCGTCCCTAGGAAAATTTTTTTTATTTTTGCTCTAGGCCCAAAAATAACGGCACCTGCCATACAATCGTGAAGAAAAAAATTGATTTTCTCGAAAACGGCTCTAATGATTTTGATAAAACTTTCAGAATGCTATTTTTGCAAGACAATCTATCTTTTGGTTAGAAAAGATTTTTCGATTTTTCAAAATTCATCTAATAACGGTACCTCTCATACAACCAGTATTTTCAAATCAAATTTTCTCGTAAATTAAACAACCGATTTCAATAAAATTTTGGTCACAGGAAGTCATTCATAATATTAATAATATGGCATTTCAAAATTTTCGAAAACTTTTTTTTTTTGATTTTTTATAATTTTTTCAAAAAAAATTTCGATTTTCGAAATCTGTTGAAAACGGGTATATTGATTTTTTAAAATTATTTTTTCAAATGTAAACTACAGATTGCCATATATTTACATAGGTACTCAAAAAAATTTCAAAATATTTTTTGGAAAAGTTTTTCAAAAATAACCTTTTTAAAAAAAAAACTGGTCGAACGATTTTTTTTTTCCTAGATTAACGTATAGCTTTGAAATTTTATTGCATACTTATTTTTTCCGAGAAAACTCTTAAACTAATTTAAAAAATCAAAGAATTTTCGAAATTATTTAAATTTTTTTATGCAGCCACAATGAGCAATTGCTTATCATAAGAGCAAGTTCGTGCGACCCAGTCGTGCATTTTATTTAAAATCATTTTTGACTCGAAAGTAGATATCTTTGAAAAACTGACTTTTGCAATCCTTATCAAACCATGAATTTTTCGTTTAAAAAGTATATGTACCCTTTAGAGCAAAAGGAGCTACCTCCTTTATAACCCGTTCTATACTCTCACATGTCTCTACAGGCGAGTGTGTGGATTGTTGAGGCAGAGATGGCAAGTGCCGAGTAAGGAGACTTTTGAAGAGGGTTGCATTGTTCTCCGACCACGTGAGCTTATTAAAGCTTGAAGGTGTAGCTTGTTGGCCTAACTCCGTTAACTGAATTTTGATAACAATTTTAAAACGAGCCGAATAGTTGACTAGTGCAAAGTCCTCCATTATATTCAGCCAGTTCCCTGACACCCCAGCAAAGTCAATCACGGATTGTCCCTGCCCACTAATAAAAGTAAATTCGCCACATGGATCGCTTTTAGAAGACCCGTTTAAAAAGAAAAGCCCGAAAACTTCGAAAAATTCCGTTAGAAACCGCCCGTTGCGGTTATAAATTTCATCCTTCGAACATCTACTCTCAGTCAGTGCAACTCCTGATCGTAACATATTAACCGAAGAATTTTGATTTCCCCCAATCCTAGCATTTAAATCACCGACGCGTATTTGTCTGGAGCTTTTAAATTGAATCTCTTTACCTTCATTTAACTTAAGAAGCCCCTTGCACGTCTGTTTTGCTAATTGGATTGCATTTGTTTCTGTTTCTAAGGGAAGGTGTACCATAATAGACTAATCGTTTGATTTTCGTGAAAGAATTTCCAATTGGGTTTCAAGCAGGTCGCATTTTTGCTTCATGGCACAGAGCTTTTTGTTGAGTTAAGTGTTGAGTGCTGTAATGAGTTTTCCCTGCCTCGCCTACAGAGCTATGAGGGATATTATATGGCTTCCCAAAGCCTTAAAATGAATGGCTAAAGTGCCGATGTTAGCTGAAAAAGATTAGATATTGAAAGAAAAGGCCAGAGTACGCCGATAATGATTCCTCAATCTAGAATGAATTTTTTGTCGAAAAACTAAGCCTATTTATACAAAAAATATATCTTACACACTTAGAACTTTATGAATTACTTACACTCTCTACATTTGCATTCTAAGCCTTAACTCTACGTTGAACAATATACAAAAGCAGTAAAATAAAATACATTATTTTGCTGACACTACTAAATAATACAGTGCCTGTGTCCCATTATGCCTTTTTTGACGACGCACATACACCCGCTCAGATTTCGAGGAAGACATTGAACTCAGGCGCATGAAATAGAAATCTTAGTTTTCAAGTGGCATTGACCATATTATGGAATGAAAATTATGAAATGAAATGATTATAGCTATTGTGCCAATGACCTGAAGATAAGAATTGTATTGGTCACCGAGTTAGACAGTGCCTTCAAAGAAATTAGCTCGCTCGAAAGTGTCAAAAAGTAATTTTTTGTGGCTAGACCTTTAGCTTTTCTTCCAGCCCATGATTGTCATTTTGGTATGAGAAATTTTTTTACTGGTAGTGTTTTGCTTGGGTGAAATTTCAATTAAATTTCGCTTGATTTATATATTCCCCAAATCAATTTAATAGAATTGTTTATTTTATCTATTTTATATAATTTAATTTTCTTTATTTTCTTTACGTTATAAGTATACAATCGTATTTAAAAGATGATATTTTATGTTATATGATGATTGCTGGTCCAAGAAAGAATGAATCAAAAAAGACGGAAAAAACATACAGCTTGGCTTGGGTTGAATTAAGATGAGAAATTGGCCTTGATTGCAAACACTGCTTAGCAACAAAACGACGCTGGTTTCGATTGTGATAAGAGAGGATCAATTCATTGACTCATGTTGCTGGGTATGTTTTCGCTGATCAATAATTTCTCTATGCCACTCTTGAAGGTGTTGCTGTGTAACTTGACTCATGTTGCTTGGTACGTTGTCTGAAGGTGTTGCCATGTAAATCTTGCGGTTCATCGACGAGTGTTTGTACCGCAGTTCGATTTCAACGCAATGTGGGAAATCGTTTTAAAAAGCAATAATTTCAGTATAAATTTAAGAAATAAATTGCGGAGTTCAGTTTTAAGTGGTTAATTAGAAAGTAACTTTAATTTACGAAAAAATACGTTACTTGAACTATGTACTTTAATTATTTTTATATTTCTATTTCTAATCTTAAAAAGAGCCGAACAAACACCACTTCCACTCCTCGGCGGATGTTTCCTTTGTCCTCTATACCTAGTAGTCTGTACTTCCATATGGGTTGCGTATGTAGTAAGAAGTAGTTATTATTTTCTCATACGTTCGACATGTGTCCATGGGTGCCGTGACATAATGCCATGTGTCATAAGGCCATATTTCGAATTATGGCCTTATGACGCTTTTGTTATTATTATTCGAACATATGGCCTTATGACGCTTTACCAAAGTGTCATAAGGCCATATACTTTTGTGACATAGGGGCATATTAAAAAAAACAATTGAGAACAACAAGAACCTGTTCTTACCGTTGTAATATTAAAAAGGAGTGATCATTTTTCAATGATCCGAAGAAACAAATTGCGCGTTTTTCATTGTTAAGTTTGATATCGAGTGGAACGCGTTGTTTAGTGTGCAAAATGGAAAATTCAAGTGACGTGATATATAATTTTGAATTTTGTGAAGGTTTAAGAAGAGGCAGTAATATTCTTTATATTCCTGAAACCAAACACCTCTATCGTTTCAAATATAGTTCTAAAATAAGTAGACATTACATCTGCTACAATAAAACGTGTAATGCTAGTGATATTGTTGACTTTCAAAACCAAACTCTTGTGCGCATACCAAAATCTAGTGCTCCACATAAGCATCCAAACAGTGAAGAATTTAGGAAAAAAATGTAATTGCAAATTCTTTTAACTTTAATTATCATATTGACATGACTTTGATTAAAAAAAAATAATAGCTTAAAATTCGCGCGAATTTAATTGAAATTAATTAATAATACAAATTGTTTAAAAAAAAAAGAAAAAAAATTAATCATTAACAAATGATGTGTTTTGTACAATTTCCCGGCAATATGGGCATACAATTTTGGACCCTTTTTTAACGCGTTTTCACTCAAAATACCAAAACAAGCGGAACAGATTTTATAATGATTGCACGGTTGTAACAATAATTTTTTTTTTTGCAAGAAAGCATTTGAAATATGTAAAAAATAATAGCTAAAAATTCGCGCGAATTTGTTGCTATTATTTTTTACATATTTCAAATGCTTTCATGCAAACAAAAAATATATTGTTACAACCGTGTAATCATTAAAACACTATTTTTCCGAAAACCCGAAATAAACTCAACTTCCAACACTTCTGACCCTGATGCCATTTTTCTGCTTAACTTCGCGCTACCGACTGAATTGGTGAACTAAAGAAATTTGATTATGAACAAACAATTACTCAAACCGGCTTTGTGATTCCATATCAAACAAAATATAAAAACCTAACAGTTACGTCCATCATGTGGACATTATATGTCTATTTCAAAATTTACTAATTAGACATAATGTCCAAGTTTTCGATTTCGTCATAAGGTCCATTGACATTATGTCTATTTCGTTCATGGACCTTATGACTATTTCCAATTAGTCACAATGTCCATGGACATTATGCCTATTTGAAGCAGACGTAATGTCCATGGACATTATGTCCGTGGACATTATGTCATCCCGCCCAGTCTAAAACAGTTGTTCTTGTAGTTGCAAAATTGTCGTGTCCTACATAAAGGGCCGGTTATAGCGATCAGTAAAACACATCAGTAAAAAATTTCTTTTGCAGTATCTAATATATATATTTTAAAATTTTCTTTTCGCGGACATTAATCATTGTAATATTATAAGATTTTCGGAAGCTTACTGCGTAATTATTAGGCGTAGTGCGTAGTGCACTAGCTCCTCACACGCTTGGTCGCTTGTTCAAGCCCAGCTCGGGCAAAAGTTCTTCAAAAATTAAATTGAACATAAAGCGATTAAGCACCACTAAAGGAGTCTGATGATCGGGTTGGTCCCCGTGAAATAGCTATAACTCCAGCCTATGAACTTGGTGGTAGCACACACAAGTTGTTGTTGTTTCATTCTAAATTTTCAATTGTAAATTCGGCAAGCAGCTGCCTTAACTGGGAGTATAAAATTTCGTACAAAAACCTCCTTAAATTAGAATTATTTATTTATTTCTTCTTCCCAACGTTTCGAAGAAATTTCATTAGTCTAATCCCGTGACCACGAAGAGTGAAATTTCTTCGAAATTATAAATAAATATTTCTAATATTTACGCTGTAAGCTTCCAAAAATCTTATAATATTACAAGTATCTAATATGTTTGAATGTGTTTTGAAACAAAAATATTTAACAACCGCTGACGAATAACATAAATTAATTTTTTTAAGAGAATATTGATTCGGACATGTATTTTTTGCGGAAAACTAATATTTAATATACTTAGATTTTACTGACGAAAACTGATTTTACGTATCTGCTGATGTCACTCGAAATGAAACAATAATTCATTCTAGTTTCTTACTGTTTCGTTCATCCGAGAAAAAATTTACTGATGCATTTGCGACCAGAAAGAAGAAGAAAAAAACAGGACGTGTTTTAACATTTTTTTCCTGACGTATTTTCACGGGTTGGGTCCGGGAGCCCGTTTTTCAGAATCCTGTTTTTTAAAATCCTGTCTTTAAAATCCCGTTTTTTAAAATACTGTTTTTAAAAATCCCGTTTTTATAAAATCCCGTTTTTAAAATCCTGTTTTTTACCATCCCGTCTATTAAATTCCCGTTTTTATAAGCCCGCTTTTGGAATCAACACAAGGTGTTTTATTTTAAAAATCGCCGCGATTTTTAAAATAAAACACCTTGTGTTGATTCCAAAAGCGGGATTAAATTTATTTAACAGCCCAATGCTGATGATGATGAGGTGACATAATGTTCATGGGCGTTATGTCGTATGAAAGGAGACAAAAAGAAAACAAAAAACAAATATTTGGAGAAGTTTTTTTTATTGATTTTGTAACTTAACAAATAAAAAAATAAAGAACATAGAACATAACAAAAATGAGGATTCAAGATTTTAGATATTTTTTCGAAATATTAAGATTAAAGTTTTATGTTGTGAGCTATACGGCGCAAAAAATCTGTTCTAGTCATTGATTTTCTATCTTTAATTATTTTAGAAATTGCTCTAGATTTCAAAACATTAATTTTTTTGAAAAGGTTTTCAGCTTCATTTTTAATTTTTTCAATTTCTGTTTTAACAACTATGTTTTCTTTAGCTAAATTTTCTATAAGTTTGTATTTATCAAAATACGAAACGGGCTAAGCGGGATTAAACGGGATTTTAAAAAGCGGGCTCACGAGAAACGGGATTCTGTTTAAACAGGATTATTAAAAGCGGGATTTTAAAAAAGCGGTACTTTAGAATCGGGATTTTAATTTTTTTTTTGCGGGATTATAAAAAACGGGATTTTAAAAAACGGGCTTCCGAACCGCTCCCATTTTCACTGATCGCTATAAACCACCATCGCGGTAAAAAAAAACTCTTTATTCATTTGTTTTCATTTTGTACTGATGCGTTGTACTGATCGCTATTTTTAACCTCTAAGCAAGTTCGCGATCCAATTCACAATGCAATACATACACAATCTAGTTTGTCGATTTGGGGCTGGCTCAAATATTTAATCAGCATTTTTTTACTTTAACGAAAAAAAAAATATAAATATTTACAAGGAACAAAAATATTAAAAAACAACTGCAGGACCTACGATGTTATGACGAAGCTTTTTTAAAAGCCAACAAATCATTTTTTAATATTCTTTCTAATTCACTTTCTTTTAATTAAAAGTTTTCGATACATTTATTTTCAAACTATACATTTTGATTCATACGAAGAAATATCATTCTTTCTGCTTTTCCTTCGATCTGGTCTGGAGTAGTGTGTGTTCTTCTTATTTAGTCTTCGAAGATACTTTGTGTAAAATTCGGTGAGTAGTCTTTTTTCACTGTACTTTCCCTCAATCGTTTTGGTGTACTCACCATTGCTGCAGTAAGGTTGGGCTCGATAAAAGTCAAGAAAGCAGACTTTTTGACTTGTTTTTCTCAACAGCTGATGGTGTTGGATTATGTAGCGATGATTGAAAATTTTGGGGTCTTAGCAAATGGTCAAATTGGTTTGAATGAAACATACGAAAAGAAAGGAGGTGTGCTTTCACAACTTGGAGCTTTTTTATTCCTTGCAGATACTTTGGTTTGAGACGTGTCGTAAAATTCAAAAGGTTCTTCTTTTTGGTCTTCTTTTTCCAAATTCTTTGTCCAATATCCATGAATACTCCATTTTTCTTCAAAAAATCAATACTGACGGTTGTGCGGTTATCTGTGGCTTTTGGTCATGCTATAAATTTTATAGGTTCGTTTTTTAAATAAGATGTTTGTGTCTGCGATTAAGACTTCTTGTTGCGTAGAATGTCCATCAGCAAGTGTTAATGTGGTCTTCATTTATTCAAATTTGGCGCGCTTGTTCGTGCAGCAGAATCCAAATATGCAATGCCATCTACACCATGTGAGGCAATCGAGACCGTTGGTAGATGTGTACATCTTTTAGTTCCTAAGCAGTTGAATGATACCATTACTGGTCCCTTATTAGGCGAAATAAAAAAAAGAAAAGGCTTGTGTATATGTAAATAGTTAATAGTATAGGTAGCAAATTTTATGGCAAATGTAGTTTTGTAGGGTGCAGGGAAATAACTTTACTGGGAAATAACTTCACATAGGAAATAACTTCACCACCAGTAGGAAACAACTTCACTTTTTTTGATGTGAAGTTATTTCCCACTTTTAGTGATAAATAATATAACTTACAATTTGGTGAAGTTATTTCCCACCTTGTTTTCTAAGAATTTTTTGATAAAAATAGCAAAGAGTAAGGGTTTTTCCTTTTAATAACAATTTATTTGTCCCAGTATCTTGTGGCAATAAGCAATTGTTAATTGTTCATTTTGCTTACTCCGAACTCCGAAAAATTGTATATAATATAAAGTAATTGTGAAAAATTCGCGCGAATTTAAAATTATTATTGATTAATTTATTAATTAATTTAAATTATTAATTAATTTAAAAAAAATTGTATATAACATAAAGTAATTGTGAAAAATTTGCGCGTGGTGAAGTTATTTCCCATGTGAAGTTATTTCCCCTGCACCGTTTTGTAGCTAGTAGTTATGTTTGACAGGATATGTATGAATTTGATGAACTTTATTACTTGCGATTATATAGGTACTATAAGGCAAGTTATGGATTCGAGCAAAAAAAAATTTGAGATAACAATCACAAATGAAACTACGATGATGAAGAAGTTGAAAAAAGTGGGTCTGGAAAATCCGTCCGTCTGTCTATTTGTGTGTCTCTTCGCTCCTCTAGAGCCTGAACGGATGGGCCGATTTGCTTCAAATTTGGTATTTAGGATTTATTTGGCCGTCCCTCTTGACATATTTGAAATTTGTGCTCTAGGCCCAAAAATAACGGCGCATGTCATACAATCGTGAAGAAAAAATAAATTTTCTCAAAAACGGCCTTAACGATTTTGATAAAACTTTCAGAATGCTATTTTATAAGACAGTCTATCTTTTGCTTAGAAAAGCTTTTTCAAAATGTGCGTCATTACGGTACCTCTCATAGAACCAGTTTTTTTCAAATCAAATTTTCTCGTAAACCATACATCCGATTTCAATCAAATTTTGCACACAGGAAGTCTTATAATTTTATTAATATGGCATTTCAAAATTGTCAAAATTTTTTTTTGATTTTTATTTATTTTCAAAAAAATATTTGGTTTTCGAAATATGTTGGAAACGGATATATTGATTTTTTTAACACTAATTTTTCAGATGTAAACTACGGTTTGCCATATATTTTATTTATTTTTATTTATTTATTAAGTCAATCAGAATACGCTCTTATAGACTAGAATAACAATATTAAATAAAGTAAAAAAAAAAGAAATACAAATTCAAAAAACAAAAATACAAAATGATAAGGTATACAAAATTCGCTAATATAATTAATAGTTTTTTTTTAAAAGTTTCTCTAGAACAATTTTCAAACTTATCAATGGAATTACAAATTGAAATAACCTCTTTGATGCATCGTGATATTGGTTCATTTCATTGCAAGCATAATTTGTTCGATGAAAGTGCACATACAATATTACTGTCAAACGGGTATTTCTTGGGGGGTATGAAAGATTAATTGTTCTAAAAGAAATGAACACTTAACACGGAAAGTAATAATGTCACGAACAAACATAATCGAAAAGTATTTTCTGCGAAGTGCGAGTGCGTGAATGCCCATTAATAAACACCTTGCATTGTAGGAAGGAATCTCACAGTTCCAATTTAGTTTTAAGATAGCATACCTTGAATACCTTCCTTGCACTCTTTCAATTCTATCAGATAATTTTTTATCGAGAATAAGGCCTAAGTCTTTTTTCCGCAAAACTCTTTTTAGGTGATATCTTTAAAATTATATCTGTAATTAATCAAAACCTTTTTTTCTAGAATATGTGAGCACTTGGCATTTAGCTATATTCAGATCAAGAAAATATGATTCACACCATTGAGAAAGCCTTAATAGATCGTCCTGTAGAAGTAAGCAGTCACGAATGGAACTAATTTTCCTATAAAGTTTTAAATCATCAGCATAAAGTAGACATTGTGAATTAATTAACATTTCCGATATATCATTAATGAATAAAAGGAATAACAGTGGTCCAATATGGCTACCCTAAGGAACTCCAGATGGCACGTGAATAGGATCAGACAAAATTCTATCAAGTTTTACTATTTGCACACGGTCAGACAAATAGGATTCAATCCACTTGAGTAAACTAGAATGAAAACCTAGGCAGACCAGTTTATGGAGTAGAATCTTATGGTTGACCCTTCAAAAGCTTTAGCAAAGTCGGTGAAAATTATATCAGTTTGAAGACCATTTTTAAAATTCGATACTACATAATTAGCAAAGATTGATAAATTTGTTGCCGTTGATCTGCCAGGTATAAAGCCATGTTGAAAGACCGATATGTGCTCACAAACCACAAATAGAATTTTATCACAAGTAATTTTTTCAAAAATCTTAGGGATAGTTAAGATTTTGCAAATTGCTCTATAATTTGATATAAGTTGTCTTGAACCCGCTTTAAATATAGGGGTAATGAATGAAACTTTCCATTTACAAACTTAAAAATAAACCATTTTTCAGCGAAAGATTAAACAAAACTGTATGTATGTATGGCTCGGCTAGGGAATCAGCTGCATTTTTTTAGAAAAAATGGGGATAATCCATCTGGTCCAGTGGATTTTTACTCATCAATTTGCTTTAATGCAACTAAACCTTCCGCTGTATTAATCCGAAGGGAACCTAAGCTAAATTTTTCTTGCACATTAGGGAGATTATGAGATAACGATTCATGAGTATAAACAGATTCGAAATATTTAGCAAAAAGATTACAAATCTTTGAAATATCGCTTGTTGTTGAACCTGAGTGGCTCATACAACTGGAAAAACCTATAGTTTTTCGCTTTGAATTTATAAATTTCCAAAATTGCCCACTATCATTCTTGATTTTCCTTTCTGTTGAAGATATGTAGGCTTTGTATAGTGATCGATTAAGATACTCGAATTGGCGTTGCAAAGTTAAATACGTATTACGAAGTTCGTGATCATTTATACTACATTTGTGTCTTTTATATGCTTTATTTTTCTGATTCTTAAGTCGAGAAAGCCTTTTATTGAACCATATAGGATTTGAATTGCATGAAATTTTTTTTCTAGGAATGAACTATTTTATTGTTCTATTAATAACACAAGTAAGAGTATCAATGTACATATTTCGAATTTTCCAAATTACTTATCTTTAAATAACTATAAAAGCTAAGATTGGCCTCCAAGGCACAGTGATGCATCGAATTCTGAAACATTGGTAGCTCACTCTTATCAACTGCAACATTAAATTGTTTGTCAACAAAAACAAGATCAGGTATATACGATCTAGATCATTACATAAATTATTAGTTTGAATAATATCAAACTGGCTGAAAAAATCAACTAACAATGCTTCGACCTCACTTATAATATTAAAAGGAACTAAACATTTCTCATCTGGATCAAATATCCAATTAATTTCGCCCAAGTTATAATCACCAGCATAAAAAACATGATTTGAATCAGAGAGATTTTCAAGAATATTAATACAATTATTAAGATGAATATCATATACATTTATAGAACTCCTGGCTGGAATATAACTACAAATTATAAAAATTTCTACATTATTACATAAAAAAACATTAATGATTAATTTATCAATATCAAAATTGAATTGACCGGATACGGAGTCAGATATCAAGTCGACAAGCTTGCAAGAGAAACTAGATCGAACAGCTATCAGGACTCAACCTCCATGCTCCAATCCAGTTTTTTGAGAAAATCTATCTTTTCTAAATATTGTATACGATGAGTTACAGATTTCAGTTGTTAGAAAATTTTCAGATAGCCATGTTCACGGACCAACTCGTACTCCTCTTGCCTGAAACACCCTCCAAATATTTTTTCCTGTCTGTGAGTTCGTGTACATCTCTCTCTGTGCATTTTGTAATGGCAACTATACCTGCGTATGCCATTTATTTTTTAGGTGTGTTTGCTAAATGGGTTTCAAAAGCAAGGGAGAGCGTCACACTCTCAAAATAAATGGCATATCAGCTGATTTTTAGCTTGTAGGCAAAAAGAGAAACCATACAGTGAGTTGGCGGTCTGTATCTTATTGGTCCGTGGCCATGTTTCAGTAAATATAACAATATCATATACTTCAGCAGATAGAGCTAATACTATGTTTCCACCGGCCTGATTTAGCTAAATCACTTGATTTAGCTAAATCACTTGATTTAGCTAAATCATTTAATAAATTATGTGATTTACCATACCTTTTCATGATTTAGATTTACGTGATTTAAGCTAGATTTATTTTAAATTACGTGTCTGTCATCTCAAATCTACACAAAACAAAATCAAACATACTCTTTCTCTTCTCTCTCTTGATTCAGCACTTCATTCAGCCACAAAAAAATGATTATTTTAAAACAGTCAAATTTTTAATTTAAATTGCTTGTGGTCGGTGAGTTTTTCGGTTATTTTATTGGTTATTTATATGTAAAAGTGAATGTATCCCTGTTAGAAATGCTAAACAAACTCAGACAGATAAAAAACAGAATGAAATGGGCCGATTTGGACGAGCTATTTTCCGGAAACTTTGGCAGTAGAAGTTTGTGAAATTGAAATCGAGAAATGTAATGTCAAAGTTGACATAAATGTCAGGCTAAATCGGGTAATTATTCGGTGTGACCGCCTTTCGTGATTTATAAATCATTTAGCTAAATCAAGCCGGTGGAGACATAGTATAAGAATACCTGGTTTAGTTTAGTTCTTAAACCTCCTACATTTTGATAATAAATAGACCTTCACCTGTTGAGTCAACATTATTCGATGTTATGAATCTATTGTCTCTATCGAGGTTTGTCCTTTTTTGAATAATCCAGGAAGTGTTTGACCCTTACTGCATAAGGCCATAATGACGAGTTATTCAAAAAATTATCGAAATTTTCAACAGGCACACGCAATTTAAAATTGACAAATTTAACATCGGCCAATGACATGCCTTTTTACTTGCGATTATAGGTACTATAAGGCAAGTTATGCATTCGTCGAAAAAAAAAGTTTTGAGATAACAATCAAACATGACATTACGATGATAGCGAAGACGAAAAAAGATGGTCTAAAAATTCTGTCCGTGTGTATGTCTGTCTGTCTGTCTGTCTGTCTGTATGTAGACCTACAGCCCAAACGGGTGGGCCGAATTGCTTCAAACTTGGTATATAGACTTTTTTAGGTATTGTACAGAAAGGAAATTGAAATTTTTGTTTTTAGCTCAAAAAATAACGGTACCTGCCATACAACCGTTACTTTAAAGCTTATTTTTCTCAAAAACGGCTCTAACGATTTTTAATTAAAAAAATCAGTGTTGCTTTTTAGGTACGACCAATCATATGGCTGAAAAAAAAAGTTTTAAAAAATGGCTAAGAACGGTACTTTCCATAGGACCGTTTTTTTTGCTTTCGACTATCTCGAAAACGACTCAACCGAATCTTTCGAAATTTCACACACATATAGCTGTAGGTAGCTCAATTTGTATTGCATACCAATATTTTTGAAAAATATTTTTTTTGTATTTTTAAAAGCATTTTTTAAAAAAAAATTTAAAAAATTAATATTTTGAAAACTGCTTATTAAATTACTTTTTAAAAATTTTAAATAAATGTATTTGCTGAATACCTATGAACTGGCGTTTTTGAATTTTTTTCGAAAATTTTTTTCAAAAAGTTTTTCAAAAAAAACTTTTTTTCTCAAAAACCGCTCCACAGATTTTTCTAAATTTATTCTCATAAATTCAAATTTATCCAAGAAATAAAATGGCGTACTTTTTTTCAGTTCAAATTAGTTTAAGTATTTATTTAAGAATTTTGAAAATTTTATTTTTATCAAAATCTCAAGCCCATAAACCACTGTCACTCATTAGAGCAAGTTCGTGCGACCCAGTCGTGCATTTTATTTAATTAGCTTAAAGCATTTGAAAACATTTGCAGGTAATTCCGTTTTAGAAACTATATAATTAATGATATCATCAGGCTCGGTGTTAGGATGAAATTTAGAGATATGAATCCATTTTGAAGCATATACAACATTGAATGAAGAATTAGAATCGGCACCCACCAGGACAGGATTTGCTTTTAGCCTCTTATTATTCATATTTAATCCAGCATCAACAAGACCTGCAGGCTTAGTTACAGTAGTAGCAACAATGCCTAAATTATAAAGTTCATCGCCAGCAACAAATATAGCAGAATCAGTTTGCTTAGCAAAACTAACATCGGCAAGATCCGCAGCAGCAACTAATCCCACAGAAGCATCCGCAACAATCGCATCCGCAACAATCGCATCAACACCAACATTAATGCCTGATTCACAACCTCGCGTCACGAGCCACGACGAGACGAGAGCGTCGCGAGCGCCCCCTTTAAGTGAATAGTGGAATAAAATCAAATTCTGGGTTTTGTTCACACGTGAATTTATTTGTTACTGGCAATAAAACCTTAAATCTTCCTTTAATTGTGCAATGTATTGGTGGAAAATGTAGGGAATATAGTATTTTATTGAAAATTCATTAAGTAAAATTCATTTTATTAGTTTATCTGTTAAATTTCCTAGAAATTTAGTTTGAATTATGACCGCAGCAGCGCCACACGCTTTCTGTGGCGAAGTTGTCTCGTTTTGTATTTTTGTTTTACTTTTTATCTGTCAATGGTACCTAAATGTCCTAGAATATTAGCATTACAAATGCAATATGAGAATATGTACAATAAAAGTGTAAGTCTTATAAAAACGAACAAATGTTGTCACAAAATAAAAGGAAATCATCATTCCACGCAGATAGCCTTAAAAAATTATAAATAAATAATTAGCTATATGGACTAATTCCCGTGATCATAGCTATGTAAATTGGTTCTTATTTGGATGGACGCATTCCACTTGTAATGTAATGTCTCAGGTAAGTTGAAGGAAAAACTAAAGACAGCAACAGGCCTCGGCGCAAGTCTATTGGTTTTAATCGCCCTTACTGCGATTATTCCCAAAGGCATTCGGTCATTGTACTCATCGGATATGGTTCCTGATCAACAATTTTTACCAAAGCAATGCATTGCCAGCTCAGAACCAGAAGTAAATGCAAATACTTTTTTTGGTTTTGTTGCACTTGCTATCGCTATATTTCCGGATCCACATTTTTAATATTTTCGAAAGAAGTTTCGCAAAAACCAATCTGGGTGCGACATACCCACCATCTTCTTCTATTCACTTTTGCCTTTTTTTTTTGATTTTTTAAAGGCTATAATACAGACAATAGTTAACAACAATATTTTTCTCACTTGCATATTCTTCATAATTAAATGTTTGTTTGCCAATTTCTATCTCACAACCGCTTTATTCTCTAACTCAAAACGCAATGAAACCACATGTCAAAAAAAACTAGTTGTCAAAAAAACTCGCGTCATTCTGAATTAGCGAACGATTTTGCAGAACGAGAAAAGGTGACAGCGATAATCGCGACGCTCTCGTCGTGACGCGAGGCTGTGAATCAGGCATAACAGCATCCACAACTCCGGCTTCGTCAAGATTGGCAACATCGAAATCAGATCGAACTGATTGAGCAACATCAACGCCCTCAACATTGTAGTCGGAAACACCATTTGCTGCAGCAGTTGCAATAGCATCATTGTTATAAACACCTATGGTTGCGGCCACGATATCACCAATGTTATCCATCGAAGTCGGGCTAAGAGCATCATCATCAATTAATTTCTCATCAGTATTATCTGATCCAGCAGATAGAGAATGAGAGCATGAGGCAGACATTCCATCAACAGCTTTTACAACAATTTCACCACTGTGTTCAGAAGAGCGGGAATTATTTATAATAGTTTTTGTTTTTGTTTTAGTATTAGATTTAGTTTTAGAGGAAGAGACCGGTTTTGTTGGGTTGGATTTTTTTGCACTAACTTGCGATGGTGAAGGGGCAGGGGAACTTTTATATTTAATAAGAGGCAATGGTGAAGATGAAAGATTATTTAAAGCAGGAGATGAAGAAAATTGCCTTTCTTTGGAAAGCTTCAAATACATACTCAAACAAATTTCAAAATATTTTTTGGAAAAGATTTTCAGAAAAAACCTTTTAGAAAAAAAAAACTGGGCGAACGATTGTCCATATTTGTTTTCCTAGATAAACATATAGATTTGAAATTTTATTGCCGAGAAAACTCTTACAGTTATTAGAAAAATAAAAGAATTTTCGAAATAATTTTTAATTTTTTTTTTTTTTTTTAATAGGTGCAATTATTTTTTTATTTATAAACTTTATTTTTTAATATGTTTTGTTTAATTAAATATTAATTTAACATTAGTTTTCATAAGACTATAAATAATAAAAAAAAAAATATTAACATTTAAGGCTTTTAAATTAAGTAATTATAAATTGTATACAATAAATCCGAAAAATAGGTGCGTGTTCCTAAATCATCAATAAATGGTAGTTTGTATGTAAATTTTGTTGTATTTTATTATAATTTTCATTAACCTTTCTCTAATAACCCTAGTGTCCGCCATTGTTATCCAAAACTTTTTGAAGTCACCGTGGCATTGACTCTACAAACTTTTGGCATGTTTCTTGGGGTAAACAACACCATTCACTCTGAACAACATCCCACAATCGGTTCGAGTTTGGAAAATATAAGCCTCTTAGTTTCCGCTTAAACTCATTCCACAAGTTTCTTGGGGTATAGAACACCATTCACTCTGAACAACATCCCGCAATCGGTTCCAGTTTGGAAAATATTAGCCTCTTAGTTTCCGCTTAAACTCATTCCACAAGTTCTCAATCGGGTTGAGATCTGGGGTTTGACTTGGCCATGAAACAATTGAAACTTTCTCTTGAAACCAATCTTTCCCCAGGTTTGCCGTATGTTTCGGATCGTTATATCCTGCTGAAAGTTTCATCGGAGAGGCATGTTTCCTTCGGTAAATGGAAGTATGACATCTTCCAAAATATACCTATAACCAAATTTAAACAAGATGTTACTAATACGGAATATAGTAAATAGGATCCACACCATACCAGGAAAAACAGCCCCAGACCATAATATTTTCTCCTCCGTGTTTAATCGTGTTCCGGGTATAGCGAGTATGATAGTCCTTTCCTTTTGGTCACCTGACATTGCGTCCAGAATCTGATGAGAACAAATAAATTTTTGTTGCCATTTTTTTGCTCCTTCAGTTTCGCTCCAAATTCTATAGCTAAGATATAGAATTGAATCACACCTATTTGTTTGACCAGCAGTGCACATACATATGCAGCCACTAAGCAATTGCTTAACATAAGAGCAAGTTTATTTTTTACTTGCAATTATAGGTACTATAAGACAAGTTATGGATTCGTGCAAAAAAAATTCCAACAATCAAACATGACATTACGATAATGGAAAATTCGAAAAAAGTGGGTCTGGGAATTCCGTTCGTCTGTCTGTCTGTATGTCCGTTCGCACCTTTAGAGCCTGAACGGATGGGCCGATTTGCTTTAAATATGGTATTTAGTATTTATTTGGATACGCTCGGAACATATTTTTACTTGCGATTATAGGTAATATTTGGCAAGTATGCTTTCGTCGAAAAAAAAGTTTTGAGGTAACAATCAAACATGACATTACGATGGTAGCGAAGACGAAAAACTATGGTCTAAAAATTCTGTCCGTCTGTATGTCTAACTGTCTTTCTGTCTGTCTGTGTATGTATAGACACCTACAACCCAAATGGGTGGGCCGAATTACTTCAAACTTGGTATATAGAGTTTTTTAGGTATTGTTCAGAGGTGAAATTTTAATTTTTTTAGCTCAAAAAATAACCGCCATATAACCGTTAGGTACGTTAAAGCTTATTTTTCTCAAAAACGGGTCAAACGATTTTTATTAAAAAAAAACAGTGTTGCTTTTAGGTACGAATAATCATATGGCTAAAAAAAAAAGTTTTAAAACAAGTCTAATAACGGTACTTTCCATAGGACCGTTTTTTGCTTTCGACTATCTCAAAAACGACTCAACCAATTTTTTTTTTTAATTTCACATATATAGGTGTAGCTAGCTGGTACTGCATACCAATATTTTTAAAAAATATTTGTTTGTATTTTTAAAAGCATTTTTAAGAAAAAAATTTTAAAAATTGATATTTGGAAAACTGCTTATGAAATTTTTTTCTTAAAATTATAGATTAATGTAGTTGCTGAATACCTATGAAATGGCGTTTTTGATTTTTTTTTTTTAATTTTTTTGAAAAAGTTTTTCAAAAAAAACTTTTTTTCTCAAAAACCGCTGCACAGATTTTTAGAAATCTATTCTCATAATTTAAAATTTATCAAAGAAATAAAATAACGTACTTTTTTTTCAGCTCAAATTAGATTAAGTATTTATAACGGCACCTCTTCAAGTTTTCTCATAAACTATTCATCCGATTCCAATAAAATATTGGATTCAGGTTGTCATTATCACATATATTCTTTTCGAGGACATCATCATAATCATCTCATCATTCATGCCAGAGTGGCATTTTTCGCTATTTTGTCATGCCAATCAATTATAAAATTAATTTTTGGTAAATCGTTCAGCCGAAATTTGCTTGTATGCCTGCTGCAAATTTTTATTTGTTTGTGTTCATTTTACAATTCAATTATGTTACATGATCTCAAATACGATTCTTTAATCTTGTTTTATTTCACTTATTTATAAATTTTCAAACAGGTTGCCGGAAAACTAGATGATATTTATAAGACAGGCAAACTAGCACACGTTGAGTTAGATGAGCGCGCTTTAGACGCGCTCAAAGAATTTCCGGTGGATGGTGCCTTGAATGTATTATGTCAGTTCCTTGAATCAAATTTGGAACATGTATCAAACAAGTCGGCGTATCTATGTGGAGTTATGAAAACATACAGACAAAAAAGCCGAGCTAGCCAACAGGGTGTATTGACACCTACCGCATCAGTGCAAATTAAAGGTCCTGATGAGGAGAAAATCAAAAAAATTCTAGAACGCTCTGGCTACAAATTAGATGTTACGACAGGTAATTTGTATATAAACGAATGTTAACTACTCGCACACATTTTTAAATGTTTGCATGTTTGCTTTACGATTTTTTCAGGGCAACGCAAGTATGGCGGTCCACCACCAAATTGGGAAGATCCAACACCAGGTAATGGTTGCGAGGTTTTTTGTGGAAAAATTCCAAAAGACATGTTTGAAGATGAGCTTATTCCATTGTTCGAAAACTGCGGTACCATATGGGATCTAAGATTAATGATGGACCCAATGACTGGTACAAATCGCGGCTATGCTTTCGTTACGTTTACATCTCGAGACGCTGCAATGAATGCAGTGAGACAGGTATTCTTTACAAATTCAATTCCATCTCGATTGAGATATAACCCAAATTTTAAGAAGATAAAATATAGTGGCTTATCGAAAATTAACTCAGCAAGATATTTCCAAATGAAGCTGCCATACAAAATAAATAATTATGAAATTCTTTTTTTTTTTTTAACAAGAATTTTTAAACAATACACCTTTCTTCATTTTACTGTTTTTCGATAATTTTTTCCACTGAATATGTTATAAGTAAGTTTAATAGATATGTACTTACTGACTTTGCATGTCGTTTCAAACACTGCGTTAATACAATAAAAACTTTGTTGAAAAACCAAAACTTTTTGCGGTTATAATAAAGTAATTTGAAATTAAAAAAAAATTTGAAAAGAAGTCTCTTTTTTTAGCCAAATAAACCTACACTGCTACCCAACCTTTTTAATTTTATTACCGTTTTCACTTTAGTTTGTAATTAAATTTTTTTAAGTTTTTAATTTTCTGATTTGATGAATATAATAATTGTTAAAAAAATTATATCGTTTTTGGTTTAGTAATATTCCAAACTATAAAATTCCAACAGGATGGAGCTCATTAGTCATTTCCTTTATTAGTTTGTAAGGTAACATTTTCCAAAAAATTCAAATTTTCCAATAGTATGTCAAAGCTGAATCAAAAATCCTTGTATAACAAATGTTTTTTTTTTTAAATAAACAAATAGCGACATCTGATCTCCTATTTGCTCCTTAAATGTGTGTTTCATTTTCATTACAATGACCTTCTCCTTGCTGTTACTTTTTTTCAATTTAATTTATAAAAGAATATTAATTTTTGGGTAATTTTTAAAAAGAATTTTGAATGTGTTGGAAATTAAATGGATTGCTCAACCGCGCTCTCAACTGCTTTTTTTGGCTTACCAAAATTATCAACATAAAAAAAAAATATTTCCAGTGTAAGGAAAGCGATAAGATGTATGTACATGTACATACCGCTCCACTTGAATGGAAACAAAATTTTTGTTCTACTATCAGAGCGTGTAGCGCTTTGGTAAGCTTGTAAATCCACTTTTTTGTTTTTGTTCTTTTAGGGGCCAGTTATAGCGATTCGGAAAACCAAACCGAAAAAGGTGGAACGAGATGAAAATAATATTTTTTTCGGTGTTAGCGTTTATAGCGAACAAGAAAACGATGCCAGAAAAAATATTTCACTCTGACATTTCACAAAACAGGCGTTTATCTACACGCACGCAGTGTATTAATTTCCTGCATTGTGTAAAAATGAAATTTTCAATAAAGACGAAAAAACTAGGTACTAAGGGGCCAGTTATAGCGATACGGAAAACCAAACCGAAAAAATTTTCAAATGGAAAATTTTGTATGTTCTGATTCGCTTTTTAAGACAAATGCTACACTGATCGATGGCAATCAATGCAGAGAATGTTTTTTGTTCATAATAATTTAAATTGAACAAATACTTTTTGTTAAAAATGTAATTTTTTATTTTTCTTTTATACGTATAACAGAAAAATTAATAAATACATTTTTAACAAAAAGTACAGGTTCAATTCAAATTTTTATTTGCAAAATAAATTCTCTGAGTTAGTTGCCGTTGATCAGTGTAGCATTTGTGTTTTAAATCTGATTATATTATACCAAATTTTCCATTTGAAAATTTTGTCGGTCCGGTTTTCCGTATCGCTATAACTGGCCCCTAAAAAATTATTTCGGGGAGAAACGAAGTCGCATGAGTGAGAGTGAGCAAGAAAAAGGATTTTAAATCAAATTATAGTGCGAATCGATTCTTATGTGATTTTTGTTGGTGCGTGCGTCGGATCATTTTTTGACCCCAGATCGGACTTCAGATCAAATTTAACACACATTTGCACACATACTTCAATAATTTGACTTTTCTCAAGCGTCAATTCTGTTTTTTTTTTTTTTTTATTTTGTGAAATTTATTGTGGAAAATTTTTGTTTGTAGAAGTCATTAATGTTTTTAAATAAATACAGACGGTTCAAGGAGTGTAATGAATTGATTAATGTATTTTTGCGCAAGTGAACAAATAAATGTGAATTAAAATCATTAGTTTTCTTATATTTTTATAATTTATGTATTAAGAACGTCAAAAGAAACACAAATAACACAATTACAAAAACAGACCAAATCTGTTTCAATTTCTTTTAGAAGTGAAATAAGATCAAATCTATATTTCCAAGAAAAAATCACATACAACAGATTTGATCTGTTTTTCTTATTGTGTTATTTGTATTTCTTTTGACGTTCTTAATTTATTAACTATAAAAAAGAAATAAGATAATTAAAACTATTATGTACATTGTATAATGATTTTTATTCACATTTATTTGTTCACTCGCGCAAAAATGCATTAATGAATTCATTAATTAAATTAAGTTAATTAAATTATGTTTGTATGTTTCTTCTAAATAAATAAAAAATTAAATATTTATTTATGAATGCAAAATGAATTTAAAAAGAGTTCTTTTTCCACAAATCTGCATTTACCAAAAAAATCACATTACAAATCATTACGGCACTGCGTTCCTGGCGACACTGGTGGCTCGGTGCGTGTGAATAAACAACTTCCTTGATAAATGTCAAACAGAAGTCAGTGGTCAGTGCCTCTGTCTCAGTCTGACTTATGATATTTTGTTCAAAAATTGCAACGAAAAACTTTTCATGGCCCAATTTACAACGAAAAAAATGTTTTGACAGCTCACCTTCCAGTGGAAAGCGAAAACAATTGGATTGAAACAGCAAAGACTATTTGTTCTATTTTGGTGGAATTGTCAATCAGCTGTGCGAAAAACCAAATTTAACCATAAAAAAGAATAAATACATTTTTAGCAAAAAATATTAGTTCAATTGAAACTTTTATTAGCAAAAAAAAATCCCTGAGTTATTTAGCATCGACCAGTGTAGCATTTGTGTTTAAAATCGATTTATAACATGCAAAATTTTTCATCTGAAAATTTTTCCGGTTTGGGTTTCCGTATCGCTATAACTGGACCCTTAAGAGGGATCTATTGCGAATAAACTGCATGAGCAGTATGATTCGGAAAAAGACGATTAGATTATTTTTTAAAACTTTTTTAATTACTTCATTGAAAGCACTGTTTTTTTTTGCGCCACTTCTTTTAAATAAGGAAAAAAGTTGAAAAAAAATACAATAAAAGAGAGTAGTTTTTTATATAGACTCATATTTTAATAATGTGTGCTACCACTTTATTTTTAAATTCAAAAACTGTTTGGAAGTGAATCATTTGGTTATTTTATATATGTAGTTTAAGGAAATTGGACTTCATACTTCTTTGACAGCAGTAAGTGATTCTTTGTCTTTATATTGATGTCCAGATTCGTACACTCTACGAGCCATCCATCTCCATACGTTTTTGGTAATATTAAGATCCGGAGAGTACGGTGGCAAAGTCCGGTAATAGAGCGTGCGCCCGGCGGCTGCAAAAACACTTAACTTGTCAAGTTAAAGAAAATTTCAGTTTTTAAGTAAGAGATGATTTCGAGTAGGAGCAAAACACATAAGTCTTCCAGTCCTTATCCTGGTGCGAGACTTTTTTTTTGGTGACTGTGTACTCATCGAGTTAAAGAATACATTTGCCATGATGGTCTAATGCTCAATTAGTATAACAAAAAAAAAAAAACAGTCTTCCTTTTGAACTGCTGGTGGGTGTGTGGGAAGGGAGCATATAAGTGGTTGATTTTTAGTGGCTCTTGTACTCATCGAGTTAAAAGATAAATTAAATCTCAAATTAAGGGGAATAACTTCTTTTAAAATGATCAAGTCTTCCAGGTGAAAGCTTGGCAGTTTTGTCAGTCAGCCTGATTTTATGTAGATAAGGAGCATTGCGGGATTTTCGTTAAAAACTTTTTGTTTCCTTTGTTATTCATTGAGTTTAAAATTAATGTCAAATTAATGGTAAAAATGTGCCATTTTATTATATATAAGAGTCTCAGATAACAACGCGACAGTTTTTTCAAACTGAGCAAATGCTTACCCCAGCTAACATCGATCGTTTCAAAACCTTTCATATTAAAAAAAGATGAGTTTACTTTTAAAAGAAAGTTTAAAGTACATATTAACTTATAAAATATGTCTGTTACGAAGGTCACAATCCGCTTTTTTCAGCCTGACCCGGTGTAAGCTCTACCAAAAATTTTACAAATGACAATACTTCTTTGTAAGTACTTAATTTAGAGATACAAATTTTTTCATGTGACATTGACATGTGCATATTCAAAATATGAAAACAAAAAAGGTCAGAGCCTGACTATTATTCCAGCGTAACCCTTAGCACTGGCAACGAAAGTAGGCCATTAAACTCTACAAAACAACCAGATTACAAGTTCATTACATCAGAAATTATGTCATAAATCTGTTTTACAGAACAAATATTAAACAATAAAATAAAATTATAACTTGTGCACTTTTTTTATTTCTGGTACTAGAGTAAATTTTACAAATAAAATTCTTCAGAAGAATCGTAGCTGCCTCCTATATAAGTACCTTCAAAAAACTATAGTTACAGTCAGTAAATGCATGAATAAATGGAAGAGCCTTGCAGAGTTGTGCGCCTAATTTATCAAACAGTTCGTCGCAGTTTAGTGTTTCAGATGAATTTGATGATGTAAGCCAAATTTCTTTTGAAAATGATATAAATGACAAAGATGCCTGAATTAGTGCTCTTCCCTGCGTACACTTTTTTTAATGGAAGAAAATACGTGAATCAGCTTCCTCATAGTGACATTCAAGTTCAGGAACTACGTTTTGCAATGTTATTTTCTTGAACTTGATATGAATAACACGACTGTCCAACAGGGAAATAGACTTTTTTGTCCAAAAGTATCCCTGCTAAATTGACTTTTTAAATCCGATGTTGCTCAAGCTTTTCTGGAAATGACTAGCTCTGGTTTGTATTTTTGCAGTTATTTGATATGCTTTGACATACTCTCGTCGTTTTTGGCTATCTTTTATGGACGGTGATATGTATACATCAAAAATAAGATGGATTTCATGAGCCATGTGTTCTGCATACATTTGATAATATCTGCTCCGAGATTTTTCCGTTTCTCCGTAACAGATGATATCCGTCAATAAAAAGTAATTCTTCGTTAGAACACCCTTGCTTCACAAAATTTTTTTTTGTCAAAATAGCTTTTAGCTTCCATTTTTGCGTTTGCATCATGATTCCATTACATTGGGTGGTGGAACAGGCGCGAAAGGAAACTTCATGACCGTCTCAATGTTTATATATTGCTTTAGACCAGCAATCCTCCGAATATGTCTCTTTCCATTTTTACCTGCAAAGTTTTGTCGCCAGTTGTTTGGATCTTTTTGATTGCTTCTGATGCAAAGTTAAGAATTGTTTTGTTTTTAATGGGCCTTTCAAATCTTGAAGCGCCATTGTTGCATTGTTCAATGAACTGTAATTTTTCACTGTCTCGACTTTTAAACCCATTTAACAGAAATTCAGCTTTTTCTTTTTTTGCTGAGCGGCCCGAAGAAATATTAAGTAGCTCATCTGATCTAGTCTTCCGAGAACGGATTCATTGAGTTTTGTATACCTTCTATCAATTTATCCAGACAATGTTTTTTTTTTCAAATGGCACAGTTTCAACTCTGAAGTAACGTCTTCTTTCTCAGTCAGCCTTACATCCTTCATTATTGAAGTAACAATCTTATACCTCATGCTTTGACTTAAAGCCCACCGTTGTCGCGCTCCAATTGAATTTGTCATGTGTGTTAGGCCAGTAAGAGTATTCCCTGCATTAGCGTTGACAGTTTGCTCAAGAACTAAATCCACAGGACTTAACATAATTTTTAACTTATACATCCTAATTTTCCTTTCCTTTTTTTGTAGTTAGAGCAAACAACGGGTCAGCTTAATACAACAAGCGGGCATAGATAACCTAATGAAGAGAAATATTTTATTAACAAATACTTTAGACTTTTAATGAAATGGTATAGTGTTACCATCGATTTGACATTCATTTTGTTCCTTTACTCTATGAATAACATAAGACAAAAAAGGTTTTTAACGAATATCCAGCAATGCTCCTTATCTACATAAAATCAGGCTGACTGATAAATCGAACCAGGATAAAGACTAGAAGACCTACGTTTTTTTACGAAAAGCTAGAGCGAGTAGGTTGGGTCTTGACAAGAAAAACTCGTATAGGAAGGGTTCTATTCCCCTCCGTTTAGCCGGGAGGGGATATTTTCTAAAAACATGACTTAAATTAGAAACAAATTTATTAAAAAAAAACGGTTGCCCCTACAATGCAATGCTATACTTTTGTACCTTTTTGTAAAGCCAGAAACCCCTTCTTTTATTTTTTTTTTTTTTTAAATAAAGTTATTTTATTTATTGGTTGGTTTATGGGTTTTAGGTCAGTTTTTTTAAATGAAACAAATATTAACTTTCAAAATCAAAATTGTGAAAAAAAAGTTAAACAAAATTTTCTAAAATTTTTTTTTCAAAATTGTACGTAAAAAAGGATTAATTTTGATGCCAAAATTTAATGCTCGTATTAGTTTTTAGTCCGACCGACGTTGAAAACCGTATGGCTCTAAGATTTTTTGTTGCAAAGCTGTTCAAAAATAACCGATCCTACTTCCCTATATACTAAGTATAGCGGTTGTCTGGACAAAAAATTATTCGATCGATAATAACTGCTGTATTTGACCAAATTTGAATTAAAAACCCATTGAACGATTTTTACTCATTGGTACTTTTTATAAAATTAAAATTTATATAATAATTTTTATAATTACGAAAATTGTGAATAATAAAAATGCAAAAAAAACACCGCTCTAATGTCAAAAAGGAGGTCTACAAAAAACGGAATATTATAAAAAGGGCCAAATTCGGGCAACATATTTCTATTGCATTTTAAAGACCAAATATAAATTAAACTCTGGACTATTCGGGAACCAAAACCAATCTTCCACGAAAAAAGCCAAAAAGAAAGAAAATAGGAACTACGGTAGTGGATCAAACTTTAAATTATTTTTATACAACACAATCCATAAAATAAAATACTTGAATTATTTGTATTTGATAAATAACTATATTTTCAGAATCCATTTCGTTTATTTTGATAAAAATTATTTTGATTTTATAGGAAGCAAAAATTTTTATAAATTTTTTTCACTATTTCGCAAGATTCACTTCTACGCAGAAAAAGACTTTACTTTGAAGTGACGCTGAAATCCACGTAGGTAACGGTTTACATTTTTTTGCATTTTTCTTATAGCTATGATATTGGTGTTTAATTCGGCATTGTTTAATTTCTCAAATTTGCAACAACAACAAAATTGGGTTTATGCCATGTTTTTGAGTAGAACACCACACTGTGCGCCAAACTCGGTAAATTTAATTGGCGCAAAAAAAGAACTGTTTTTGATGAAGTAATTACAAAAAAAATGGTAAAAAATAACCTAATTGTCTTTTTCAAAAGTTCAAATCTTTCGATGTTTTGTGTTTTCAATGCATTAATCCGAAGAAGATTATATTGAGCATTGCTTGCGAATGTGGTTCTTCTTTTCTCTCCATTTTGAATTAGTACAATACAGGATAATCCACGAATGTTGTGCCAAAAAGCTATAGCGTGTAGGTTGGATTGAGACAAGAAAAAAATCGTATGGGAGGGGGGGTCTATTCCCCTCCGTTTAGCCGGGAGGGGCAATTTTCTAAAAACATTACTTAAATTTGAAAAAAAATTATTAAAAAATAACGGTAACTCTTACAATGCCATGCTATACCTTATTGTGAAGTCAAAAAATTATTATTTTATTGTAATTTTAAATGAAATTATTCTATTGAACCGTTTTCAAAATATTAATTTTCAAACTTAACATTTTGAAAAAAAATTAAAAAAAATTATTTGAAAACTAATTTTTTTCAAAAGTTTACGTAATTAAGTATTATTTTTTTTCTCATAATTCAATGCTTCCATTAATTTTAAATCCAACACTGAAAACCGTTTGACTCTATGGCGTTTTGGTGCCAAGGTATTCAAAAATAACCGAACCTACTTCTTCACAAAAACACGAAAAAATTGGGTAACTGATCACTTGTGCCATCCGTAAGGCTAGATTTTCTTGTTTTTGTGAAGAAGTAGGTTCGGTTGTTTTTTAAAGCCCTGGCAGCAAAAGTCATAGAGCCATACGGTTTTAAGTGTTGGATTTAAAATTAATGGGAGCATTGAATTCTGAGAACAAAAATAATACTTAATTACGTAAAATTTTGAAAAAAATTAGTTTTTTTTTCAAAATGTTGAGTTTGAAAATTAATATTTCGAAAACGGTTCAATAGAATAATTTCATTTAAAATTACAATAAAATAATAAGTTTTTGAATTTACAAAAAGGTATAGCATGGCATTGTAGGAGTTACCGTTATTTTTTAATATTTTTTTTTAAATTTAAGTCATGTTTTTAGAAAATTGCCCCTCCCAGCTAAACGGAAGGGAATATACCCCCCTCCCATACGATTTTTTTCTTGTCGCCACCCAACCTACACGCTCTAGCTTTTTGGCACAACATTCGTTATTCACCCTGTATAAACATCTTGATCTTTTTCGTTTTATTGTTATTATAATTATTATGCTCTTTTAGTTTCGTTCCCTTCTGGAACATTTTTCTGGGGTTAATATACCTAATACACTTCTTGTAGTCTATTTAATTAAATTAGTTTAAATCTTAAAATTGAATTTCGTTTCCTTAAATAAATAAAAGTATTTTTAAAATTTGTAGCTTGTAATAGGTTGGTAGAGATTTTACTTTTTGTCAATTGTAAGCTTTTGTATTTAATAAAAAAAAAATACAATATTATAATGTATTATAAAATAGCTGAAACCTTTCCTTCGTCTACAGTACATGCACTTTTTTGCCTAAATTAAGATACATCTAGCGAATCGCCATGCTGTTTGTTACGATATCAAATCGCCCATTGTGTGATCATTTAATCAACCAAACATTAAAAAAGTATCGGTTGTTTTGATTATAATCTTTCTATATGGCAAAAATTATATTATATGAATCCAAATCTATTTTCGCCTTTTTATACCTAGACGAAATTGAAAAACAATCTATTTTTGCTTTAAAATACAAATGTCCATTATAAATCCTATTGCCATAATGTATCACTTATCGTATCAAAAGTAGTTTTTCTGGTTTTACTTGTCTTCTTCCGCAACGCAATTACTATAGTTACATATTATATTTATTAATTTCTTATCTTAAATCAAATATTCCGCGTTATTGGCATCAGATGAATGAACACGCTATAAGAAGTAGCATCAATATTGTTGAATACCAACGGTTTTAGTTTGTAGATTTATTTTTTTAAATACTATTCATCAAAACTAATTGGTTAAAATCCCCCAAAATATATTTCTATGTAAATGTTTCGTTTTTTTTTTAATTCTTTTTTTTTTTAATTCGCCTCCCAGCGTTCTGATTCATCTTGTGTGAATAGCGTTTACATCACTTAATAACATTTATTACATTTTTAATTTCCTTTTGTTTTCTAATACATACATATATCTATCAGAACATGAAATCACCGTGTTATTTATATTTAATATTTTTATTTTTTATTTACTGTATTATTTAAATTCAAATTTCTTAATTTCTTTCAACATTATAATTTTATTTATTATTTCATTTATTTAAACAAAATTTATTTGTTCCACCACGAACTCCACTCTCACAGCTCGATAACCATGAAATAAAACCTGGCAAGTGTCTGAAAATTAACATTAGTGTACCGAACCTGCGCCTTTTTGTAGGCAATATACCTAAATCAAAAGGCAAAGAGGAGATATTAGACGAATTTGGTAAATTAACAGGTAAATAAAAAAAGTTGTTTCAAATATAAATCATCTAAACAAGATAGTAGTAATAAAAGTAAAAGAGAAAATAAATAAATAGAAGTAAACAACAGAGTTGCAAGCTAATAAAAAAAGGAAAAATCGACTGATAGTATATAATAGGGCTCTCGACATCGTCACACCTCATCTTTTTGCTTTGCTTTATTTGGAGCCCTGAAATATATAATTTATGAAATATCCTTGTTTATGATATAGATAAACTTATTTTTAACTTGTGATTCTACTCGTTCTCTGTCGTTCGTTCGTATTAAACTGGCTTTTTCAGCATTCAACTTATATTTTGAAAAGTCTGAAGAAGCTTTGGAATTTTAGTATTTCTGACAATGAGTTCATCGACTAAAAATCAACGAAAAATAAAACGATGGTTCTTAACTAAAAATGGACAATAGAATTTTTGAAATCTTTTATATGTACTTTTCATATATGCTGTTTTATGTGTACTTAAGTCAATGTTGCCAAATCAAATAAAGACATTGATTCTTTTGGAACAAAGATACGGAGCAATGTATGTAAAAAAAGCAATAGTGTTGCCATATGATTTCCAATAAAAATATTGTTTAGCATCCTGGTAAAAGTATAAGCAAGTACACAAAAACAATTTTTAATTGTATGATTTATAAACGCTTTATTTTGGTGTTGGCTCAGTAAGCCGTTTTACCGTAGGAATTCTCCAAGAAACATAACCCGCCACCCAATCGAGGTGTATGGTTCATAGACGTTTGGCACAGTAAATGTCCTGGAACCCAGAGCAGAGTGACCTCAAGGTTGGAGCCAAGACCAACTAGTTCTTCCTTGCATTGCCTGGATAATTCAATTCAATTAATTTATTTTCTTCTACTCTATACCAGTTACAAAAGTACAGTGTTGATCTTAAGAAATAATTATAATTAACTCTATATAAAAAAAAAAACAACATAAATTGTAGATAGCTAAAAACGAAAAAGTATAATTACTCCTGAAGCGTTTTTCATACCGTTTAAATTCAAGATGGATACGATCTGTTGTCTTATGACAAGTGGCGAAAGTACCATGGTATGAACTTATTCGTGTTATATAAAATTTCAACATATTGTGTTTAATGTAAGAAAATATAATAATAAAAATCAAACGAAATGATACCTATAAATAAAAAAAAATTTATTTCAGTGACAGTGGTCTTGGGGCTGAATATTTTGGAAAGAAGAAGGGAAAAAATCATCAAATTCCATTAATCACTTAAAAATCACTAGCTACAGCGTTTTTAGGAAAAAATGAAGTAAGCCATCTGTTTTCTTTCACTGTTTTGAATGTAACTTACTTACTTATGATGGCGCCACTAGAGCGTGGTGCTCCTGCTTGACTATAATGCCCCTCCAGCCGGCTCGATCTCTAGCCTGCTGACTCCAATTTCGCACTCCAAGTTGTCGGAGGTCTCCCTTTACTTGGTCGCTCTATCGAAGATGAGGTTTACCTTGGCTTTTTCTCCAAATGTTGTTTTCCCGATTTACGCAGACAGGACCATAAATCTTACTCAGAACTTTTCTCTCGAAGACGCCAAGTGACTTCATCCGATTGGGAGAGGGTCCATGCTTCCGCACCATATAGCAGGACCGCCATGATTCTATACAGCGCACCTTGGTTTTTCTCGATAGGGCTTTATTTCTCAATTGCTTACTCGGCCAAAAGAAACAGCGATTAGCAAGAGTTAGTCTGCGTTTGATTTCAGCGCTGATGTTGTTGCCTCTGTTTACAGCAGTGCCCAGGTAGACAAATTCACTGGTTACGTACTGACCAAGTCGATGGTGGGATTAGACTTTTGTTGATGAAAGCATATACTTCGTCTTGTCCTTGTTTATTTTCAGCCCCATTCTACTTGCTGCTGACTCCATAGCAGTGAAAGCACCGGTTACTGCTCGCTTTGTTCTTCCTATCACGTCAATGTCGTCTGCAAACCCAAGTAATTGTGTCGATTTATTGAAAATGGTGCCTGCTGTACTGGCATGGGTTCTCCGTATTACATTTTCAAGCACAATATTAAAACAGCTGCTTGGCAGTGCGTCGCCTTGTCTTAGCCCTCTGGTGGTTTCGAAGGTTTCAGTAGAGTCTCTACCAACTTTGACGGAACAGAGAGCATTCACCAACGTCATCCTGATAAGGCGTATCAGCTTAGCAGGTATTCTAATGATTCTATTAACACTGTCGTAGGCGGCTTTAAAATCGACGAACAGGTGGTGGGTGTCGATGTTATATTCTTGTGTTTTCTCCAGGATCTGGCATAATGTGAATATTTGGTCGGTGGTAGATTTCCCAAGTCTGAAGCCGCATTATTAAGGACCTTTCAGAATATCAGCAAACAGCTTGAGACGTTCACTTAAAACGCTGGACAGGATCTTATAGGCGATGTTTAAAAGACTTATGCCTCTATAGTTGGCGCAGAGTAGGCGGTCTCCTTTTTTGTGAATCGGGCAGATGTTACTGAAATTCCACTCATCGGGCATACTTTCCTCCGACCATATTTTGCAGATGAGTTGGTGTATGCTCCTGACCAGGTCATTTCCAGCGTGTTTAAAAACCTCCGCTTGTAGGCCATCACATCCAGCTGCTTTATTCATCTTGCATCATCTAGATTAACTGGAACAAGTTGATCTTGGGCGGGATCTTAGCTGTCATCGCCATTTAGCAACCAATTAAATTAGTCTCTCCAGATGGCTAACATCGCCTGCGTTTCCACTATTTTCTTTCCATCCTGAATTTGCAGGGCCCAGGGCGGCTTGTGAAACCGGATGTAGACTGTTTCACCCTTTTGTAGAAGTTTCGTACCTCTTTTCTGCTAAAACATCTCTGCATCTCCTCGACTTCGCGTTGCTGGTGTTTTTTGTTTCTTCCTCATGAGTAGGCGTTTCTCATCTTTCCTTCGCTCAACATAGAGATTTCTGGATGCTCTAGTATCTCTCTGGAGCCACGACTTGTATGCCTCCGTTTTAACTTTGTTTGCCTGAGTACATTCGGAGTCGAACTAGGGGTTTCTGGGGGAGGATGTGAAAAGCCCAATATCTCTGACGCAGCACTTTTTATAGCTTGTTGACATAGCTGCCATTGTTCTTCCGGGTTCATGTCATCAGTCGAAGGATTTCTCGCAAGCTCAAGGGATACGCGGTGGGCATATTTAGTGGCGGTCTCTTCCGATTGAAGACGTCCAACATTGCATTTCCTCGGTGTAGTCGGTGTTCGCCTAAGAATCTTCCATGGAGATCCGTACCCTAAGTTTTGCACCGACTAGATAGTGGTCCGAGTCGATGTTTGCTCCTTGGAATGTACGGACATTCATAATGCTGGATGAGTGTCTTCCATCAATCACAACATGGTCGATTTGGTTGCAGGTTTGACCATCTGTAGATCGCCATGTGCCCTTGTGGATGTCGGGACGTGGAAATCGTGTGCTGCTCAGCACCATGTTTTTTCCCGCTGCAAAATCGATGAGCCTGAGTCCGTTGCCGGAGGTGGCGTCGTGCATGCTGTGTTTTCCGATCGTCATACCAAATATGTCCTCCCTCCCAATTTTGGCATTAAAGTCTCCCAAGCGGATTTTAATGTCATGTTTTGGGCACTGCTCATATGTTTTGGCGAGGAGCTCGTAGAAACATTCTTTGGTAGCGTCGTCTTTCTCTTCTATAGGGGCATGGGCGCTTATTTGGCTTATGTGTTGGAATTGGCCCTTAATGCGGATCATTGTCGCTCTCTCGCTGACTTGGCGAAAGCTCAAGACCTTTCGCATAAATCTTCCTCTGACAGCGAATCCGCACCCAAAAAAAAAGCGATCTCCCTTCAAGGTGGCATTTCCCATAATAAAAATCACCTTTTTCGGTCTTTCACAGGCCCGGTCCATCCCATCGGTTCTCCTGAAGAGCTGTTATATCTTCGTTGAAACTGTCGAGGGTCTCGGATAGCTGCTCGGCTTCACGCGGCCTTTTTAGCGTACGCACATTCCACGTGCATATGCGTAAATGTAAAAATCCCTATGTGCACCTCCTCGCGGTAGAAATTGGGTAACGCTAACGCACAAGGGAACCGAAAGGCTGCCGGTATAAGCAAACAAACCAGCATTGCTGGTCAGGGCACGGACTTGTCCTTGGGTTGAAGAAAATCTCCCTAAAGGCGGATGAACTGCAGATTGTAGTCAACGGCATGGAAGTCTGTTGGCGGATGAGCCTATTTAAAAAGGCCAACGGTAGCAGCAAGTAACGACTGTAACCCAGAGTGGGCGGCTACAAAAGGCGTCTGTTTTCCCATAGTGGGCGGCCTCAATCGATTATGTGTTCGACCATACAAAGGGCGGGTGTGCCTGTCGAATCTGAGCTTATGTATGTTATTAATCATATCTCGGAAAACACCATGGTGGAAAGGTATATGCTATAACATGAAAATGACAACAAATGGAATTGATTCCCCAACCGCTAACCATTTTATGGAGAATCCTTCTACAGCTTCGGCTGCAGTAAACCGCACATCGGATTTGGGGGTGCGGCATCTTTCATACAACAGCGTCAATCAAGACGCCATAATAATAAATGAATCGTCAACAAATAGTGGAAGTCTTCCAAGAAATGCAATGGATACTTTTGGCTATGGCATACGTACGTAAATTGGAGTGTGGAACGTTCGATCTTTGTATGGCGAAGGAAGATACGAGCAGTTAGAGCGCGAAATGCTTCGCTTTAAGATCAGTATCCTGGGCATAAGTGAAACTAAGTGGAGAGGAAGTGCTGAATACAGATCTGACACTGGACAAACGAGAATGCTGTATCCCGGGGAAGAGGGTGGCCAAAGGCTGCATGGTGTTGGAATTATGTTGAACGAAGTAGCTAGGCGCAGTCTTATTTCTTGGGCGCCCATATCTGAAAAAATAATGACTGCAAGGTTCCGCTCAAAAATTCGCAACGTCACAATTATTCAGTGCTACGCCCCCACAAATGAAGCGACCGAGGAGGACAAAACCGCGTTCTACACTCATCTTAACTCGGTCTACAGTAGTGTTCCGACAGCCGATATTATAATCGTCATGGGTGACCTCAACGCACAAGTCGGAGCAGACAATTACGGTCTGGAACGAGTGATGGGAAAAAATGGCTTGGGGTCACGAAATGAAAATGGCGACATGCTTGTCGACTTTTGCAACGCAAAGCGTCTTGTACTGGGTGGGACTGTGTTTAAACATAAGACGTGCAACAAAGTCACCTGGGTGCACCCAGATGGTCAAACCCAAAATCAAATTGATCATATCATGATTCAGCAGCGATGGAGGAAGTCAATGTGTGATGTCCATAATTTAAGAAATGCCGATGTGGGAAGCGACCACCACTTGGTTGTCATGAGTCTCAAACTACGAACCGCGGCCATATTACGACAACCGCGGGATGCAGCAAGGAGCCCAAAATTCAACACGAATGCTCTAAGTGATCCCAACATACACAGCTGGTCAAAAAAATAGGTGCAATTATTTTTTTTTATATAAACTTAATTTTTTAATATGTTTTGTTTATTTAAATATTATTTTAACATTTGTTTTCATTGGACTATCAATACTTAATGAAATATTAATATTTAAGGCTTTTAAATTAAGTAATTATAAATTTTTTACAACAAAACCGACGGTGTAGACAATTGCGCTTGGACAAAAAAATAGGTGTGTCTTCCTAAATTATGAATAATAATAGTTTGAATGCAAAATTTGTTGTATTTTATAATAATTTTCGTTTACCATTCTCTTATAACCCGAGTATACGACATTGTTATCCAAAACTTTTTAAAGTCAGCGTGGTATTAACTCTACAAACTTTTGGCATCTTTCTTGGGGTATAGAATACCATTCACTCTGAACAGCATCCCACAATCGGTTCCAGTTTGGAAAATATTGGCATCCTAGTTTCCGCTTAAGCTCATTCCTCAAGTTCTCAATGGGGTTGAGATCTGGGATTGACTTGGCCATGAAACAATTAAAACTTCTTTCTCTCGATACCACTCTTTCACAAGATTTGCCATATGTTTCTGATCGTTATATCCTGCTGAAAAATCCATCGGAGAGTCATGTTTTCTTCGGCAAATGGAAGCATGATATCTTCCAAAATATCCCTTAAACCTTATTTGGTCAAGATGTAACTAATACGGAATATAGGAATTAGGGCCCACACCATACTAGAAAAAACGGAACCAGACCATAATATTTCCTCCTCCGTGTTTAATCGTCTTTTGGGTATAGCGAGGGTGATAGCCCTTTCTTTTTGGTCGCCTGAAATACGCCCAGAATCTGATGAGAACAAATAAATTTTTGTTTCGTCACTCCAGGGGATATGGCGCCATTTTTTGGTCCTTCAGGTCCGCTTCAACTTCTATGGCTAAGATATAAAATTTAATCACACCTATTTTTTTGACCAGCTGTGTATGTCGTAACTATATCAACACCCTTTACGACAGAGCTTCGTCATTAAATGGAATACAACATTCAGAAATTGACGAGATGTGGGGTGAAATAAAGAGTGTTTTTATGGAGGCTGGATCCGAGACTGTGCCTAGGCGGTCGAGAGTTAGAGACTCTTGGATATCCCAAGACACCTGGGACAAAATCGAGCTTCGTAAATCGTTGAAGGTGCAATTAAACGCCGAGGCTCAACGAAAGGCTGAATTGCGAAGCGAATATCGGATAGCACACAAGTTGGTCTATCGTTGTGTGAGACGTGACAGGAGGGTGAGGATAGACGGGCTCGCTGAAAATGCTGAAAACGCTGCAAGAAGAGGAGATATCCGAGAATTGTACCAAATATCCAAAGAAGTTGTCGGGAAAAAAAGCAACACTAATCATCCTTTAATGGATGTGGATGGGACACTTTTGGTATCAATTGAAGACCAGCTACGCAGGTGGAAGGATCATTTTTGTGTCCTGCTAAATGAAGATTTCATTGAACAGAGCGCTGAAGTGCCCCAACTAAACGAGATGCGTAGATCCTGTAGGGGTATTGACATCGAACCTCCTTCAGTTGCGGAAATCCAATCGTCGGTAAATCTCCTCAAAAACAACAAAGCAGCCGGTCTTGATGGTGTACCAGCTGAATTCCTGAAAGCTGATCCCGTCATAGCAGCAAGTATTTTGCATCCGCTGATACAAACTGTTTGGGAAAACGAAACCTAACCCAGGGAGTGGAAGGATGGAGTGATTGTTAAGTTGCCAAAGAAAGGTGATCTTAAGAACTGCAACAATTGGCGTGGTATAACCGTTTTGTCCGTTTTTCCAAAGTTAATGGCAACTTTAATCCTCGAACGGATAAAGGCTAGAATAGAGTCTACACTCAAGAGGCATCAAGCTGGCTTCCGCAGCGGTCGTTCGTGCGTCGACCATATCCACACTGCGCATCGTCCTTGAGCAGTCTGCGGACGGAATTTCACACACCGCTTTACCTCATGTTCGTAGATTTTGAGAAGGCCTTTGACCGAGTTAACCGAGAATGTATATTTAGATCACTTCTTGGTAGAGGAATTCCCCCAAAAATTGTCGCCATTATAAGGGAGTCTTACAACAATGCGAGGTGTTTTGTGTTGCATAATGGGCAGCTATCCGACTCTTTTGAAATGCGTCAGGGTGTGAGACAAGGGGATGTTCTATCGCCAATTCTTTTTCTGCTGGCGATAGATGATGTTTTGATGGCCAGCGTTGGTACAACGGAGAGGCAGGGCATTCAATGGAGACCGTTTGAAAGGCTTAGCCATTTAGACTATGCCGACAATATATATGTCTCATGGCAAATAACATCAGTGGGCTGAACGTGATGTGTCAATCTCTGCTATTGCTATTGAAAGGAGAATAATGCTAACAGGACCCCCCTCACAACAACATTAACAACGTATTATTCTGCATGACACGCCTGTTGAAGAGGTCGAACAGTTCAATTACCTTGGAAGTACTGTATCAGCAAATGGTGGTACGGATCTGGACGTAAAAAGCTGAATAAATAAAGCTCGCGTTGCCTTTGGTTCTCTGTCTCAAATTTGGAGATCCAGTCAAATATCCTTACGCACTAAGGTGAGATTCTTCGAATCCAACGTTAAATCCGTGCTATTATATGCTTGCGAAACCTAGAAAGTCTCGGCTACCATCTCGAGAAAATCGCAGGCTTTTGTGAATCGCTGTCTACGTCACATTCTAAAGATTCGCTGGCCACAAACTATTTCAAACCAGGAATTGTGGCGCAGTACAAGTCAGGAGCGGTTGGACGTAGACATAAGAAAGCGTAAATGACAATGGATTGGTCACACACTTAGAAAACCAAACAATGATATTGCAAAGCAGTCTTTTGAATGGAATCCTCAGGGTTCACGTTGGGTTAGAAGACCAAGAACAACATGGAAGTCAACAGTTGTAGCAGAAGCTAATTCCCAGAGAAAGACGTGGCCACAATTAAGATATCTAGCTGCAGACCGTGAAGGATGGAGACGTTTTGTTGGCGCCCTATGCCCCGAGCGGGCTTACAGGATTTGATGATGATGATGCGTAAATCGTTGTCCGTTTTTCATTTATGGGGGGATCGTCAACATTTTTGGTTTGTTCATCCGAGGCATTTCTTGCGGTTTTAATCACAAATAACTTTCCCTTTCATGACTGACTTGTGAGGCCTGTGCATGACATATAGATCTTGGTGGTGGTTGGATCTTCAGAGCGTATCTTTACTCCTGTTCCTGAGAAGACAACTCAGGTATCTACAACCTATGGATCCGATGGATCCAACGCTCGTCGTTTGTTAACCTTTCGGCTATCCAGCAGGCACCGCTTGGAGGTAACGGTGTGATTTTGCCCACCTATTTTTTTAAATGTAAAAAAAAAATTCAAAATCGTCGGACCAGTTTTTTTGAAAAAACTTTTCGAAAACACATCCAATTTTTTTGTGAGTATCACAATTTTTAGCATTTTTTAGTTTGTATGAAATCTCTCAGAACAACATCAGTGAAGAGATCAGTCGAAGAATCACTCTTGCCAATCGCTGTTTCTTCGGGCTAAGAAGGCATCTTAGTAGTAAAGCCCTCTTTCAAAGGACCAAGGAGACACTATACAAGACCCTTATCATCCCAGTCCTTCTGTATGGGGCAGAAGCGTGGACACTGACACAATCGGATGAATACAGGCTGGGGTGCTTTGAGAGAAAGATTCTTCGGGTGATATTCGGGCCTGTATGTATCAATGGAGTATGGAGGAGAAGATTCAATGACGAACTGTACGGGCTATACAGTGAAATTGACTTGGTTAAGAAGCTGAAAATTCAGCGGCTTAGATGGCTGGGCCATGTGGAGCGTATGGACGAAAACGCTCCTGCCCGACGAGTCTTCAATTCCAACCCGGAGGGACGACGCAGTTCTGGAAGACCCCATCTAAGGTGGCGCGATCAAGTGGTAAACGACCTCAACCAACTTGGTGTGCGCAACTGGAGGCCACTAGCTAGGGACCGGCCTAGCTGGCGATGATTGTTGGTTGAGGCCGTGGTCCACAATGGTCTGTCTGCGCCACCTTAAGTAAGTAAGTAAATAACAAACTTATGTTATGTTAATACAGACGCACGATCAGAAATTTGTTTAACCTTTTGTGGCGATGCATTGGTTGATGACCTTAGCAAGGTGTTTGTTCTCCAAGGCAGCAGCAACTCTTTCTTTATCAGCCAACTGTTTGTTGACAGCCATTTCGGAGGCATGAGTTCCAGGTGTAATTTCTACGTTGACTTTGAATCTCGGAGGAAGCGAACGTAAAAGTCTGACTCGAATGGACAGTTCGTTTAATGTGACAACACTGCAGTGCGGTATAGTTGGGGTAAAGTTGATGGAGACTTCATTTGAATCGTCATTGGCTCTTATAGTTGTACAACATGCAACTCTTCAAGGGACAGAGGGTGTTCTCGGTCATTGATGTTACGCATAGGGTCTGATTTGAGAATAATTTAAAATGTATACCGGTTGGCATTTTCTGGGTAAATTAATTTGATGGCGGATAGAAAAATATTTAATGTTTTGTTTTTCTTTTATATATTTTCTTGTTGTTGTTGTTAGAGTTACAACCAAAAAATGCACACCTAAGGTTAATAAAAACTTCTTTTTGTCTTTTTTTATTAAATATATTTTTATTTATATAAATTTAATCACTTAAAACAATCACTTAAAAAAAAACCACGAGAACTGTGTTTTCACATGAAAACAAGTTAAAGTGTCTCCAGCACCCGCTTTTATCCCTTATGTTGACAGATGCGCAGAAGTGAGCAAAAATTTAAACGCTTAAGATATTACCCTTAATATGTGTACTGTGGTTTGAGACTGAGTATACCTGAGCTGAAAAACAATGGAAAACTATGATCTTGACATATAATTTTTCAAATGATCCTTAGAATTTGCTTTTGAATAACTAATATAGGCTGTAAATAGTTTTTAAATGTTCCACCCCAACATACTATACCATACTGTATTTAAGATTGCACCAGTCCATAATAAAAGGTTTCCAAAAGTTTTCTGCTGAAAAGCTTTCTCAAGTGAAACACAATATAGGTATTTAAGGTGGAGGTCGAAATAAAATAATATAGAAAAAATAGACAACAAAATTATAAAGAAAAGAAAAAATAAGATCATGGCTGAAAATAAGCACGATCATTGGTAATTGGGCTCTCAAAAAACTGAGGGAGTTCCTCACCGATACGATGACCACTAGGTCAGCTACATGGGGTCAAAGGTAACGATAATGCGTTTTTCTTAATTTACTCTAAAACGGTTTGTTAAAAAGAAAACATTTGTTCTACAAGCGTATAGCTGAGAATTTCGAACACAAATGGTATTGAGAGTTTTGTCCGTAGCATTTACCGTTGAAAAGCTATAGCAATTTCAAGATTCGTAAGTATTGCAAAACTGGCCCCATTTTGGACTTTCTTCCACACCACCTCAGAGGTCAAGTGCCAGGTGCGCTTTTTGTGTGTGTCGTATCCCCAGTAGGCCTATTCGACTGTGTTTATCAAACAAAATTTAGTTAACATTATTAATTAACATTTGACAGGGGAATGTTCAGGGCCGGATTAAGAGGTCTGGACGCCTTGGGCAACAGATTATTTGCCAAATACAATGAACAATTGTGTTCACTAGAGTGTTTCAATAAATAGTTGTGTAACCGAGTAGATTATTTTAGCATTCAAAGAACACATAAATATAGGTACCTAATCGAAAACGAGAATTATCTGAAATAAAATTTAAAAGTTAACGAACGGAACGATAGCCCAGTAGAAATCGACACAAAAAAAAGGCTAAAATCGCAAAGCATGATGTAGTTCTGATTTTTCGGTATGTTGTATGGACCAGTTAGGATAGTGTAAATCGAAATTTGCAACTTCGAAAAACTTGTGTTCGCTCCGCAGCACGCGAAAAACTGCAAAATTGAAGGACTTTTTTCACTTTTTGCTCTAAAAGTCTTAAACTATGCGGTTTTCGGCAAAGAAAATAACTACCTTCTGTAAGTACATTAAATTAACAACAATTTAAAACCGCGGCTCTATAAACCCCATAGAGACCGAGATATGGCTCTTTGAAGAGGGTCCATTTTTACAGAAAATTAATAATTTTTAGCTTTGTTACCGTAAAGATCAAAATATTGGCAAAATCGCTCGTCCTATGAGAAAAGTTATTACATGAAAAGCCAGGGTGGATTGACACACGGTCGGGGAATTTCAAGCAGTGTGCTTGCTTATCTATTTTAAATGTGTGTGAAGAAGGTCGAACGATATTTGGATATATCGTGTTCAACAACTGAACAACAAGTTGATATACGACCAACCCAAATCATACGAGAAACTGCTGATGTCAACAAACTTAACAGCTGGTTCGGTAGTCATCCTCCGTTTCCATCGACAGACAAACTTTTATCATTCAGGAGTGGAGTCATGGGTGGTCCATCAGTAAATTGCCACTTAGCCAGAGGAGAAAAAGAAAAGAAAAAGTGCTAACCTTGGCGAGTCTCACCAGCACAGTCAAAGTTACAACCGTGTTGATGTCGAACCACTAACTATCTTCCAGAGAATGTGTGTAATGAAGCAGTCAGACGAGCAATTAAAAGAGCACTTCAAATTTGAATTGGCCCCTTACCCTATGGCGTTGTTTAATGAAGAAGGAATGCGAAAGGGGACCAAATCAAAGTTTTACGGAGCTTTCACCCCAGCCTCTGAAATCGTATCTCTGAATGCCAACACACATGCAGTGGTGGATGGGGGTTACCTACTACATACTGTCATCTGGCATCGAAACTCGTCTATACGGGCTATTGTGACTAGCAACGTCAGCTACACGTTAAACCACTTTGGCAGGAACGTGTCGGTGATTTTCGACGGGTACCCACGGGATTGTGCCGATCGCAGTACAAAATCTGCAGAACTGTTGAGACGATATGCTGCTTCTTCTGCGAAATTGTTTTTGACTCCTCCACCATCATAACAGTACCCCAGGAGAAGATACTGTCAAATGACCGGAACAAAGAACGCCTCGTTCAACATCTATGCACTGCATTCTCTCTTGAAGGCATTGAAACTAAGACAGCGACTGAAGACGCAGACCGCGATATCGTTCTGATGGCATTGGAAAAAACCACGAGTTTGTGGTTGGAGAGGACGTGTACCTCCTTGTTCTCCTCTGTGGCTTGGGTTCTTCTATCCACAACTTGCGCTTTCAGAAACGTGGACGTGGCAGGGGTGAGGCATAATGCATTCAGTACACCACCAGTGCGTTCAACCGAGGGGAAGTTGAAGTGCCCTGTGTGTTTGAACTGTTTCTTCACGTTACTGGATGCGACACCACCTCTGCCCTTTTCTGGCAAGGAAAAATGAAATAGTGGGGTCAATTTCAGAAGCGGAAGGACCTAGTTGAGATGGCTGCCATCTTCCTACCAACAGATGCAACTCATGAGTGTATTGCGGAAGATGGCCAAAAAAGTGTCTGGTAATTCTTTACGGAGGTGATCCTGCAATTCAGAGACTGCACGACCTCAGGTTCCAACTTTTCGTGAATACAGCGGCAAATGCATAGGATATTCTGGCACGTTTGCCCCCAACCACCGAGGCTTCCAATTTCCATGCGTTCCGCACCTACCATCAAGTTCAAAAGTGGCTGGGGGTGGAGAAGGACCCCTCTGAATGGGGTTGGGAAATAAGCTCCTGTGGCCTCATCCCAATAGCAACAAAAAACGAGCCAGCCCCACCACACCTTCTCAAAATAATAGCCTGCAAATGTAAGAAAGGATGTAGGGGGGCGTGTACTTGCCTGAGAGCTGGGCTCAAATGCTCGGTTCTACGCTTGAACTGCTCAGGGAAACCATGTGATAACGTCGTCTTAATTTCGATAAAAGAAGAAGAGGAAGATCCAAGGGAAACTGAGGTAGAACCAGAATCTGAAGAATTGAACGAACCTGTGAAATATGACCAACCTTAAAAAAGAACGTGCCAAAATTGAGGAAGTTCCCGAAAATCCAGCAGAAAAACGCGAAGCTGAACCTCAGCCAAAAAAAAACGACGAGTGATTGGTTTTTATACATTAATTCTAAATATATGTATGTACATGTACCATCAACTAATTAATTGATTTGACCTGTAAATTAAAAAATAATTAACATTTTAACATGGTTTTATGCCTTTTCCTGTTGTACTATGCACACAAATAAGTGTTTAAAGAGCTTTGTCTCAATTCTTCAGAAATCCATTTTTTTCGTTTTTCAAGATTATGGCGGAACTATTAGTCTCACAGACTTTGTTTTAGCTTTACGGTAACAAAGCTAAAAATTATTAATTTTCTGTAAAAATGCACCATCTTCAAAGAGCCATAGCTCGGTCTCTATGGGGTTTATAGAGGTGCGGTTAGGACTTCCAGAAGATAGATATTTTCTTTGCTGAAAAACGCATAGTTTAAGACTTAGAGCAAAAAGTGAAAAAAGTCCCAACATTTTGCAGTTTTTCGCGTGCTGCGCAGCGAGCGCAAGTCTTTCGAAGTTGCAAATTTGGATTTACACTATCCTAACTGGTCCATACAACATACCAAAAAATCAGAACTACATCATCCTTTGCGATTTTAATGTCGATTTCTACTGGGCTACGAGCTATTTTTGCTGAAAAATCGTTAATGATAAATCACTTTCAATGCGAGCGATAGCTTTGATAAAAGGTGTTGTCCCTTCGTGGTTCGCGGAATAATTGTATGACTTCCATTTTTGAAAATGGGCGCTCTCCACTGCTATTCGACACCATCAAAACCAAAAATTATAAAACTATACTAAATGCAACAACAATAAAATAGCTGCGAATAAAATAGTTAAAAAAAAAAATAGCCCCAACCACCAAATCTAAATCTAAAACAAAAACACAGTTGCCAATCCAACAAAAAAATCCGCTATCAGTGCGCGCAAGAAAAATTCAGTGCCGTTGTCATCTTTGAATTAGCATCGAGTGGTCCCTTCTTCTTCCCTTCCCATTCTTCACACACAGCCTATCAAGGTTTCAATTGCTTCATTCAAATGTGTATACAGATACACTCATTGAGGTATCAATTGAAATCATGATAGTAATCGAATTTATTAGTAACTAGCTGACCCGCGAACTTCGTTTCGCCAAAATTCATCAATGTATTGAAAATAATAATGCTTTCATATGCATTCAGTAAATAGCTGATATTTTACAGTTTTTATTTATGTGTATAGATACTGCGTAATTTTAAGTTAATTCGGCTTATCAGCTATCTGCCTGTGAAAATCATGTCAAAATCGGCTAAAAAATAAGAATTTTTGAAAATTGGAAGTAATTCAAATAGCTTAAATTACTTCTTACAACATCAGCTATCCGCCAGTGAAAATCCCGTCAAAATCGGTTTAGCCGTTTCCGATATTAGCCGGAACAAACAGACAGACAGACAGACAAAAATTTTAAAAATTGCGTTTTTGTTCTAAGTACCGTATGTACTTTCATACGCATTTAGTAAAAAACTGATATTTTGAAATTACAAACAGACACTTCATTTTTATTTATGTGTATAGATGTGTATAGATTATCAGCTATCTGCCTGTGAAAATCCCGTCAAAATCAGCCCATAAATAAGAATTTTTGAAAATTGCGACCGCAGCGCCACCTACAGGAGTAATTAAAATAGCCTAAGTTACTCCTTACAACATCAGCTATCCGCCAGTGAAAATCCCGTCAAAATCGGTTAAGCCGTTTCCGAGATTAGCCGGAACAAACAGACAGACAGACAGACAGACAAAAATTTTAAAAATTGCGTTTTTGTTCTAAGTACCGTATGTACTTTCATACGCATTTAGTAAAAAACTGATATTTTGAAATTACAAACAGACACTTCATTTTTATTGTGTATAGATTGCATGTAAGTTTCCAGGGGCGGATTAGGAACATATTGATATTAGGGTCGATTACAGCAACATTCGGGGGCTTAGAAAGAATTTTTATGCCGCGTATGTTCACACTGCTACGTACAAGCCAGCTGTTCTGGCACTGAGTGAAACCCAAATAGGCGATAATTCTGATCCGCTAGAATTTAACCTACACGGGTACAGCTTAGTGCCATTATTCTTTTCCTATCACGGATTAGCCGTATACGTTAGAAACGACGTTGCTTACCAGCTTCTACCACAATATGGTCAGTGGTCAAACACAGACTTCAATTTCCTGTGCTTTAAATTCACCGTCCAAAAGCAAGTCATCCATACATGTTTTATTTATAGAAGCCCAAATGTGGACAGTAACTCCACTTTTATCGAATTCGATGCACTGTCTTACTTCATCCAAAGAATTGTTTCCCTTTATCCTCGCACTGAAAGCGTTGTTATGGGCGATTTCAATGTCTACAATTCTTCGTGGCTTCGCTATTCTGGTCAGACAACACCCGAAGGAAGGAATGCTGAGTTCTTCGCTGAGTCAAACAACTTGACTCAGCTTGTCGACGAGCCAACTAGAATCCCTGACATTGCAGGTCATTCCGCATACACCCTAGACTTGTTTCTTACGTCTCATCCTGATAAATACACGATAAATGTATTATCGCCCCTAGGCACGTCGGATCATTGTATCATATCAGCAATTTTCCCGTGTTCCAACAGTACAGTTAAAGAAAACATCCCTAAGAGAACCGTATGACAATACGAGAAGGCCAACTGGGACGGTGTTAATAAATTCTTCAGAAACTTTAACTGGTCACTATGTTTCCTCAATAGTGACGTAGACTCCAGCGCTGATATGGTAACAAACATTATTCTCTGCGGGATGAGACATTTTGTTCCGAATAGGACAAAAAATATCAAACCTAAAGAGAATTCATGGTTCGACTGGAGCTGCAAAGAGGTTATCAAGAAGAGAAATAAGCTTCCGATGTTATAAAGCCAACCCTTCTGAGGAAAACCGGAAAAAGTTCAAACAAGCTAGAAAGGCCTGTAATGCTCACATTCAAAGAACCAAATTTTTGCATGAACAAACAATAAGGCATCAAATACTACAATGTCCCAGCGGTAGTAAAAATGTTTGGTCATTCGTAAAAAATGTACATACGTTACTCTACTACGTCTGCGTTTCCGACGATCGTTGATTATAACACTCTTGTGGTAAGCTCCCAAGCGCAAGCAGATTTATTTGCAGCAAATTTGCTGCTTATTCAACGATATGTGTGATATGACTCCTCCTGTACTTGAGAACGTGAATGGTTTTATGGGACAAATCTTCTTTCGCACTCGTACAGTTGCAAGAGTACTGAAAGATCTCAACATACACAAATCCGCTGGCCCGGATAGTATATCTACAATAGTTCTGAAGAGGTGTGCTTCCACGCTGGCAAAACCACTGCGTAAGCTTTTCCATCTATCCTATTCTACAGGTCTCTTTCCGCATGGATGGAAAACAGCATTTGTCCAGCTCATCCCAAAACAGGCGTATCTTCATCCCCCTCAAACTACCGACCAATTGCAACGACTTCTCTATTTTCCAAGGTCATGGAAACTCTGATAAACTTTCAGATTAAGAAATATCTTGAGAGACGGAAACTTCTTAATGACCAGCAGTACGGTTTTCGTAGCAATAGGTCCACTGGTAATCTGATGGTATATCTCACCGAACAGTGGATCCAACCCTTACATGGTCTTGGAGAAAGTAAGATTATTGCGCTCGATATTTTAAAAGCATTTGATAGAGTCTGGCATCAGGCTTTCTTATCGAAAATGCGTGAATTTTTCATCGATGAACCCCTTCATGGATGGATTAGAAATAACATTTCGGACCGTTCAATTCACGTTGTTTTGGACGGTTTTCAGTCTCCTACCCACAAAATAAATGCTGGTGCCCTCAAGGCTCCGTTTTGTCTCCGAAACTCTTTCTTATCTTTATAAATGATCTTTTGTCTAATACTTCTAATCCACTAAATTGTTTTGCTGACGACAGTACTCTCAGCTTTTCATATTTGTTTCCAGATTCACATCCATGTCCTTCGGATGTGGAACTGCAACGAAATCGTATGATAAGCTCATTAAATTCCGACCTTGACAGCATTGCCCAATGGGGAATCATCAACCGCGTGGAATTTAATGCTTCAAAAACTCAATGCTGTCTTCTGTCATTAGAGCATAACCTACCCCCTATGCCACTGTCCAAGAGTGGCACTTGCATGAGGAAACCGATCAGCTTTGCGTTCTTGGTATGTGCATCACAAATCATCTTCTGTGGAAGGATCACATTGTAGGGAAAACTTTGTCACCGCAACATTGGTGTCACCTTGCGGCAATTTTAGGAAACACGATTAGTCCATCTTCCAAATGACATTTCCCTTTAAATAATCGAGAAATTTCAAAAAAATTTTAATAATGACATTAGTTGCCCAATTTCAACACCAGGAAACGATATTCGATAAGGAGTTATCCTATATCAGAACCATTCTGTCATAATCTTCACTGAATTACATCTAAAATGAAAAAATCCGAAGCGAGAAAATTTGAAGTGAGCTCAGACGCACTCTTTCTGGCACATTCTATGGCTACATGCCAGCGTGCAGAAGGATTATGGCTGCCGAACACTTCCGGCATTTTCGTTTCTGCTTTATGATTACTGTCCGTCCAATTAGACGCTTCGTCTCTTCTCTTTTACGCTATCTTTCTGTTTCTCTTGGAAATCTGATTGGAACGAACTCCAAAAATGCATGTCCAATGCTAAGATAAAAGCCCGTTCCGACCAAAGGTACAATTAAGGTCTGTTTGATGAAAACTAGATGATTTAGATTTTGACAGATCGTGACAAGTGACTGTTACATTGCTCATATCCATTATGTATTCCACAGGAATCATGATTTATATGTCCAATGCAACTGTCCAACAAAGTAATTTCAGTCCTTTTTAAAAATTCTTAGTTAGTGCAGTCATCACATCTTGACTGACAGTTGACATAGCTATAATTAGTTATCTGTGCGATTAAAATGAGTTTAACGTCATATGAATGACGGTACTGTTGATTGGGAAGCGAATGTGTCAAATTAGAATCGATTTCCATCCAAAACAAATTAAATGTCAAAATTTGACAAGTATGAAAAATCTCTCATACTGGAGAAAATAAGACACAAATCTATTCTACCAATCGACACAAACGTTATAGTGTCAAAATAAGTTGACAGAAATAAAGATAAATGTCATTAAAGTCAATTTTCATTTTCACATATTTGTCAGTGCGAAGCAGCATTACATTACTACGTAACTCTAAACGCACTTCGTATTGTTAACTTTTCCGAACGCAAATCTATTGTTAACTAAAAGAACGCAGGAAAAGTCTCGTCCAGTCATTATTATTACTATTGGAAACCAGACAGAGGCGTGGCTTCAGAAATATTGTCTGTGCCAATTCATTAAATTTTCAACCCTCATCTTGAATAGTTCGCTTCTTAAAAAAATTGAAAAGTTTGATTTTTATGCAGCTGAAAATTAATTTATTTTACTTAAAGAATTTTGTTCGCGAGTGAGTTAATACAATTTAAATATACTACATCCTTTTTGAAGGATTTTCTCAATTGCAAATTGCAATTATTGTGGTGCAACCACCAGAAAAAGATACCCTTTTTAGGTAAGTTTTTTTTTGTAGTTTTTTTTTTTGTCTGCCAGCATCATGGCGGCCATTTAACTTCGTCGGCGATGCTTTTTCCTTGAATTTTCAAGGAAGCATCAAAGTTTTTATGACTAGGGAATTATAGATAGTCTGTTTTTTATATTCCTTAGGGTTCTTGGTACAGGGCAGGAGCCAACATTTAAAATCGAAGTTATCTTTATATATCCATGGAAATTTCCATCCATGGCAACGCGGGAGCATTATACTTTTTCTCCAATTGGAGCAACGCGGGATTTTCCGTACATCTGTATGGAGTCTACGTCCTTTTAGGAGCATTATTGCAAGCTACTTTAACAGCTAAGACGCCGTCTTACGCTGCGCAGCATCTTACTCTCAACATACTAGAGCCACAAGGGACTCCAACATCTTTTTTTTTCATTGTTCTTTGAACCACATGGTTCTCCGGAACGCATTGATGAACCGCATGGCACTCGGTTTGTCTGACCGACCATGTGTTAAACTCCATCCTGTTGATCAGCCAATATCCTGCAACTTTTAATAAAGATTTAGAGAAAATATTTCTCGCTACGTTTTGTGGAAATATCCAGGTAACATTTTTGTTATTTTGTTCATATTTTTGGTGCACCTGAAAGCCTCTGAATATAAGAGAGCTTACGCTTGGCGAGACGAATAATACGTCCAAGCGACCGCACAATTCCCTGCTACCTACGATATCCTGTGAACGTGAACGTTCGTATATACATCCATAAGCCCACGGACGGTGGAGCCATACACTATTAGTGCCTCAAGAAGCACCTTTAATTATTATACGAGTGAAAATTAATCTTCGTACCTGCATCCATATATATATATATATATTCTTTTATACTATATTTATCCTAAGGAACTATACCTATGCTTACCTTATTTAAAGAAAGAGATCATTATATATATAATAAGTGAAATACTGAAAAATATTACTTAATCTTTGTGAAAATTTGTGTTTTTTGTGTATGTGAATATAGAGAAAGTTGAAATTTCACTTTTCTTGTTGAGATCCACTTTGGACTCACAAAATCCTTAACGTACTTCTTTTTTTTTCTTCACTGCCTTCACGGCGCTTTTACTTTTTTTTTATTTGTGACGCGATACATATCCAGAGCCCAGGATTGATTTCGTAAAGAACTTCCTGTCGGTTTCTATACTGGTTCTTACGTGTGGATGGTGCTTCCGTGCCAGTGTTTGGAACTCTAATGTTTCCTGTAGACAACCCACTACGTATTCCATCGGTTATAGCACCGAACTACTTCCTTCACTGTCCTTCTGGACCATTTCTCATCATCACTTTCTGTAAAAGCTATCCTGTCTCGTGTTAGTGTCTATACAACACCACTTCTTTTCATCTTTCAATTTTTTTTTTTTGTTTTAGCACTTCTCTAGTGGAAGCATAGGCTCCCTAGATACGTTTTCATTTTGGAACTTTTTAGTTTCTCACCTGTTATTTGCACACTTCTGCTTCAGCTCGGTAGGTTTATCCAGCTGGAAGTTCTTTGAAGCTAATTTGGAGTAATCCTCTAAGAATTTCTTCTTCCTTTACGGAAATCAGCGGTCAATTTACACTGACCTATCTCAATTAGTCATTTTTCATTTTTTTTTTGTGTGTATCTACTGTGCAATATCTGTTTGTATGTCGGATATTATCGAGGTTTGTAAACTACGTTTACAGTACAGTGACACTATACCGGTCACTTGGAAAGATAATACGCTTTTGTGTGAAAGATATCTTTGATGAATATAAGATAGCTCATTAACGTTTTTCGAGCAAGGAAACGATACAGTACAAAGATATAGAGTAGTATCATTAGTATTGATGATCTTACATATGGTTATAGTAGAAACTTTTTTTTTGAATAATACTTTTCTAAAATTTCAGCGTCTGGTTCCAGAGAGCTCTCCCGATCCATCAACGTCTGTTTACTATATTGCTTAATATTATATTGATACATATTTTGATAAACCATATTTTAAATCATATTACTATATTATTACAATCTATCTCTCTTTCCATCTCCCTTGTCTCATTTCTAAAGCATAAACCCTTGGGCTAACGTCCCATGTTCTCTGGTTTACTTTTTGGGTTCGTTAGAATTTTCATATCCTTGCATACTTTTTCGTGTATAATATCCAAACGTTAAGTCAGTTTTCGTGTCGTTATAGTTTTTTTTTGTTTTTAAATACAATTTGACGTCGTTTAATGACGAATCACTTTTGAAACAACACAGATAAAAATACATTTCAAAAGATTTTTAAGAGATTTAACAGTTGACAAAGATCAACTAAAACAACTTTTTTTTTTACTCATAGAGAGTACAAGCGAGCTAAGATTAATGATACCATCGGTACATTTCTCTTCAGCGTATCTTTTTTTTCATATAAAGACAACCAAACATAATCTGTACGAAGCTAAAAGTTGCTTCGCGTGCAGTTAAAGCGTACAGACATTTATATAATTGGTCGTTAAGAAAAACTTCAACTTAACTTTCTCTTTGTTTTGATATCAAGTTAATATCTTGATGGAGATTATTTAGATTTTATATAAAGTAGTTTAGGATTTATAAGTTCATCAATTTAGTTTTTGAATAATTTAGACTTTGTTAAGGAATTCAATAGTTTTAAGAAAAATTTAATAAAATAATTCGGTTTATAACGTTTTGATAAAGAAACTTTATAGTGTTATTCATGCTGTCGTTTAGACAGTGGTTCTTTTCTTCGGACATTTCAGGAATTTTGTTTAAAGACAATGATGTTTAAGTAAGTACGTTGGGAGGGGTGGACATATCTCTCGTGCGGATGGAAAAGTGGATTAACATATCATGAAAGTGTAGTGTGGTTTATAGTGTTTAGGTTTTTGGTTAACGAATAGGTCGTTATTGAGATTTAGTATAATGGTTTAGGCAAGTATTTCTGCTTGTCGTTTATCATATATGGGGACCCTAAACATTTTTGTGGTGACAGGTTTTTCTGGTCACTTGGCACCGTGGGTCAATGGTGGAAACCAGTTCGAGATGATGAACTGATTCCTCATGGGTGGGTACAGAAGCCAGAAGGGGGAAATTACAACATCTTCTCCTCCTTCCCAGTTTATAAGAGTGTGAGTAGGTGTTGACTTACTCCACTAGTCAGTTTCATTCTTTAATCATTTGCGCCAGATAAGCTGACTGAGCCATAGCGCTTTATCTTCGAACATCTAAAGATACATTTGGTATAGCGGCTCACTATTAGTGCTGTTCTCTCTTGCGTCTTTTACATACTTTTTCTGAGGTCGAGTCGGCCTTCCAGCTCGATTATACTTTCAAACTTGTTTATGTCTCAGCATTTGTTGATCAGGCCCTAGCAAAGAATATTTAAATTAGTTTTTCTGAGTTTTCAAACATCTAAAACTTCAGTAGGTTCGCACTGGTTAAAAAGAGGTAACAACGTTGTCGATCCCTGAGCAAGAATGCACGACCCTTGTGAGCTAGTTGAGGGCGTGCGTGCGAACCGGATGCGAAGGTCGATCACAACCCAAGTGTTACTTTGTCTCAGCTAAGTGGATCTGTTGTCTTAGAGAGAGTTCTCTAGGAGCAGTCTTGTAGTCTGAACTTAGTAACCACCTTTCCACTCGTGAATCCTTTAAGGAGTCTCATTGGAACTAGTGTCCAAGGCGACCGAACCAGTGAACATTCCTTGGAGAATTTGGTAATGTAGTGAGTTATTAGGTCTTGGTTTAGGGTTTTGTTGTTGGTATATTAGTGAGGAGGCAAACTGCGTCAGCTATAGTTTGCAACAGTAAGTTTTACTTGACGATCTGTAAAAAAATTTGCGGAACAGATCGGAGAGAGTAATTTTCTGTGAGTGGAAAGGGGGAATAACAAGAATACAAAGAAAAAAGGATGCTTATGAGGAAATAGATCAGTTGTGTGTGTGAGCAGAAGTGTCACAGGTCTCTGGCAGAAACCAGGGAGGGCATCATTTGATACTGTGGTAAGTTACTCCCAGCACAAGAGGACTTTGTCTATTGGAGACGTTAGTTGGTTCCTCTTGGGTATATTCCCTTGTAAGCGTTGTAGGCGTCCACTGATAGAGGCCGTGGTCTCTCGTCAGCAGGTATGATGGAAAAGTATGGTTCTTTTCACATTTGTTTTATTCTTTGTATTCTAGGATTTAAGGTCATCGTTTGACATTACTTGATGATGTCATGTATGGGATCACTGTTTGGTTTCACGAAAGGTTGCCTTCGTTTCGTTTCCCATTTAATTTTTCGTTACAAAAATGGCGTCCAATGTGGGGCATGAGTTTTTCGGAGCTTGTGTCTCATTCAGGCCCTGTCTGTGCGCGTTCATTAATCATATTTTTCGTTACAGAAATGGGTGACATATACGAGATCACCATGAAGGGATCTTATAGTAGATTGCATGAAGTTTCGTTGCATTTCCTTACTTCCTGTTTATTTCCAAATTGATATTTCGTTTTAGAAATATTTCTCGTTACAACATATTTAACTTCACCAAAAATGCCGCAAATTGCCTAGGTTTCCTAAATCGATGCAAGAAATATTTTTCCCCTTCTGATCTAGCTATAATCTTCAAGGCATTCATTCTCCCGAAGCTAGAGTACCATTCTCTTGTCTAAGCAGGTGCTCATAGTCGCTCACTTGCGCCTCTTGGATAGGATTCAAAAAAGAGCCTTAAAATTGATAGGTGAAAGAACCATTACCGAAACATTTGTTTCACTTGAACATCATCGTAATGTTTCTTGTCTAACCTTAACTCATTACCCACACTAGGTTCTTAATCATGCTTGTACACTTTCACCAATGCTTCTGCTGCAAGGTGCAAATTTTCATCATCTATATTCTCAATGCGATTAAGAAATCAAAATCTCGAAAGGTGACATGCGGTCCACGACCACTGGGATGAGGCCGGATACTTTATATTTCTCCTTCAATGACAGATTTGTATCTTGTGCTTTTATATAACCGAGCGGATTCAACCTTACATTTCTTGTCCTCGTTTCTCCTTCTATTACAGATTTGTGCCTTGTGCTTTAATATCAAAGAGCGGATTCAACCTCATTTTTCTTGTCCTCGTGCGTGTTTGATCAGGGTCGGCTATTATATTGGCTGCTTCCTCGTATTTGTCAAAATTGTTTTTTTCGGATTTCCCGAATGTTTTCAAAATCAAGAATTATTTATGGGTCCTGTTTGTAGCGTTGAATCCCTACAAGATATTGTTAAAAAAAGCGGTTTCAAAACGGCTCATCCTTTGAAGAAGGTGCGATGTTTCATTCCGCGCAAAAGCTTTTTACTCCTTATCGGAAGATATACTGGTAAGAGTCTCTTTGATATCCGACTAGCCGTCGAAAATGGTCTTCGTTGTTTCACCTCGAAAAGAACAACGAGTGCCGTTAATCTTATTAAACCGCACAACTGTTCGTCTATTTTCTTCGATAATTTTTATCAATAAGGATTTGGTATCGTTCTGTACTTGCTGTGAAAAACGTATATCAACAAAATCAAAGAATTGAATCGCCGATGGACAAGAGTTAGCAGCTGCTTTTCTAACTAAATTGAGAGAATATCCACAACATGTTACAAATGCCGATATATGATTTTTCTCTAAAATACGAGCCTGCATCACTTTGTATTTGCCACTTATAGCCTATTCACACCAAACCATAAACGAGCATTTACTCGTTTTCCGCAAAACGAATACCCAAAACGACTCGTTTTCGCATACATTTTTCATACCCAACTCGTTTTGCAAAACGACTCGTTTTTGCTTAAACGACTTGAAAGCGAGTTGCTATTTCAAGATGAACTGCACGAACGGATTTTTTTGTGATGTTAGTGTTATAAACACTAAAAAAAGAACAGCTGATGACTTGCTGTCAAAACAAATTCAATATTTCTACGATTTGAAGAAATTTTTGGCTAGCAGCGGTAAGTAATATTTTTTAGAATAATTTTTATATCACTGTGTTTTATTAAAATTAGGTACCAACAAATGAAGGACCATTTGTTTGTGAAGCACTTCTCTGTGGAGGGTCATCTGGAATTCCGTGCCCTGCTATTCATACCTCTTCAAGAACCTTTCGATCTCTTTGAAAACCAGAGGAAGCGTATCATCAAGTAATGAGTGCACTTTGTGTTTATCACAAATTCCAAAGATGTCCCATTGAACGTCTCCCGTGAAATTCTCCACAGAACAAAGTTGTATCTATTAACCGCATGAAAATGCAGCCTAGCACCTCAAGGAATGCAAATACCAGCCATTTGTGACCAAGGAAGGAGAGGAATAGCCTGAAGGCGTGGGGGAGAAAAAGAAGCGCGAAGAAGACAAGGCAAAAATCATTTTATTTGTAGAAATAAAGAAAATAAATAAATGTTGCTGCCTCGCCTCATCTTCAATTTTAGACTAGTCGTCTACTTCTATCTTCGTCACTTGACCTTTCTAGTCTGGCTCTTTGTCGACGAGCAACTTCATTGGGTAGCGGGTAGCCAATGAACTGAGAGTGCTTGTTAACGATTTCCTTGTTCTTGTTCTCCTCCAAATATTAGGCCTGGTGCTCCTTGATATACAAAACAATCTTTGTATCACGTACCAAAGGCTCAGATTCCACTTTAATATAATTGGAATTTTTTCAATTTTTTTTTTTTTTAATTTTCAATTTCAAACAATTGAAATGTCAAACAAAGACGAGTAAATGTTCGGTGTGAACGCTCTACTCGTTTTGGTAAACGAAAAGCCAAAACGAGTGCGGTGTGAATAGGCTATTATGATTGCAGTATTGTCATATGATTGCCCGCAGCAATCCAAAATATCTATTTGATGGTCACCTAAAAATTTGAATAACTCGTAATCTGTGGCTTCGCCAGTATGGCCGCAATTTGTTAAAGAGGTGAGAAATCTTTCATTTGGTATATCCTTCAACGATATGAACGATATGAGATTCCCCGGCAGTAGAGTCCACTGATACAAAATAATATTGAGGTTTTTTCTATTCTGGATACTATTCCAGTTAAAATTATCACCCATAGAACTGATCAGTTCTTCGCAAATTGTAAATAAAAGGTAATCGACATGGCCACTTTCTTTGCTGAATGCTTTTTCAAATGGGCTGCCAAGATTGGCCGCTTTTGTGGAGGCCCGGGGCAGTTGCGGCTAAACTGTTGATACATTATAACTTAGTTTCCAAAAGTACTTAGTTTATTTGGTTTCCAAAAGTAGACCGTTTTGTCTCGAGAAGCGCGTGTTATCCTTGTCAGTCGACATCCTCCCCTGGAACAATACTCGTGCCTTTCTCAGGATTCTCTATGCCTGTTTCGATTACCAAAACATCAGCATCATTTTTAGGTTTCCTCATTAGGATGTCTACGGCCTTAAAATTCTTAAAAAGATAACAATGAATCGACTTTAATTGTTTCAATTAGCGAGATATTGTTGTTGGGAAGTTGCTACTTTCATTGATGCATCGAACAAAATGTCAGCTGATGACTAGAATTGCGATACTTACGATTCTTTAAATTGCTACAACTTATTAACGGTAAATGCTGCGGACAAAACTCGCAGCACCAGTTGTGCTCGAAATTGCCTCAGCTACACGTTTGTAAAACAAATGATTCCTCTTAAACAAACCGTTTTTAGTAAATTAAGAAAAACGCATTTTCGTGACCTTTGACCCCTTGTAACTGACATAGCAGTCATCGGATCGGTGATTAACTCTCTCAGTTTATGAAGAGCCCCATTACCAATTTTCAGCCAGGATCTAATTTCCTTGCAAAAAGCTATTTTTTCTGGACTATTGATAGTGGCCTGACTATCAATAAATTATTATTAATGTAGCGACATTTCGATTTCTGCCTGAAAGACTAGCGAAGTCAGGTAGTCGAAAGAACCTGGACATATTTAGCATCCCTGAAAATAAGCCAACATCTACTCCACACTTCATCTTGAGCCATCTGGGAAGATAGTTATATCTTAGTCTCTTGATACATCTTCGTTTTCCCATTCTAGTTTGTAAGGGAAACCTATTTCGACACTTTTTTAGCGACTAAAAGGTGAAACTTTTGAATCGAAACAATCAAATTGCTTTTAATTGTATGTTTATTTAATATGTATACATATTATACATATTATTATAATAAAATAATTGATAATTTATAACTTACTTTTGATGGCTCTACTAGAGCGTGGTGCTCCTAGGCCTTGCTCAGTATTCGCCTCCCGCCACCGGCTCGAGCTCTAGCCTGCCGATGCCATCTCCAATTTCTCACTCCAAATTGTCGGAGGTTTCTCTCTACCCGGTCGCTTCATTGAAGATGAGGACTACCTTGGGTTCTGACTCCCTCTGGTTTGGTATTGAAGACTTAGCGAGGTGGAGCGTCGATGTCCACTCGGACTCGCTCTACATTGCCCAGCCGTCTTAGTCATTGGATTCGAATTTATAAACTCTAACTCGTAAATGTGCGTGTGCTATATATAACGGGTGATTTTTTAGCTGGTTTGGTTTTGGCAACACTGGTTTTGACAGCTGACGTGTGTTTAGTACCTTGTGTCACTGTCAAACAGCTTCAGTTTGGTTTGCAATTTAACCATGGATCGTCTTACAAATGAACAACGCTTGCAAATTATTGAATTTTACTATCAAAATTCGTGCTCGGTTCGAAATGTTCATCGCGCGCTGCTTCCATTTTATGGTCGGCATTCTCGACCTTCTGAGCAGTCTATTCGGAAGATTGTGACCAAATTTCGCACCAAATTTACTTTGTTGGACATCAAACCACCAACACGTTTACGTACTGTGCGTAGTGAAGGAAATATTGCGGCCGTATCAGCTAGTTTGACAGAAGACCGCGAAATGTCGATTCGGCGCCGTTCCCAGCAGTTAGGCCTTTGTTACAGCACTACGTGGAAAATTTTGCGGAAGGATTTGGGCGTAAAGCCTTTTAAGATACAGCTGGTGCAAGAACTAAAGCCAGCCGACCTACCACAACGCCGAATTTTTGGTGAATGGGCTCTTGGAAAGCTGGCCGAGGATCCGCTTTTTTATCGAAAAATTGTGTTCAGCGATGAGGCTCATTTTTTGGTTGAATGGGTACGTAAATAAGCAAAATTGCCGCATTTGGAGTGAAGATCAGCCAGAAGCATTGCAACAGCTACCAATGCATCCCGAAAAAGCCACTGTTTGGTGCGGTTTATGGGCCGGCGGCATTATTGGGCCATATTTCTTCAAAGATGATGCGAATCGCAGCGTTACTGTCAATGGTGAACGCTACCGAGCGATGATAACAAACTTTTTTTTGCCCGAAATGGAAGTTCTTGACTTGCATGATATGTGGTTTCAACAAGACGGTGCCACATGCCACACAGCACGCGAAACAATGGCGCAATTGCGAGGCGAGTTTGGTGAACAGATAATTTCACGTTTCGGGCCGGTCAAGTGGCCGCCTAGATCGTGCGATTTGACACCATTAGACTATTTTTTGTGGGGGTATGTCAAGGCTAATGTCTATAGGGACAACCCCGCTTCGATTGACGCACTGGAAGCCAACATCCATGCATTCATTCGTGAGATACCGGCCGATATGTGTGAAAGAGTATGCCAAAATTGGACTCAGCGGATGGGCTACCTGAGACGCAGCCGCGGTCAACATTTGCATGAAATTATCTTTAAACATTAAATTGCAAGGTTCAAACTATCGATTCAAATAAATATTTCATTCATTTTTTCGAATTTTTTGTGTTTTTTTTTTTTTTAAAGTTCTAAACCTCTTAAAAAATTACATATTAGTATTTCACTTAATAATTTTTAATAAAAAAATATTTTTTTATATTAATGATGATTATAGCGGTACCAAGAGAAATAGATTGATGACTTCATCGTAATCAAGAAGAGATTGACGAATTAGGTTAGTTATTTCAAGTTTCTTGATATGCATCCTGTTCTTGATGTGAAGTTGATGCATTATCTCTAGAGAAAGCACTTTGTTGATCTCCTGTTCGTGTGGCAGCGGGGAATAACGGCAGGTAGGATGTGGGCTGACGATATTTCTTCTGACCGATAGATCTTTTCTTTGATTCCAATGTTTGCATTGTGGAGCTTGATAAGAAAGCTTCCATTTAAGAGATGTCCGATTAAATTTATTGTAATGTTATTATGAAAATTGTTGAGGAAAATCTTACCTGTGTCAATCATCTCGATATTGGGGATGTGTTGCGCGTTTGTTGTAGGGCGGACGAGTTGCGACTCCTGAGTAAGTTGGGAATTTAATCTGAGTTAGTTATGTCCTTGATATTTTCTGAATGACCAACAGATAATCTGTTCAAAGTCTTACATTTGGTTTCAATATTATAAAATTTGGTTTCACATATTAAAATTTCAAAATTATTATTATTGTTTATACTTTGTAACATAATTACTTTATTATCTCTCTTAACAGGTTTGAGAGAAAGTTTTTCGCAAATGTGTGGTTTTGTGAGTGGAACGTTTAAAATATAGATTAATATTGAATTATTAATAAATATTTTTACATTTGAAAATTCTAGAGCTTCTTCCACCGTTTAGGGGAATTTTTCTTTGTTAACTGTTTTTATTGCAATATTTATTTCATCGTTTGACAATATAATAGAATTTAAAATTTGTTCCTTTGGCCAATGAATGGCGTACTTTATATTTATAAGTTCCTCTTTTATAATTTGTTTCTTATATTTTAAGATTACAAGGAGTTCATTATCAAAATTTTTATTTTCTCTTATTGCCTTTAGGATTTTATTAGTTACAATTGACATGTTATTTATTTTATTGTTAAACAATTCATTGATACAAATTTGATTTTCGTTACCTTCGACTAAATTATTAATTTTATTTTCAATTAAAATGAGGTCATCATGATCAGGGCTTCCTGCGAGCCACTTCCATGCTGAACCTACAAAATTCAGTGATCTCTTATTTCTATTGGGTTTAATGTAACCCAGTATGTCTTTTATTTGCTTTTATTTAAATTGAAGGAGCAGGCATAGGATATGAGATTTCTTGTTTTTTGAAAGGAGGGTGATATTGGCTTGGTTGATGAATTCTTCATATTTTCCCAGATCGATAGTGTGAATGATTTTAAAATTTCCATTTTGGCCAACCCATTGTTAATGGCAACAATTTGAGAACAGGAATAATCAAAATTTTATACCTTGGCATGAGTTATTGCCTGAAAAAACCTGAGATGTCATATGGGGAATTTTGCTTTTGTGAACTATTTTCCCTGATTCAGTGAGAACTTTGGTATTCCTATCCTCGTTGATTTCGGGGCTTTTCGGAATTTATTATGAACCTGCATGTCCTTAAGCTGCTTTTCTCTAAATTTTTCAACATTATCTTTCCTTGTTTTTTCATGGACCATAGATGATAGAATAACTCTATTGGTTTCTTTCCGGTTGTTGAATGAATAGTGGAATTGTACTCATATACCGATCTGCCGAGAAGATTATTGAAGTGAGTTATCTTATATTCGGCGTTAAAACATCTCATACTTTCGACCAGAGTAGAGTGAAACCTCTCTACTTGACCGTTTACTTCGCTTTTATATGGGGCGTTTGGTAAATGGTAATATTTAGTTCCTCCATCATAGCCCTAAGGGAAACTGAATTAAAGGACTTCTCATTATCGATAACAACGTACTCAGTTAAACCGAAGTAAAAGAGTGTGTCCCATAATGGTTGTCGTTTGTCTTCCACTGAACTGGAGTTGATAATTTTTGCATGTCCAAGTTTCGACAACTTGTCTATGGCTGTTAGGACTAGGAAGTTTTGGTCATATCATTCGACGTGAATGAAATGACCTGGATAGGAAGGTAAGGGTGTTTCGTTTATGTTAATTTTGTTGAGGTGTCGGTCATACTTATTTTCTTTACAAATTGTGCAGCGCTTTAAAAAATTTTGGATTCTTGAATTCATCCTTGGGAAATTATATTTCTGCATTACCTGGAATTTGTTCTCATGGGTATTCCTATGAGCTTCTCTGTGTGTTTTAAGGATCAACAAGACTTATTCGGTTTCGTAAGGGACGTCTATTACTTCTAACTGCGTGTAGCGTTTTCTATAATTTGAAAAGTGGAGTGGATAAAGTTCTTGAATGATGGCCATAGTTGGTTCATCTCTTTTAAGGCCGTTTATGATATGGGGACTTAGATATCGTTTAAAAATTCTAATTATCATTTCTTTGGTATAACTTGGTTCTGTGAAAATATGGCGATTGTAATTTGGAAAGGGTTGTATCAGTTGGTAACTAGTCGCTTGGCCCACGGTCAATAGCAATTGGTTTCTGAACACATTAATAGTGATTTCTACTGCAGGAATTATGAACTATCATCACTATGAATACTTGCTGTCATGGAGTTTATTTCAGTTCGTGGTGGTCTGGATAAATTTTCCCTACCTGGTTTGTAATAAAGCTCGTAGTTGTACTTTTAAAACTTCGTTTTCCATCTTTTCATCTTGGTGTTTGAGTTCTTGTTGCTGAGCGCAGAGGTGAGGGGCTGGTGGTCTGTAAAGATTTTCACTGTCTTCGATCCATACAAAAAATTGCGAAGAGAACCGAGTGCCCAAATGATGGCAAGCATCTCCTTCGCATTGGTAGCATACGATTCTTCAGTTGCATTTAATGATCTAGATCTATCATCTTGCGAGAGGATTGCACCGATGGCAAAGTTAGATGCATCTGTAGTGAGTTGAAATTCCTTCGAAAAATCTGGGTAGGCGAGCATAATTTCGTTAGAAGTTCTAAAAAAATTAATTTATTTTTTGATTGTGTTTTGGACACGTCCATCTTCCCCTCTCAGAAGGGTTGTCAGGGGTTTTGCGTTTTTCGCATAATCCTTTACGAACTTACGTTAATACCAAGAAAGAAACGGAGATATTTCCATGTTTCAGGTGCAGAAAAATTGGCTATTGAACTGACTTTATCAGGCCTTTGTTTTGATGCCATTCTCTGAGACAACAAGCCCTAAGAATTCAACCTGCGTTTTGGAACAAAATTGATTTTTCCAGTTCAACCTTCATATTTGCGGCTTCTAGTGTTTTAAAGTGATCTTCTGCGTTCTTGCTGAAAATAATGATGTCATCGATGTAAACGTAACATCGGACACCTATGTGTTTCTTTAGTATGCATGCCGTTAAGAGTTCGCTTGAAGATGGATGGCGCATTTTTCAGGGCAAATGAAATTCAAATTTTCCGTTGTTAACGGAAAATGCTGTTTTTTATATATCAGATTCCTTTAAAAGAATCTGGTGAATTCCACTCTTAAGGTCAATTTTCGTGAACAATTTATTATTGCCTAGGTTTGACAAGACTTCGTTAATTTCAGGTATAGGATATTTCTCTGCTATGGTTACAAGATTTAGCTTCCTGTAATCGATTACTATCCTGTATTTCTTGTTACCTTCGGCATCCGTTTTTTACTTGCGATTATAGGTACTATAAGGCAAGTTATGGATTCGTGCAGAAAAAAAAATTTGAGATAACAATCACACATGACATTACGATGATGGAGAAGTCGAAAAAAGTGGGTCTGGGAATTCCGTCCGTCTGTCTGTCTGTCTGTCTGTCTGTCTGTTCGCGCCTCTGGAGGCTGAACGGGTGGGCCGATTTGCTTCAAATTTGGTATTTAAGATTTATTTGGCCGTCCCTCGGGACATATTTTTTATTTTTGCTCTAGGTCCAAAAATAACGGCACCTGCCATACAATCTTGAAGATAAAAATTGATTTTCTCAAAAACGGCTCTAACGATTTTGATAAAACTTTCAGGATGCTATTTTTGTAAGACAATCTATCTTTTGGTTGGAAAATATTTTTCAAAATTTGTCTTATAACGGTACCTCTCATAGAACCAGTATTTTCAAATCAAATTTTCTCGTAAACTATACATTCGATTTCAATAAAATTTTGGCCACAGGAAGTCATTTATAATTTTATTAATATGGCATTTCAAAATTTTCAAAAACTTTTTTTTTTGATTTTTAATAATTTTTTCAAAAAAATTTTTGGTTTTCGAAATATGTTGGAAACGGGTACATTGATTTTTTTTTAAATTATTTTTTCAGGTGTAAACTACAGATTGCCATATATTTGCATACTCAAATAAATTTCAAAATATTTTTTGAAAAAGTTTTTCAAAAATAACCTTTTAAAAAAAAAACTGGTCCAACGATTTTCAATATTTTTTTTTCCTAGGTTGCCGTATAGCTTTTAAATTTTATTGCATACTTAGTTTTTCCGAGAAAACTCTTAAACTAATTTAAAAAATAAAAGAATTTTCGAAATTATTTAATTTTTTTTAATATCCATACATGCAGCCACTACGAGCTAAGAGCAAGTTCGTGCGACCCAGTCGTGCATTTTATTTTTAAACAATCCATACCGGAGAGTTATATGCAGACCGTAAATTTATTTTATTTTTATTTTTAAGAAGCTCATTAAGTTGGGATTCGACTTCCTCTTTCAGAGCCATTGGGTATGGGTATGATCTTTAACAGACTGGATCGTTGGATGTTGTTCTTATTTCTCCAATAACTCTTGAGGTGTAAGTTAGTTTAATGTCCGGCTGTCCGGGTCCGCAAAAAGATTCGGACGTTTATTGAAAATCTGAGTAAGTCGATCGACTTGACAAGGAGATAAGTGGCAAATTTTGGAACTTAATAAAGAATTGATTGCTTGAGAAAATTGTTGTTTGAGAGGAGTCTTGGTGTCGTTGTTAATTACGAAGAAGGTATCCTTCCTATAGATGACAGCGTTTAACTCCTTTAAACTATTGTCCGTTAAAATTTTTTGAACCAGGAAGGATATAAAATTTTATTTTTGGAATATTTGGGCCAAGGCTGAGAGAGTTAGGCCGCTTATTTGCAGGATGTTGATACCTTGGTCATTTTTGATAATTTACTCTGTGACCGGACCGACATGTCTACTGACATTGGTTGAAGTCTCGGTTGTGGTTTCGATTATAGGTTTCTGGGTGATAGTTGTTTGGGTTGTTTAAGTTGTTATGCTGGTTATGTTGGAAGGGATAAGTATTTCTTTAGAAAGGGACATATGATCGGTTAGGTTGTTGATATGGATGGAAGTATTGTCTGGGTTGAGGACTGTGATATACTTCAAGGAAGAACCTATTCCCAGGATTAGCCGTAAGTGCAGGTATTTGCCGGCGTGGTGGTAGTGTTGGAGGAGGTTGAAATACTGGTTTTCTCAAGTGCGTTTGGCTACTCATGGTATAATTTGTTCTGAAATTTACATTGTCCAGCTGAAGACATAGGTGGAACGCTTAAGGGAGATCAATTGGTTCTCTTATACTGGAAGTCGTGGAAGATATCCCTTGAGACCACGTATACACGTGTCTAAGGCTTTGTCTCTATATGCGCTTGTCATAGTGGTAAGGGATTCATTGGTTAATTCCATTGAACCAAGTTTATTTAGAATAAGAGAAAGGTGTTGATATACCTGGTAGTAGAATTCAGGAATGGTTTGATTTCCTTGAACCAATACCATCATTTGGTACTCAAGAGTACCGAGGTCCCTTTTATCTGCGTAGTGCAGCATTAAACATTTTGAAATCATAGCCCAGTTCAACGGGGTATTTTATGATTCCAGGATTATGTGTGCCTGTCTGGTTATTTTGTTTCGAATGGCAATAATGATTCCAAAGTATTTGGGTGTCCCTCGGACTGGTTCTTAGACCTTAAGGATTCTGTCAACGCTCTTTTTTCAAGAGCTAAACTCCCCAGGTTGTCCTGAAAATTCTCGTTGGCTTTTTACTACGTCAGGAATTTTATCGAGACCATCTAAATTCGCAGATTGTTTAGCATCTTTTGTTTGATCTGATGCCTCTGTAGAGTCTCCTAAAGGAGTTCCCATTTGGGCGAACGCACTAGCAACCACCTGATTTATGTAATCAGATAAGTCCTGTTGAGTTGCAGAACTTGAAGAAGTATTTCGTGGAGATACGTGGAGATACCCCCTTCGTATTGACTGTTGACCTGAACCTTCTGTATTAACCATATTGATTTTATTTTATTTTACTTAGGTTATATGAAGTTTCAAAAATATAGAGAGAGAAAATAGGGTTAGGATAAAGGAGAAATGGTTTTGAAATTTTGTCTTTCTACTCTGATAAATTTGTATTTCATGGATATAATAATACTAAAAAAAAATTTGTTTGGTATAAAATAAAATTATTCTTACAAAAATATAATTTCCCTCACACTGCACTGTGCGGTTGAGTAGGTTCCATTTTTTCCAGTGAGGATTCTTAGTTTCCATGGTGACTCAGTGTTGAGTAAAACACCCGATCGTCTTGAGAATTCAGTGTGAACTAAAATATAAAGTTTATTGTATGCTAATAGAAAACATAAGCTAAGTACATACATTGATTGGTATAAAAGCAAGAGTAATTAATATAAGTATAAGAGTGTAAAATACAGGGTGATAGTAATAGAATGATAAACATGAATTTTCAACACTTCCACTTTTATAATTCTATTTTAAATTCATTATACATATATGTAATTCAAATCAATAATTTAGAGTTTTAAAACTTCTAAGTTAATTCTTAGTGACTCAAAACGATCTTTCAGCAATGGCTTTGTAAAAATATCTGCAGTTTGTTTATTTGTTGGAACATAGTTGAGAGTAAAAAGTCCTTCTTCAATTTTTTTCCGTTATTTATGGAATATTCTAAAAAACCTTATACCATTTTGGAAGGAGAATTTAACGCGCCAACTTTTAGTGTAACTTGCCAAAATTTAGTAGTACATTTTTTTACACTACAGCCCATTGAATTAGGGTCATGTAAACATTTTGAGTATTTAGTTGGGCAAAAAAGTGACATTTTCTTCAAAACTGATGCAGGTGTGTTTAAATTTTTTACTGCAATTGTTAGCGGGGTTATTCGAGGTTCCATAACAGAAAAAAAAATTGAGAAAAATTAAGATTTGTAATCACGGCACTTGAAAGGCCGTCAGAGCGTGAGCATTGTTTCGATTTTTTTTCGAATGCCTCTAACTCACAAAATACATGGCAAAGATTTTTTTTATAATTTTTCTGATAACTGTCACCACCTACCCTATCACCCGTTTTCGTTTTGACGTTGACTTTTGGGACACCCTGTATACGTTCAGTTCAATTAGTCGCGCACTCGAGAACTTCCTCTTTTCATTTTAATTTGCTGTCGCATATTTTTCTAGGATAGCATTGGTATTAAAACACTTGCGCACTTATTAATTTCATTTTTTAATTTTATTTTACTGTCGCATATTTTCTTATGAAAGCATTTGTAATATAAAACAATTGCACACTTATTAATTTTGCTTATTTTTATAGTTAACTTAACAATTATTTTAATTTAGACTCGTCACGCTTATTTAACTTTACTTTTTCACAGTACCGTGTCCCTGCTCGGGCGCCAATTAATATTTCACTTAATAGTTTTTAATACAAAAATATTTTTTAATTTATCCTTTGGGAGAAGAACCTCTTTATTTCAAATACAACTTAGAACTAACTAATGAAAGCAAAAATACAATTTACATGAAAACCAACAGATACATAAAGATTGCATTCCCACCGTTTGCTGGATTTGGATTCAGGCCGCGCATGTTGGATATCAGGTGCCCGCTGTGTTGGGAATATCCAATGTCCGCTACGTCGCGACATTTATCGCATGGAATGTTTCTGTGTTTTCTTAATTTGCTGATGATAACTTATACAACAACATCTTCCACAAAATCTTCAAAGGAATGTATATCGCTTTTCTTTAAAAAAAATTTAGCATTGAAAAAATTCCCCACCAGAACTACTTTATCACGCACCTCCGGTGGCGGTGGTTCAACGACGCCGACGTAAGTGCGAAAACTGCATTTTCTGAGTTAAGTATGCCACATTTCTACAAAAAGGTATTTCCTTCCAATAAAACACAGACCCAATTGAAAATGTTCTATTCAGATGATATTGAAGAGGATAATGAATTTTATTTATAAAAACTCATTTATAATTAACAGTTCCTGGTCCATTTTCTTAATCTTTACACATTAATACAAATGAAGTTTCTGTTTGTAATTTCAAAATATCAGTTTTTTACTTAATGCGTATGAAAGTATATACGGTAATTATAACGAAAACGCTATCACTGGCGGATAGCTGATGTTGTAAAGAGAAACTAAGGCTATTTTAATTACTATTGAAGGTGGCGCTGCGGTCGCAATTTTTAAAAAAATTCTTATTTATGGGATTTTGACGGGACGTTAGTTTAAGAGCTAGAATGCTTATTCTAAAAAAAAAACCTGAAGAACGACATTTTGTTACTGTGTACCAAGTTTGAAGCAAATCGGTCCAGCTGTTTAGGCTGTAGGTAACAATACAGACAGACAGAATTATCTGACCTGTCTTTAATAGTGTCTCTTTGGTCCTTTGAGTTAGAGCGTTGCTACTTACATGCCTCCTAAGCCCTAAGAAACAGCAATTGGAAAACTAAATAGAGCAGCACGAGGTCTCCATAGTCATCCTGCACAATGCAACGAGTTAAGGAGGGATGCCAAAAAGTGACATGGTTCTGGATAGCTCGTTCCTATTTCAGGCGACTTTAAAATCGATAAAAAGTTTTTTTACATAAAACAATTCGAGCGCACTTAAGGGGATATTAATACCCTTAAAATGAATAACACAGTGGAGTGTTTAATAAAGTTGGCTATTGGATGAAAGTAGATAACAGGACGTCCGAAGAAGGGTTTCATCGATGCCAAATGCACGCATATTCGATAGGAGAGCTTGATGCCAAACTATCAAATGTCGACAAGCGTTGAAACCGAGGACGTAGTATAGTTGCGTACGTTTTTTACAAATGACTAAAAGCTTGTACTACCTTTGGGACATTGTAGTATTTTTTTACTTAATTTTTGTGCATGTTAAAATTTTGTTCTTTGAATATGAGCATTACAATTTACAAGTCTTTCTAGCTTGTTTGAACTTAATCCGGTTTTCCCGTATTGCCATACTCTGGAATTTTGTATATCCTATTCCATAGAATGGGTATATTGTATTTGGTGTGGAGTTTGTAACATAGAGAAATAATACCGTTAGGTATAGAAAAGTATATATATTCTGTCTGGGTCTAGGCTAATTCACTGTGCACAATTCACTGTGCACAATTCACTGTGGGGACAATTCACTGTGCACAATTCACTGTTGACACAATTCACTGTGGCGGACAATTCACTGTGGTGGACAATTAACTGTGTGGATTTCATTGTGGTGTACTATTCGCGCGCGCGAATAGTACACTACTATGAAATGCACACAGTTAATTGTCCACCACAGTGAACTGTCCCCAATGCCTAAATCTTAAAACGGTTTAGTATTATTCTTTACAAAGTTTTTTCATTAAATCAATAAACAGAAAACAAAAATATAACAGATTTTGGTTCCGATTGTAATAATTTTTTCAGTTATTGAAACAAATTGAAACCAGGTCGAAAACTGTCAGATGTCGAAAACTTAAAATTTGTATTAGTTTCATAAGGTCATATACAGAAAATTAAACGAACACAACATAAGGAAAATCATCTTCCATTTGATGAATTTCAATGTCTGCTCATCACTATAGAGGTGGAATTTATTCAACTTTTGCCACAGAATAAACCCACCAGAGTTGTCCACCACTGTAAATTTATTGTCCATAACAGTTAATTGCCCACCACAGTGAATTGTGCACAGTGAAGTGTCCCCACAGTGAATTGTGCACAGTGAATTGTGCACAGTGAATTAGCCGGCTTCGATTCTGTCTCAGAATCGAAAGCCTAGTCGATTTAGCCATGTCCGTCCGTCCGTCCGTCCGTATGTATACTCTAGAGGTCGCAATTTTTGAGCTGGAAAGCTGAAATTTGGTACATATAACCTTTGGTTCAAGAGTAAGGCTAAGTTTTTGAACCGGTAAAATCCGCCCACAAACACGCCCACAATCGCCATTTTTGATGAACAATCTCAATTTGGTAAAATTAAATTATGTTTTTTTGTACAGTTACGATAATAGCATAACGCTAAAATTTTGTAAACGTAAGCTTTAGGTAAACCTTCTTCCAATCAAATAAAAATATTTCAGTTTGGGCGTGGCTGACGCCCATTTTTCATACAAAACCATCAATATTGTTTTTATAAAATAACAATTGTTATATTAAAGCGAACCACATTACATTTTGTGGGTATTACTGGCACAAAAACATCTTGTGTATGAAATCAAAAAAAATAATTTTGGGCGTGGCTGACGCCCAATTTTCATAAGAAATTATAAAAAAATTGTTTTTGTAAATAAACGGTACTTTTAATGAATCCGCAAGTCAAAATTTTGCGTCTCTTAAGTGAAACTAAACAGTTTGTGTATGAAAAATTTTTTTTGAGTTTTGGGCGTGGCTTACGTCCACTTTTCATGAAAGAACGAAAAACGTAGTCTCAAAAACTTAAGGTACGTCCAATATTCAATTTAAAATTTTTCTTTCCGTTCGTTATTTGAAAAATATATCTCTACATTTTCTTGTGTAAATTTTTTCAATACGCCCAATTTTAAAGGCGTGATTTTGATAAAATACCTTTGCTTAGGTAAGATTGTTTAAACACTACTCGATTCAGCTGTAGTTCTACACATATGCCTAAATACTGATTAAAGCTCAGTTAGTGCTTAAAATTTTTAAGACACGCCCACTTTTAAGGGGCGTTTCCGTCAAAAGTCGTAATATGCATTAATTTTTTATCGTTTTTTAACTATCGGTCGCAGTTTTGAAGTAAAAAGATGAACACTTAGATTTATATTCCTTGGTTACGTAGCAGAGTGTGGTCCCAGAATTAAAACACCCATAATCGCTATTTCCATTCAAAATCTAATTTTTAAAAATTTAAGTTTTGTCTTGTTTTGTTCAAATCGATCTGCAAGAATAAAATTGAATGTCACTGAGCTCATACTAATTACCTTGGCAATAAAAAGTTTTAACTTTGGGCGTGGCGCACGCCTTTTTTTTATTTTGCCAGCACTAATTGAACATCACACCACACAAAATTAATGTTATTGAATTTTTTTCTGTCTGCTAAAGAAGAATTTTGTTTCCGAAACTGAAACATCGGCTGGCTGCGGGAGGCAGACGCATACACATACAAAAATATAGGGAATAGGGTATCCAACAGTTTGTTGCAAACGTACTGTAGCTCTCGCTTATGTTTTTTAACTGGAATGGTAGAGTACGAGGAATACTGAAATAATACAATCGTCCGACGTCCCGAGAGGCGATAATACATTAATGGTGTATTTATCAGGATAAGATGTAAGAAGCAAGTCTTGGGTGTTTGGCGTGTGACCTACAATGTCAGGGATTCATATTAGCTTGTCATCAAGCTTAGTCAATTTGTTGACTTCAGCAAAAATCTCGGCATAGCTTTCTTCGGGTTTTGTTTGGCCAGAATTTCTAAGCCACGTAGAATTGTATACATCGCCCGTAACAACGATTTCAGTGCGAGCATATTGGGAAGCAATTCTTTGTTTGGAGCCAGACAGCTCATCGAATTCCTTAAAAGTCGAGATACTTCCCAGATACGAGCTTCTATAAATGAAACAGGAAAATTAAATGAAATTAAAAATATCAATAGTAGTAGTAGTAGTAGTAAGTAGTAGTAAATATTGTTTATTCCTAATAATTCAATTTCATTTACATACATAAATGTATACAATTTTGAATGCCTAAATGAACAATTTTGAATAGATTCAAGGATTAACTGTTTATAAAAATGTAAAAAATATTATTATAATGTGTTTCTACAACAAAAGATAAATTCAACAATGACTTTCGTCGTCTGTCGCAATCATTATACCGTTTTATTTAGAACCCTAGATAGAGTTATTTAATTTATAATTTAGTGTATTTTATTTTAAAAGTTGAATTCATTTATCAGTTCCTGTCTAAATTTGAGCGCAGTTTGGAGATATTTTACCAACAGGTGCCAATCTGAATCCATTCAATAAATTTATTACAGTACTCTCATCCAGTAAGATTAAGATATTTCCAAGAAAATGGCGCCGTATACCTCTGAGAATGGGACAAACTCCAATAAAATGAAAGAGTTACTCCTCTTCATTCATATTACACATCGAGCAATTAGTATTATCCCGTGCTGTTCTAGATGTACCGTTTAATTGTATAAAACCTGCCCGTGCTTTGAATATCCATCGGATCATCGGGGTTTTAATGTCATCACACATATACCTGGTACCACTTTCAACATTTAGCCTATGGTACATGCTATGTGATCTAGTAAGCTGAGCCCTGTGAAGCGACTCCTGGTAATCTACTCTGACTAAATTTTCTGTTACATCACCAATATATGTGTTAAAGCGGTTCCTATTTGTAACAAGTTCCTCAGTGTTTTCTATATTCCGTTGTCTTAGGTTACACTCCCAACTATCAAACCAATATATCTTCTTATCTATTATTATTTTCGCTGAATAGTTGGGAAATCTGTTACTATTATAAGAATTCAGAACTTTTCCTAAATAGCTCATATGACATTTCATGGTGTATTCATATAATGGCTTCATTTTGCATTCAAGTGTGAGCATATAATTTGGAGTTATTTTTGGCAATCCAAGTACTTTTTTAAAGAAGTACCTTTCGACTTTTTCAACTTCATCCTGTTTAGAGTGACCCAACATTTGGGCTCATTAACATACGATAGCTCTTGCCACGGCATTGAAAACTTCCAATTTTGACGAAAATTTAACGTTGCAAGCTACGAAATCGTTCCATGTTAGGTTTATACTCTGTCTAGCTAGCTTTGACCTTTCTTTGAAGTGTTCCGTTAAACATAGTCCAGGAGTAAGCCATATACCTAATTACTTGTACTTGTTAACCACCTGAATAATTTCCCCGTTGAGCGTCCAGGATTCCCCTGCACTTAACCGTCCTTCTTTTTTCCTAAAAACCACAACCTTTGATTTTTCAAGATTGATTATAAGATTCCAACGGCAGCAGTATTCATATATTTTGTTTATCATTGCTTGTAAAGTTTTCGGGTTGTCAGCAAGCAAAACGATATCGTCCGCATACATAAGGAGACGTATAATCATACCATTTACGTCTATTCCACCTCCAATAAAATCATGCAGGTCGTTTATGTATAGAGCAAACAAAAGTGGACTAAGAAGACATCCTTGTTTAACACCCATTGATGTTTTGAACCATTCTGAGAGTTTATCTCCATTCCAAACTGCTGCCTCAATATCATCGTACAAATCCTTTATGATTTTTAAAAGTTTTTCGGATATTCCTGTTATTTTGAGTTTGTAACGGGTGATTTTTTAGCTGGTTTGGTTTTGGCAACACTGGTTTTGACAGCTGACGTGTGTTTAGTACCTTGTGTAACTGTCAAACAGCTTCAGTTTGGTTTGCAATTTAACCATGGATCGTCTTACAAATGAACAACGCTTACAAATTATTGAATTTTACTATCAAAATTCGTGCTCGGTTCGAAATGTTCATCGCGCGCTGCTTCCATTTTATGGTCGGCATTCTCGACCTTCTGAGCAGTCTATTCGGAAGATTGTGACCAAATTTCGCACCAAATTTACTTTGTTGGACATTAAACCACCAACACGTTTACGTACTGTGCGTAGTGAAGGAAATACTGCGGCCGTATCAGCTAGTGTGACAGAAGACCGCGAAATGTCGATTCGGCGCCGTTCCCAGCAGTTAGGCCTTTGTTACAGCACTACGTGGAAAATTTTGCGGAAGGATTTGGGCGTAAAGCCTTTTAAGATACAGCTGGTGCAAGAACTAAAGCCAGCCGACCTACCACAACGCCGAATTTTTGGTGAATGGGCTCTTGGAAAGCTGGCCGAGGATCCGCTTTTTTATCGAAAAATTGTGTTCAGCGATGAGGCTCATTTTTTGGTTGAATGGGTACGTAAATAAGCAAAATTGCCGCATTTGGAGTGAAGATCAGCCAGAAGCATTGCAACAGCTACCAATGCATCCCGAAAAAGCCACTGTTTGGTGCGGTTTATGGGCCGGCGGCATAATTGGGCCATATTTCTTCAAAGATGATGCGAATCGCAGCGTTACTGTCAATGGTGAACGCTACCGAGCGATGATAACAAACTTTTTTTTGCCCGAAATGGAAGTTCTTGACTTGCATGATATGTGGTTTCAACAAGACGGTGCCACATGCCACACAGCACGCGAAACAATGGCGCAATTGCGAGGCGAGTTTGGTGAACAGATAATTTCACGTTTCGGGCCGGTCAATTGGCCGCCTAGATCGTGCGATTTGACACCATTAGACTATTTTTTGTGGGGGTATGTCAAGGCGAATGTCTATAGGGACAACCCCGCTTCGATTGACGCACTGGAAGCCAACATCCATGCATTCATTCGTGAGATACCGGCCGATATGTGTGAAAGAGTATGCCAAAATTGGACTCAGCGGATGGGCTACCTGAGACGCAGCCGCGGTCAACATTTGCATGAAATTATCTTTAAACATTAAATTGCAAGGTTCAAACTATCGATTCAAATAAATATTTCATTAATTTTTTCGAATTTTTTGTGTTTTTTTTTTTTAAAGTTCTAAACCTCTTAAAAAATCACCCGTTATAAAAGTGCTTTGCGATCTATGTAATCGAAGGCTGCTCTGAAATCAATAAAAAAGCAGTAAACTTTCTTCTTTTCATGCATTTTAAGATTAATAATATTGAGAAGATTGAGGAGGTTGTCAGTAGTACTGTAGCCCTTCCTGAAGCCAGCTTGATACTCATTCAAAAAACAATATTCCTCTTCCCATTTCTGTAGCCTGGTCAAGAGAACTCCTGCAAATATCTTTGCAATGCAGTCCATGAAAGAAAACCCTCTATAATTTTGTACTGAGTTTTGATCACTTTTTTTATACACAGGGAATATGAGTGATTTTTTAAATGCAGATTCCACTTTTTCTGAACATAACATCCTATTAAATAGCTGGGCAATTTTTTCGATAAGCGATTCTGGACTGTTAACTATGAACTCATATGGTACTCTGTCGTATCCTGGGGCTTTATTTCTTTTCGTATTGCCTAGGAAATCCCATATTTCTGCGGAGGAGAAGCTCCATCAAGCAAAGAATTTCTACTGGTCGGGGCTATATCTACGATTTGCACCGTACTCATCGAAGGGTTAAGTAAGCTTTGAAAATAGTCTTTAAAAGACGCACTTGTTATGGAACTACCCTTAACAAAATTTGTTGTTTAAAGTAACTTCGCCAATTTCCACCATTCTTGAGTATTTTGTATTTCCTTAAGTTTTGTGCCTAAAGTTTCATAGTACTCTTTTTTTTTTGTTCTTGCAAATTTGTTAGTACGTTCTATTGCATTGGAGATATATTTCCTTTATATTTGGTGCAGGTGCAGCACAATATGATCGAGAACGATACGATACAAAATGCAATATGTATGTACAATCGAAATGAACGAACGAAACGAAGCTCGAGTGGAGTGAAATTGGACTGAAATTAAACACAGCGAAACCATAGTAATTGTATTTGTATACATGCAAATAATAGCGACTAGGGACAGGGAGAGGGACTAGAGAGAGATATGTACTATGTAGGTACATGTGTTCAATGTTCCTTGGCATTTGCAAATATACAAAAGCAAAGATACAAAATGTTTTATTTACATAATTTCCGTAACCGGTATGGGCTGGAAGTGAAATGATTGAAAATGAATGATATAATAAGGATCGAAAGAATGATTGACTGAAATGAACGATTGTTGAACGATTGTATCTTTGAAAATGAACGATTGACACAGCTCTAGTCCATCATTTCTGACGCATACGGCTAGACCGTAGAGTAATGGCATTAAGTTATACCCGTGTAGGTTGAATTCTAACGGATAAGAATTTTCGCCTCTTTGGGTTTCACTGAATGCTAAAACGGCTGGGCATATGCTGCATTGGAATTTTTTCTTAGCCCCCGATTGTTGCTATAGTCAAAAAAAAATTTTCCATCATTATTTAAAAACAAACATTAAAAACAAAACCAACTTACACAAAAACCTAAATTCAATATTCTTACAAATCCCCAATTCGAACTTTACATCAACTCATTTCTATCATTTGTACGCCTTCATGGAAATGTAAATTAAGCCGCGCCTGGATTGAATGGAAAATAGAGAATTACACATAAAATAATTAAGACATAGCTCTAAGCAATGCATATTGCATATACCTGTGGTGCGTTCGTTTTCTCCACATTGTTGTTATTTCAAAAATAAGTGTTGAAGTGTCATGTTAGAGATTGTTACGATTGTAAAAATTTCATTTAAGAACGACTTCTGTTGTTCTGTCAAATGAAATTTATAATAATAAAAAAAGCAAAACATCTCACTTGAGTTCGACCAAAATCACATGGAGCTCACGTTTTTCGAGATGTTTTCATTTATTAATTTTGTGAAATAGTTTTCAACAAGAAAGTTGTCTTGATCTCAAACAATTATTAGCTAATAAACCACATTTTACTTTAATTAACAAAATGTTCAAAAAGATAATGTGCCTTTATTTATATCTGTCCTCAAGTTTTGATTTTGTAACTTTATGCAAAAAAAATTTTCGAAGCACGCCTCCTTTCTGCTATCACACTGAAGAACGTCCTTGATGCCATCAAGGATCTCCTTAATGAAGGAACTTTCGAATGCACTTATTCTGGAATTCAAATAAGTTCCTGACTTCCTTTAATTGTGTTTTTAATAAAATGTTTTCCACCATTTCAGCTGCTAGCGATGGACAACTCCCACGTCTCCTTAGTGTCTCTTAGTCTTCGCTCAGATGGTTTTGACAAATATCGCTGTGACCGAAACATCTCAATGAGAATGAATCTCGGCAGCATGGCTTAAATCCTTAAATGTGCAAACAATGAGGACAACGTAACGGTTAAGGCTCAGGACAACGCCGATACAGTCACAGAATCAAGAAATGTTTCCGACTATGAGATGAAACTGATGAATCTAGATCAGGAGCAGTTAGGAATTCCAGAAACTGAATACAGTTGTGTGGTGCGAATGCCTTCAATTGAATTTGCTCGCATTTGCAGAGATTTGGCGCAATTCGGTGAATCTGTGGTCATCTGCTGCACCAAAAAAGGTGTCAAATTCTCAGCTTCAGGCGATGTTGGATCGGCTAACGTCAAGTTGGCACAAACATCAAATGTTGACAAGGAAGAAGATGCCTTCACAATTGAAATGTAGGAACCAGTAACGCTTACATTTGCTTGCCGCTACCTGAACGCATTCACAAAGGCGACTCCTTTGTCAAACCAGGTGTAGATGTCGATGTCAGCAGATGTCCCCCTTGTAGTTGAATATCGTATTCCCGATTTGGGACACATCCGCTACTACCTGGCGCCAAAGATCTAAAACGATGAGAGCTTAGTCGAGGGGACGCTATCTTCTGTTATAATTCATGTTTATCTAGATTTACACAATTTTTTTTTTCTATAAATCCTCTATTTTTGATCTACACTGTATGTAATGTAAATCCGTAAGAATAAAAAAAAGGAAAAACAATACTTTGTATTTGTGAGTTAAAGAACACAAACGAAGTATTTTTTATTTAATTTAACACTATTATAGGTTTATTCTTTACATTATTTATTTTTAACAACTTATTATATAATACTGCCTCAATTGGGAGCCAAAACGAAGTCCAACCCCCCGCATAATGTATGTAACTTGTCGGGCTACTTCATATTCCTGCTCCATTTTAGAAAAAAATTGCCTGCCTTGATTTGGGTGTAGGATCCATGACCAAGTCAACTGATATAACTTGAGCGCTTGTCCGTTGAGCATGCGATGTCGTTGTTAGATTGCCAATTGCTTGAATAGATCTATAGCAGGCTTCCAAGTCATTAGACCAGGTGAGAGCAGCTCGATGGTTCCCTCCGTTATGAGGCGGCACATGTCGCCATTGGCTGTAGATTGCTTCTGTGATATGGTAGCGTTAAGATAGAATGTTGCTATTGCTATTTGAAGATTGGCGCTGCCCGACTTAATTCCTTTGACAATTTCAATTGTTCGCTCAAGACATGACTCTACTTGCTGGCCACTATGGTGATTCATCTATACAAACTAGTACTACGAATAGGAAGTTATTACTGCTGCAAATAATAATAGTAAGTTGTTTTTATTTTTCCTGATTTACACATTAGCTTTCTTGGGAAGCGACCCGAACGCAGATATGACCGTTCCCTTAGTTCCGGTAACTGTAGTTGTTAAAGCTGGTGGTGCTGTTTTGACTGGAGCCGGTTGATCCCATTTTGATTTTCTAAGCAAAATAAACAAAAAATAGCACCAACTTTACTAAACAATTTGACAAAAAACAAACACCTCTTTTTAGCTTCCTCCTCGACTTTCCTCGCTGCTGCGGTGGCTTGTTCAATCTTATCACTATCCTTCTTCTCCTTCTGCCTCTTCGTCATTTCAACTTTCTGCGCTTTGGCCAGTTCCTCGTTGAAACTTTCCTGGCCCCATTGCAAGAGATCATACATTTCTGGCGGATAGTTCGTTCCGAATTCATTGATGTCGCAGAACGAAATGAGTTTCTCATAAATGCTAGGATTTCGAAAGTCTTTCCGCTCTTGGATTATCCGATTCATGTCCATGTTACTTGTTTCCATCTTATCGTACAGATGTTGTATCTTATCAACCAATTCTACGGTTGGTTTGCCTTTAGGCTCCGGAGGCAATGAGAAAAATAGTGAGCGTATTTATCGTCTTTGGATTCCTTTTTTTGGAGATTTTCCAACGCTGAACTCTTCGGTATCAGTATCCATTTTTTTCACTTCAATGGCTGGAGTTGTTTTCTTATCATTAGTGTCTTTTGGCAAGTTAGCTTCGGCAACGTTTTCCTCTTCGCTTTCGGTCTCGTCATCGTCTGAGACGATTGAGGGGTTGCAACTGGAGTTGGTGGTTTGGGAGGAGGAATTACCTGAAAGTTCGTAGCAATGGTATGAAAATAAAGCTGGAAAATAATTTTTATTATTATTTACTTACAGCTTGAGATGAGGTTGAATTTTGTAAATCCGAACTCCCATCGTCCTGGTTGTCGTCCTCGTTCTCAGAATATTTTGTGGATCACACTTCTTGTCAAATGTAAAATTTCTTTTTTTTTTCTTTTTTTTCTCGCTTTTGGCAGATCAACATTCTCAACTCATGTCTTGGAGATGAGTTAATTATTGTTACAGAATGTAACTTTATTGTGCATAAACGAACGACGCGGATGTTACACTTTGTCACAATTTCGGAATTTACGAACGTCAAAAGTAAAACATTGTTGACAATTGTTACACAAATCCATTAAACGAACGTACTACTGGCATACAAGTTTGAGTCAGCGTATGAAGCGCTAAAGCTAGATTATGCTAGATGTTAAATTGGGATTGAAAGATGGGATTTACCGCTCTTGTGTTGAATATTGAATTGTTGATTGATCTAAGCCTTTTTTAGTTTTAAATAATGGGTGGTATGCATTAAAGACAGTAAATGCTTTTACTGAGGATTTTCTAAGTAATTACTTATTTCGGTATGCATAAAAATAGAGTAAATACTAATATAAGATTTAAGTATTTACTTCAAGCAAAAGCATGAACTTTTTTCGGATGAATTTTCGTAGTCGCTTAACACTTTTTTGGAATGCATAAAACCTAGTATTACCTTTTTTCTGCAGCAAATACTGAATATTTTTCAAATAATTGCTCTCGACCAACTTGAAAATTATTATATTATTATAAAAAGAATTGCCCGCCATATACGTGTTAGCTCCTCGTCTACGTATACCCACTTATCGCTATCATTTTTGAAAAAAAATTTAATGGGCTGTTGAAATCGGTCCTATGGAAGGTACCGTTCTCAGCCATTGTTGGTAATTTTTTTGTCAACCATATGATAGGTCATACCAAAGAACCTACACTGATTTTTTTAAATCAAAATCTTTAGAGCCGTTTTAGAGAAAAATAAGCTTTAACATAATGGCTATATGACAGTTACCGTTATTTTTTGAGCTACAACAAATTTTGATTTCCTTTCTCTAGGAACAATACCCCAAAAACTCTAAAAACCAAGTTTGAAGGAATTCGGCCTACCCTTTCCGACTGAAGTTGTTGTCTATACATACAGACTGACAGACATACAGACGAACAGAATTTTTAGACGTACCCCAAAACCTTTTTTTTCGACAAATGCTTAACTTGCCTTATAGTACCTAGAATCGCAAGTAAAAAAGTATTTAATATGATTTTCGATGAATTTTAGGTACATATTATCTACTTGAATGAATTTAGTTTTTGCTTGAAGTATTTGCAATCAAGTATACACTTTGTTTTATGTATACGAAACGAAGTAAATACTGAAAATCGGAGCTTTTACTTAAATTTAAGTATTTACTTTATCTTTTTACTTAAAGTAAGTACGTACTTCGGTTTTATGCATACCAACTCTGGAAATGATGAGAGCGTTGGTGAAGTATTAAAATAAATATAAAAGTATTTACTTTATCTTTTTACTTAAAGTAAGTAGGAACTTTGGTTTTATGCATACTACCCAATGGGTGGTATGCATAAAAGATAGTAAATGCTTTTACTGATGATTTTCTAAGTAAATACTAATTTCGGTATGCATAAACATAGAGTAAATACTAAGATTTAAGTATTTACTTCAAGTAAAAGCATTAACTTTTTTCGGATAAATTTTTGTAGTAAATACTTTTTTTTGGAATGCATAAAAACTAGTATTACCTTTTTTTCTGCAGCAAATACTGAATATTTTTCAAGTTGCTCTCGACCAACTTGAAAATTATATAAGCATCTACTTTTGCTTGCCTTTGGTAGTTTTGAAACGTACAATACTTACTACTAAGAGACTTACATCGCAGATCGAGTTTCAAGCGAATAAGGTCGTAATATAATTCAAATTAGTCAAAGAAAATTTTATATTCTAAAAAGAATGGGAGAGTATAAACGTGTTTGCTCCGCAACTCCATATAATTATCGTTTTTGAAAAAAAATTAATGTGCTGTTATAATCGGTCCCATGGAAGGTACCATTTTTACCCATTGGTGGTAATTTTTTTTCCCACCATATGATAGGTCGAAACCTATACCTAATGATTTTCGTAATCAAAATTTCTAGAGCCGTTTTCAAGAAAAATACGCTCTAACATAACGATTAGATGAAGGTATACTGTTATTTGTTGAGCTAAACAAATTCTGTTTCCCTCAAATTCTGTTAAATACTCAAAAAACTCTATAAACCAAGTTTGAAGGAATTCGGCCCACCCGTTCGGACTGTAGGTGTCTATGCATACAGACAGGCAGATAGACAGACGACATACAGCGAACAGTATTTTTAAAACAATTTTTTCGTCTTCGCTGTCATCGTAATGTCATGTTTCATTGTTATCCCTAAACGTTTTTTTCGACGAATGCATAACTTGCCTCATAGTACCTATAATCGCAAGTAAAAAAGTATTTACTATGATTTTCGATGAATTTTCAGTATTTACTTGAATGAATTAAGTTTTTGCTTACAGTATTTGCAATAAAGTATACACTTTTTTGTATGCAAGTTATGCCACCCACTTTGATATCTGTTTCACAGATACAACCTTTAAGATGCATCCATGAATCCCTTTTTGGATTCTTTTCTTTTTGAATATTTCGTTGCAAAAGCAACAATCGATCTTATCTTATGCCACCCACTTTGATATATCTGTTTCACAGATAAAAACTTCATAAATGCATCCATACTTTTTAAATACTTTGTTGCAAAAGCGACAATTGATCCTCCTTAAATACTTTGTTGCAAAAGCAACAATCCATTTCCTTTCAACACTAAATGCAACCCAGCATAAGTGTTCAATATACCAGATAACAATATTTCGTTGCAAAAGCAATATGATACTAATGCATTTGAGATAAGTGCATCCCTTGTGTGGGCGATGTCGCCAACCAAATCAAATAAAGTACTGCTTCCCGAACTTCTTTGAAAATGTAAAGTCAGTGTTAAGCCAACCCGTATTGTAACCGGTCGACTCCGGTACCAAAGTACCGTAATTTTAATTTGTAAAATAAAGTTCAAATAAAAATAGAAAAAAAAGAAATAAAAAAAATATTTTTTATAATATAACCGGACAAACCAATTAACTGGCGCCCGACGTGATTAAACTCAGTGAAATACTATTTGCCTAAAAGAAAAAAAAAAAGGAAAAATTCCCAGTTAAGTCTTTTTTAAGGCAAAGTGGAAATTAATAGAAGAGTGAAATAAATTAAATACAAAGATTTCTTTTGAAGTAAAAATAGTGATTTAAAACCGTGGAATCTACAAAAACAAAAATAATTGTTCTATTTCAAAATACGAAATACCTATAAACATATGTAGTTTATTATTTAAACGTTAATATTTAATACGTTGCCATTATAAACGTTGTTTACACTTTGTGTAGTGCTTTATAAAACAAAATTAACATTTACAAAAGATGAAAACGGAAAGAAGCCACCTTCTGTGCTGAACGAGAATATAACCAATATTTATGTCACAAGACAACACATCAACCTGGAGGACTAAACATCAACACATCAACCTGGAGGACTAAACATCACGCCGCAAGAAACATAACAAATTTTTATTAAAATGCTTTTGTAAGTAATTAAAGTATACTATACATATATGAAAACATATATTTAATTATATCATACAAAATATATATATTCAAAAATACTTAAAAGTAACATTAAATTAAAAAAAAAAAAAGAAAAAAAAAATAAATTATGAATCTGGAGGAATTAACAAAAAAATTGTCCGAATTAAATCTTTCTTCTCAAAAAATGGCAAACGAATTGACCCTTGAGTTAATAACTCAACTTATTGCCAATACAACGGCACCCTTGATAAATGATATCGATAAACTTACACAACAATTGAAGTCGAAAGACTCTGAAGTCGTAGAGTACGAAACTCAAAAAATCGACGACAAAATAAAGTGCGACGAATCGCTTGATATAATAATGTCCCTTCCGGAATTTTCTGGCCGACAAAATCAATATGTAAGTTGGAGAGAAGCAGCTTACAACTGCATGTCGCTATACCAAATCGGTAGTAAAAAATATTTCGCAGCGTTAACAATCCTGCGAAATAAAATAACACAAAACGCAAACGATGTCCTAACAAATCACGGCACCGTTCTGAATTTCGAGGCGATTATAGCCCGACTAGATTTCGCATACTCTGACAGAAGGCCAATCCATATCGTTGAGGAAGAACTAAGTGTTCTTCGTCAGGGCAATATGCCCGTTGTTGATTTTTATAATGTGGTCAACAAAATATTAACTCTGCTTATTAACAAAACCATCATGACGCATGGTACCAATAGTTCAGCTACGAAAGAGCTTAACGCGAAAAATAGAGCATACGCTCTGCGGGTATTTATCACGGGATTAAATCCCCCACTTTCGAATATAATACATTCAATGTCACCAATAGACTTACCAAACGCCTAAGCAAGAGCCCAGAAATTGGAATCAAATGAGCAGAGTGCTCTTTTCACAGAAATATTCTATTCTTATAAAAATATAAATAACAGAAATAATAAAGATAAATATAACAATAATTATTATAATAACAATAATTATTATAATAACAATAATCGGGTCAAACTATTCCTCCAAATCAAAACAAATTATCATAACAATAATATGCTAAGATATCCCAAACGGGAACCTAACACAAGACCTTTCAATTTTGGTTCACACCCACCACCACCAGAACCAATGGAAGTTGATCCTTCTCTTCAGATGCATTATCAACCAACAAATTTTAGCCATCCTCAAAATCAGAGGAGTAATCAAAATAATTCTGGTTTTCCAAATCAGTTCCAATCGGAACAGAGCAGACTTTTTTCGAAAAAGGCACAAAAATAGTACCCAGTCCAATCAACCCAAACCTAAAACACAAAGAATCAACAATATAACCGAAAGTCATTTTTTAGAAGACCAGGGGCAGTCGGACTGCCCTACCTTTATAAGGTCGACAGAGACACAAAAAGAGAATTAAAAATATTAATAGATTCTGGGGCCACCGCAAGTTATATAAAAACAGGTGTATTTCCTAACAAAAAAGAATTAACAAATTATAAAAGAATTAAAACCGTTAACGGGTTTTCCATAATTAAATACTATCACATTTGCCAAATCTTTGGTATTGAACAAATTTTTTACGAGATCGAGAACTTAGAATCCAATATTTTGGTAGGCTTTAATTTATTAAAAAAAATCAATGCGATTATAAACCTAAAAGAGGGTTTTTTAGAATATGGGAAGAAAAAAGAAAAAAATTTTGATGATAGAAATACCACCTTGAAAAGGGAAACAATTAAAAATGATAAAAACCCACCTTGGAAAGGGAAATTATTAAAAAAAAAATAACAATAAAAATACCACCTTGGAAAGGGAAACAGTTAAAAATAATAACAATAAAAATACCACCTTGGAAAGGAAAGTTATTAAAAATAATAAGAATAAAAAAAATACCACCTTGGAAAGGAACTTAACTCATACAGAAACCGAAAAGGATTCAAAAGTTGAAAAATATTTGGAATCAGTTGCTAATGCAACTTTCCATTCAACTTTAAGTGTATTCTCCGAAGAGGAACAAAATAATAACTATATATAAATAATAATAATAATAACTATATATATATATAAATAATCCTGCATTTATTGAAGACAAAATATTTCAATCAAGGGAATTTATTATTAATACAATGGAAAAAAGCCACTCCAAAATAAATATAAGCTTGCCATTTTGAACCGATGTTCGCGCAAGAATTCGTATCAAAATAGATACACCAATATGGAGCCGGCAATATCCATACCCTCACTCTTGTAATGATTTTGTAAACAAAGAAATAAACAGATTACTTAATGAGGGAATTATAAGAAGAAGTGTAGGACCTTACAACTCTCCCATTTGGATAGTAAATAAAAAAGGTTTTAATCCAGACGGAACTAGAAAAATGAGAATGGTAGTTGATTACAAGAAAATTAACAGTCATACAATTGAAGACACTTACCCCATACCAGACACTAATATCATATTGTCAAATTTAGGTAAGTCAAAATATTTTTCGAAAATCGATCTGGAATCAGGTTTCCATCAAATTTTGAACGATGTTCAGAAAACCGCATTCTCAATAAATAACGGAAAATATGAATTTTTACGTCTACCCTTTGGGTTAAAAAATGCTCCTCGAATATTTCAAAGAGCAATGGACAACATACTCAGAAACTATATAGGTAAAATATGTCATGTCTATATGGATGACATTATAGTTTTTTCTAAAGACTTAGATACTCACTTTGAACATTTAAAAACTATCATTAGCATACTTAAAAATGCACACATGAAAATATCACTAGAAAAATCAAAATTCTTCGAAAACGAAATCGAACTTTTAGGCTACATAGTAGTGCAAAACGTCATCAAGACTGATCCAAAAAAAAGTTGAAGTGATAGAAAACTACCCAATTCCAACAAACCTACGTGAACTAAGAGGATTCTTAGGTGTCACCGGCTATTATAGAAAATTCGTTGAAAATTACGCAAAAAAAGCAAAACCACTCACTAAACTTTTATCAGGTGAAAATGGTAAAGCATCTAAACACATGCCAAAAAAAGTGAAAATAAATCTTAACGAGTGTGAGTTAGACTCATTTAACAATCTTAAAAAAGCTCTATCAAGCCATATACAATTAGCTCAACCTGATTATAAGAAACAATTCACCTTAACCACTGATGCGTCCAATATAGCAATTGGCGCTGTACTGTCTCAAGAGGGCAGTCCAATAACCTTCATTTCCAAAACACTTAATTCAACTGAACGCAATTATGCAACAAACGAGAAAGAGCTATACGCTATAGTTTGGGCCCTAAAAACCTTGAGAAACTACCTTTATGGGGTTTCAAATTTGTTGATTTATACTGATCATCAACCCCTGTCATTTGCCGTATCGCCCAATAACCCTAATGCCAAAATGAAAAGATGGCATGCCTTCATTAAAGAATTCTCACCAAAAATACAATATAAACCCGGCACAACCAATAAGGTAGCCGATGCCTTATCAAGAATAACACTATATAATATCTCTGATGCAGACTCTGAAATTGACACTGAATCTGACAATTTCGATGAAAGAGAAGAAAATGAATTAGAAATTGAAAGCACAATGCATTCTGCTGAAAGTCTCGATAATATTACAATAACCGAAACGAGGAAACCCCCTAACCAATTGAAACAACAACTACTTATCCTTTATAAAGGATTTACAACCATTCACGAATCTATAAAAATCTTTGGAAATACAAGACATCTCATAGAATTTGATACCATAGAAAATTTAATACTTATTTTGAAAGAATATTTAAAACCTAATCTCGTAACAGGAATTCACTGCACGCCTGAGGATCTTTACCACATAAAAGGATCGCTTCTAGAGACTTTTAATATTAAATTTTTCTACACCCAACACTTCGTCACAGATATAACGAACGAAGATGATCAAGCCATGATCATCGAACAAACACATAATCGGGCACACCGAAATTTTAAAGAAAACATAAAGCAAGTTCATAAATATTATTACTGGCCAAATATGGTCAAACAATTCAAAGAATTCTCTAGAAATTGCGAAATTTGTAATAAATATAAATATAACAGACAACCAAAGAAAATTCCCATTGGCCAAGCACCAATCCCTACTAGTGAAGGTGAACACCTTCACATAGATATTTTTTACGCACAAAAACTTAAATTTATAACGTGTATCGACGCGTACTCAAAAAACTTAACTGTCAAATTTATTGATAATAAATCTGACATCGAAGGAAAAGTCCTAGAACTTCTCCAAACGTTTCCATTTGCCAAACACATAACACTTGATAATGAGCCTAGTTTTACTTCTGCTCAATTTAAATCTTTTATGATGAGGCAAAATATAGAAATCTTTTATTGTGATCCTCATCACAGTACCACTAATGGTCAAATAGAGCGCGCTCACTCTACTTTAATTGAAATCGCAAGATGTATTAAAGAAGAATTTAAACTAATAAGCGATTTAGAGACAATTCTAAGAGCAACTCAAGAATACAATAAAACAATACATTCTTCAACAGACCTTAAACCAGTGGAAATATTATTTAATAAAATAGATCATAAAGATCTGCATAATAGATTATTAACTTTACAAAATAATATGCTTAAAACTCATAACAAAAAAAGGGTAACAAAATCTTACCAAGTAGGAGACAAAATATTTGAAAAAAATGTTGGCGAAAGAAATAAATTAAAACACAGATATAAGAAACAAATCGTTCAACAAGATAACAAAAGAAATGTAATTATTAATAATAAAAATAGAATTTGTGCTTCTGCACAAATCACTAAAAAACATTGAACGAAAAAAGTAGTATGGATAGAATGCTCCTGAAATAACAATTACTAAAAAAGAGTTTCACGCTCAGCTTCACAGAACTCCATTTAAGGACTATCTTAAATTTTAATATGAATGAAAATATGGAAATTTAAGTAATTTCTCACATATATTCTTTACAGCAAAATATTACTACATGCCACTATCGTGCAATGGATTGTCAAATCTGCAAAAATAATAGAATACACTCATGATGACTACATACTTGTCAAAAATGATGATGCCCTTGTCTACCATGATTATGGTGAAATTTTTCATGTTTTCAACATTTCTTATTATGAAAACATATTAATAGAAGAGAAAGACAAATTTCTCATTCACAAAAGAAAAGTGTACTATACCCACGAGGAACACCTCGAGCTCGAATCGGAGCTTTCACTAATCGCGTCAATTATACTCCAATTAAAAATAAAGAAAGTAAAAAGGGGAATAAACGAATTAGGTACGCTAAATGGAAACGGATAGCGGATACCCGCGACCACGATGATTTTCTTAAGATATCAACTAAAATTAATGAACTAATAGAAAATAATAACATTCAATTGGTGACAAACACTGAAATCTTCAAAGAAACAAAAATACTTTCGAACCTCATAAACGAAATAGTTGGTGCAAAATCATCTGTCGAAAAAATTATAAAACAAAGATTACGGCTTACAGCCAGAGATCTTCAGAACGTACTCCAAACTATAATTCTTGCCAAAGCAAAGATCCTAAATACTAATTTTTTGCATATTAAAGAATTGAAAGATATAATTCGCCATGAACTCAAATCAGTAACATTAACTGATTTACTAGACGTTTCCAAATTTAAAATTTTACAAAAGAACGACTTAATAGTCTTATACATAAGTTATCCCATTATTCTCAATGACTGTTCACTTTACGAAGCTAGAGCTATCGCACATAACGATGGTAAATTATTAATTGATCATAAAATTTTAAAATGTAACAATACTTATTTCAACTCACATAATTGTAAGAATGAACTTAATAATAATTATTGTAAATTAAATTTAAATACTACATGTTTTAACAATATTTTAAACAAAATTAAAGCTAATTGTACAAAAATTCAAGAAAAAAAAACAAAAATATTGAAATTATTAAAGACGGAGCTATTATTATTTCTGGAAAAAATAATGTTAACAATGAAATTTTAAACGGAACTTTTTTGGTAATATTTGAAAATAATGTAACAATAAATAACATTTTTTATTACAATCACACAGGAAAAATAATTGAATTTTTAAAGAATCATCATTTTAAAGAATATAAAATAATAGAATATATCCCATCAAATAATGAAGAATTAAAATTTAAAAATGTCAATTTTACAAATAAACTCTTTGAACATTTTACAAATAGCTCAACCACACATAAAACAACTATCACTTGTACCTTAGTATTATTAATACTTTTGATATATAAAATATTTAATTTGTACAAGCGAAGGAAGCAGGAAAATACTTTAAAAAAACAAGAAGAAATTCTTTCTGTCATGTCCGATAAAATTCGAATTTTACAAATTCAGCTGAATCGGGACGATTTAGTTTAACAGAGGGGGACAGATACAACCTTTAAGATGCATCCATGAATCCCTTTTTGGATTCTTTTCTTTTTGAATATTTCGTTGCAAAAGCAACAATCGATCTTAACTTATGCCACCCACTTTGATATATCTGTTTCACAGATAAAAACTTCATAAATGCATCCATACTTTTTAAATACTGTGTTGCAAAAGCGACAATTGATCCTCCTTAAATACTTTGTTGCAAAAGCAACAATCCATTTCCTTTCAACACTAAATGCAACCCAGCATAAGTGTTCAATATACCAGATAACAATATTTCGTTGCAAAAGCAATATTATACTAATGCATTTGAGATAAGTGCATCCCTTGTGTGGGCGATGTCGCCAACCAAATCAAATAAAGTACTGCTTCCCGAACTTCTTTGAAAATGTAAAGTTAGTCTTAAGCCAACCCGTATTGTAACCGGTCGACTCCGGTACCAAAGTACCGTAATTTTAATTTGTAAAATAAAGTTCAAATAGAAATAGAAAAAAAAGAAATACAAAAAATATTTTTTTTATAATATAATCGGACAATTTAATTAACTTGCATACGAAACGAAGTGAATACTGAAAATCGGAACTTTTACTTAAACTTAAGTATTTATTTTATCTTTTTACTTAAAGTAAGTACTTTGGTTTTATTCATACCACCCAATATGTGGGTGAAATGCACCGTTGATTTTTATACCCTATTCCATAGAATGGGTATATTGTATTTGGTTTGGAGTTTGTAACATAGAGAAATAATACCGTTAGGTATAGAAAAGTATATACATATATTCTGACTCAGAATCAAAAGCCTAGTCGATTTAGCCATGTCCTTCCGTCCGTCCGTCCGTATGTATACTCTCTAGAGGTCGCAATTTTTGAGCTAGAAAACTGAAATTTGGTATATACAGGGTGTCCCGAAAGTCAACGTCGAAACGAAAACGGGTGATAGGGTAGGTGGTGACAGTTATCAGAAATATAATAAAAAAAATCGTTGCCATGTATTTTGTGAGTTAGAGGCATTCGAAAAAAATCGAAAAAATGCTCACCCTCTGACGGCCTTTCAAGTGCCGTGATTACAAATCTTAATTTTTCTCAATTTTTTTTCTGTTATGGAACCTCGAATAACCCCGCTAACAATTGCATTAAAAAATTTAAACACACCTGCATCAGTTTTGAAGAAAATATCACTTTTTCGCCCAACTAAATACTTAACATCTTTACATGACCCTAATTCAATGGGCTGTAGTATAAAAAAAAATGTGCTACGAAGTTTTGGCAAGTTACCTTAAAAGTTGGCGTGTTCAATTCTCCTTCCAAAATGGTATAAGATTTTTGGGAATATTCCATTAATAACGGAAAAAAAAATGTTTTTCTCAAATAAACAGGTTTTAAGATAATTGTTTTTAATTCATTAAACAAAAGTTTGAATGTACTCCAGGCTTTCTCGTCTAAGTTTAAGTTCGAGGCTAGTGACCGTTATTATATTTATAAGTAACTACTAGCAGGCCCAGACTTCCAAGGGCTATCAGATAGTGATTCATTATTTTTTTTTTGGTTTAAGTTTGAAATAAAATTCAATTTTTCAACAAAAATTACATCAAAGTTTATTTCGATTAGTTATAACTATAACAAATGTTCAAATTGTTTGCCTCCAACAGCAATGCAAGATCTACATCTTCTTAAATAAGATCGTTTTATAAGACGAGCGAATCTTTTTCAGTTGATGCCTGCAACAGCCTCCGTGATTTTTTTGGCCCCCAAAGAAAGAAATCCAGAGGGTTTAAGTAAGGTGAACGGGCTGGCCACGAAATTGCACCAGACCGCCCTATCCACATGCCTGGGTATTCTTCATCAAGGAATTGTTTCACTGGGCGAGCATAATGCGCTGGGCAGCCGTCTTGTTGAAACCACATATTTCCATAAATGCTAAGTGGCACATCTTCCAATAAATTTGGCAAGTGGTTTTGTAAAAAATCTAAATACACCTCGCCGTTCATGTTCTCTAATAGTTCGAATGGTCCAATTATTTTACCATTCACATACTAACTTTGAAGCGATACTGCGATTTGTCTTCCCGTATCAAATGTGGATTTTCTACATGCCACTCGTGCAAATTGTGAAGGTTCATGTATCCATCCTTTTTGATTCATCGGACCACAGAACTTTGTCCAAGAATCGCGGATCTTCCCTGTAAGGTTGTAGTATCGTTCGACAAAATGCAACTCTTCCAGGGTAATCTCGGGGTAGTAGATTTGCACTCGTTGAACATGGTATGCATGACACCCTGTATTATTGGTGGGGTGGTTTCTGGTCACGATTGCCAAGAGAAACGCGCACTTGTTCGTGTATAAAATAAGAAGCCACACACTTATTTACAATTTTAATTTTTTTTATTATTAAGAAAAAATTCACCGTAGGGGCCAACAAATAACTTTAATTAAATAATTAATAAGTTTTAATTTAAATATATACCAACTTATGGGCCAAAGAATTCTTTTTAATTTCACACATTAGAATGAAGATAAAAAAGGAAAAACATTAGGTTTTTATACAACAATCGTCAGACGATTGATTGCAGGCAGACAACATTGAGAATGAAAAAAAAGATTGCAAATGCTTATGACTAAAAGAAGGGGTTCATGCACATGCAATCTGTTCGATCTTTTTTGAAGTGTATTCAAGTGTGGTGAAAAAATAAATATTACTATTTTTTACAGACTGCAATATGCATGAACATTACTGCCCCCCTTGGCGGAAAGCGCCAAAAATAAATATATTCTTCATATATAGAGTATACATTATGATATGTTAAGTATAAGAAAAGTTTAAGTTAAGTAATAATATTTTAAGTAGAAAATACAAAAGTAAGTATAAAGCTTAAATTATGTGAATGCCAATCGAGGTACAAAAAAAAATAGTAAAGTGAGTAATTAGTTCTAAGGTAAAAGGCAAAGTTTAACAACTGGGTGACTAATCTCGCCGTTTTGGGTCTTGAGTGACGCTACCCTCACTCTTCCGTCAACGCCAGGGTGCACATTTATCACCCGTCCTAAACGCCATTCAGTGGATGGTAGATTTTCATTTTTTATGACGACTAAGTCATTTATTTTGATTATCCTCTTGAGGCGATTGCCATTTATGTCTTTGATGAAGTTCCTTCAGATATTCGTCCTTCCATCTTTGGCAGAATTGGTGTTGAAGACACTTAACTTTTTCCCATCGATTGAGTATGGACAATTTGGCATCAGCCAGATTGGGCTCAGGGAATGTTAAAAGCGAACTTCCCTGCAAGAAATGACCGGGGGTTAAAGCTAATAGATCTTAGGGATCGTTAGACAAAGATGAGATGGGGCGTGTGTTTAAACACGCTTCGATACGCGCTAGGACAGTAGAGAATTCTTCGTAAGTGAGCTTTATATTGGACCCTAGTTTTCTCAAATGAATTTTGCAACTTTTTACACCGGCCTCCCAGGGACCACCCATATGAGGGGCACCTGGTGGAATGAAATTCCATTTTAGACCCTGAACACTATATGCAGCGCGGATTTCTTGGGGAATGGAAGCGAGACATTTTTTAAAATCTTTTCGGAGGAGGGCATCGGCGCGCGCCGGTAAAATTAGTGCCGTTGTCTGAATATATCTCAGAAGATAACCCGCGTCTGGCTACGAATCGAGCAAAGGCAGCCAAGCATTCGGATGACAAATCGCTTGCGACTTAAAGGTGTATGGCCTTAGTGGAAAAGCAGACAAATACACATACATAGCCTTTATTCATACGGCAATTTCTTGCGTTGAAACTTTTAATAGTAAAGGGACCAGCGAAATCGATTCCTGTAAAAGTGAAGGGGGGAGAAAATGTACATCTTTCAAGGGGTAAAGCTGCCATCATTTGTTTGCTAAGCTCCTTTTTATAAATGACGCAGGTCTTACATTGTCGTATGCAAAGTTTGACGAGATTCTTTAATTTAGGGATCCAGAAGTTTTCTCGTATGAGACGGAGCATTAGGGAATTGCCTCCATGTAGTGAAATTTCGTGAGTAAAGAGTGTGAGTAGATAAGACAACCGAGACTAACGAGGAAGTAAAAGGGAATGACGTTCGTTATAGGACAGATCTGATTGAGACAGACGACCATTAATTCTTAGATGATTATTTGGATCTAGAAATGGATTAAAGGAAATTATGGTACTTTTGGATGGAATGGTTTGACCGTCTAACAAACGTGAATGCTCCTTTGAATAATGTTGCATTTGAGCGAGCAGTACCAATCGATTACGTACAAATTGCATCTCATGGAAAGTTAAATTGGGCGAGTCATACTGATAGACCAAGAGCCGGCAGCAAATTTTGGGAGTGGAGTGATAACCAAAATGTATACACATGTATGTGTAGATATATGCAACATAATGCCAAATTCAACCGTCTGGCAGGTTTTTTTTTCAGCCGGGGGCGGGGGTGGGCGTTCGAAAATGGTCATTTTTTCGATTTTGGGGTCGAAGTGATAACCACCTAAATTTATATATAAACAATAGGAGATGGTGCCCTGATGTCAAAAAAGTGTGTCCAAGACGTTTTACCTTCAGCCTTACCCCCGCCAGACGGCCGCTAAAATGCGCGAAAATCAGCTTTTTGGGTCGAAATGATAACCACTTAAATTAATATATAGGGTAAAGTCGGGGGATATGGCACCCATTTTTCTTTTTCCATATAACTTCCAAATTAAAAAAGATTTTTATTTCAAACCAAAATAATGTTATTATCAAAATAGTTTATAAGCAAAAAATAGGAACTTCTTTCACATTCACAGTCAGTTGAATAATTTTTTTTTTCAAAATAAAAAACCTTAAAAAAAAGACGTCTTAAAAAATGGAGGGTGATATGTCACCTGCTTGAGGGTGAAATGGCACTTTGCTTTTTCTTGCTGTTTTTCCACATTTGTTGCAGGTGTTGTTATATACGATGAACAGGAATTCATGTGATTAAAAGTGACATATTATGCAGTTTAGCCACTCGTCCTGTTTTGTTGTAAGGGCATAATCCCCACACAAATATTTTCCCCGAAAGCTTTGGTACCATTTGAGTCATCTTGCAACGATATTTGCTCATCGTAATCTGACGTACTGTCCTCGGCCGGCGCGGCGTTGATTTTCTGTTTGAACTGTTTTTTTTTTTTTTTTTTTTTTTTAATTTAAGTAAGTGCCTAGTTCAAAATGAAAGTAAAGTGAGAGTGGGAGAATTGGCACCGGGGGCCATATCACCCGAACTTCTGAGGTGCCATATCACCTTTTTGACTTTGCTTCTGCTATTCCAAATAAAATAAGAAATTAAGCTCGCACAGTTATAACGGTAAACAAACCCACACAAACACGGTTATTTCTTTTTTTTTTTTTTAAATTGAACGCCTGGCGTCAAATATCTTCGAATTACCATGAACTTCACTAATACACAAAAAAACTTTTTGCTTAATACGCACCCACTATTTTTTTTATTCGGCTATATTAATAGTATTTCAAGGGCTGCAGAGATTTGAACTGGACAATCTAATAGCTAACGTTAAACTGATTGATATGTTGTTCTCTTTGTTTTGAAAAGAAGTCAGTAAGTGGGAGATATTGAAAGGGTGCCATATCACCCGTGGTGCCATATCACCCGACTTTACCCTAATCAGTAGTGGATGGTCCACTGATATCAAAAAAGTGTGTCCAAGACGTTTTACCTTCAGCCTTCCCCTCGCCAGACGGCCAACAAAATGCGCGAAAATCAACTTTTTGGGTCGAAATGATAACCACATGAGTGATACATCAAAAAATCAGGAAAATTCGCCTGATTGCAAAAATGTGTATCCAAGACGTTTTTCTTTCAGCCTTCCACTTTTTTAATACATTTTTCAACTTAGATCCTTAATAACTTTTTTCATGTTAACTATAACCAAAAGAATCATATACCAAAATATCAGGAGAATTCCTCTGATTGTAAAAATGTGTGTCCAAGACGTTTTTCTTTCAGCCATCCCTTTGCCAGACGCAATTTAACACTTTTTTAATGCATTTTTGAACTTCAATCCTTAATAACTTTTTTCATATTAACTATAACTAAAAGAGTCATATACCAAAATATCAGAAGAATTCCTCTGATTGTAAAAACGTGTGTCCAAGACGTTTTTCTTTCAGCCATCCCTTTGCCAGACGCATTTTAACACTTTTTTAAAGCATTTTTCAACTTAAATCCTTAATAACTTTTTTCATATTAACTATAACCAAAAGAGTCATATACCAAAAGATCAGAAGAATTCCTCTGATTGTAAAAACGTGTGTCCAAGACGTTTTTCTTTCAGCCATCCCTTTGCCAGACGCATTTTAACACTTTTTTAAAGCATTTTTCAACTTAAATCCTTAATAACTTTTTTCATATTAACTATAACCAAAAGAGTCATATACCAAAATATCAGAAGAATTCCTCTGATTGCAAAAATGTGCGTCCAAGACGTTTTTCTTGCAGTCTTATGCTTGCCAGAAAACCCAAAAGAAAGGATGCACAAAAACCATTGTTTTGCATGCATAACAATTGTATTTTATTTAAAAATAAAATTATTTAATCACAATATCATCACAATCACAATTATTTAAAACAATATTAAATTTAAAACCTTAAGCAATTATATGCTTAAACATTTTATCTGAAGGTTTTGAAGGTAGTTTATTGCCGCCAAATAGAAGCGTCTTATTGCAACAAATTAATCGTTGCAACTATATATGCCATATTTGGAAAAGTGCAATATGAAATAGAGGGATACAACTTTCGCCATTTCACTGCGGCTGGACTGTGGAGGATGACATAGTCAAATTTAATTGGTTCAACGGAGTTGTGGCTCCGGAAACCATTGAAAATATAATAATCTGTGAAGAAAATGATAGCGAAGAAGATAACATTTCGCAGAATTCTTCATCGGACGAATCTGATGAAGAATAGATTTTTTTCAATTCAAATTTTAAAATTCCATTTAATATTTTGGTATATGACTCTTTTGGTTATAGTTAATATGAAAAAAGTTATTAAGGATTTAAGTTGAAAAATGCTTTAAAAAAGTGTTAAAATGCGTCTGGCAAAGGGATGGCTGAAAGAAAAACGTCTTGGACACACGTTTTTACAATCAGAGGAATTCTTCTGATATTTTGGTATATGACTCTTTTGGTTTTAGTTAATATGAAAAAAGTTATTAAGGATTTAAGTTGAAAAATGCTTTAAAAAAGTGTTAAAATGCGTCTGGCAAAGGGATGGCTGAAAGAAAAACGTCTTGGACACACGTTTTTACAATCAGAGGAATTCTTCTGATATTTTGGTATATGACTCTTTTAGTTATAGTTAATATGAAAAAAGTTATTAAGGATTGAAGTTCAAAAATGCATTAAAAAAGTGTTAAATTGCGTCTGGCAAAGGGATGGCTGAAAGAAAAACGTCTTGGACACACATTTTTACAATCAGAGGAATTCTCCTGATATTTTGGTATATGATTCTTTTGGTTATAGTTAACATGAAAAAAGTTATTAAGGATCTAAGTTGAAAAATGTATTAAAAAAGTGTTAAAATGCGTCTGGCAAGGGGAAGGCTGAAAGAAAAACGTCTTGGATACACATTTTTGCAATCAGGCGAATTTTCCTGATTTTTTGATGTATCACTCATGTGGTTATCATTTCGACCCAAAAAGTTGATTTTCGTGAGCACAATTAACGCCGAAGGTGACGGTTAACAACTCGAAGTCTTCAATTTCTAAGTGAGGGGAAGTGCGAAAAAGGATACGTTTAAATGGAGTGTCTATTGGATTAATTAAGATCTGTCGGTAAATTTTTTCTATGTCTGCATTGAACACAAATCTGTTAAAACGCCAACGAATGATAAGTGAAGAAAGATCTTGTTGTAAGATTGGTCCTGGATAGAGTAAATCATTCAAACTCACACCAGTAGAAGAGGCATTGGAGGCGTTGAAAACGACACGTACTTTGGTGGAAGTACTTTCTGGTTTTATCACAGCGTGATGTGGGAGATAGATCAACTTGTTCCAGTTAATCTAGATGACGACCACGAACTACACCCGCCCGACCAAAATGAAATCAAAGTAGCCATCACCAGACTAAAGATGAATAAGGCAGCTGGATGTGATGGCCTTCAAGCAGAGCTTTTTAAACACGCTGGAGATGACCTGGTCAGGAGCATACACCAACTCATCTGCAAAATATGGTCGGAGGAAAGTATGCCCGATGAGTGGAATTTCAGTAACATCTGCCCGATTCACAAAAAAGGAGACCGCCTACTCTGCGCCAACTATAGAGGCATAAGACTTTTAAACATCGCCTATAAGATCCTGTCCAGCGTTTTATGTGAACGTTTCAAGCCGTTTGCTGACGACCTGATGGGTCCTTACCAATGCGGCTTCAGACCTGGAAAATCCACCACCGACCAAATATTCGCATTACGCCAGATCCTGGAGAAAACCCAAGAACATAACATCGACACCCACCACCTGTTCGTCGATTTTAAAGCCGCCTACGACAGTGTTAATAGAGTTGAACTGTATCGTGCCATGTCTAACTTTAGAATCCCTGCTAAACTGTTACGCCTTATCAGGATGACGTTGGAGAATGCTCGCTGTTCCGTCCAAGTTGGTAGAGACTGCTGAAACCTTCGAAACCACCAGAGGGCTAAGACAAGGTGAAGCACTGTCATGCAGCTGTTTTAATATTGTGCTTGAAAATGTAATACGGAGCACCCATGCCAGTACATCAGGCACCATTTTCAATAAATCGACACAATTACTTGGGTTTGCTGACGACATTGACGTGATAGGAAGAACAAAGCGAGCAGTAACCGGTGCTTTCACTACTATGGAGTCAGCAGCAAGCAGAATGGGGCTGAAAATAAACGAGGACAAGACGAAGTATATGCTTTCATCAACAAAAGTCCAATCCCACCACCGACTTGGTCAGAACGTAACCATTGATAGGTATAACTTCGAGGTAGTCAGTGAATTTGTCTACCAGGGCACTGCTGTAAACACAGGCAACAACATCAGCGCTAAAATCAAACGCAGACTAACTCTTGCTAATCGCTGTTTCTTTGGGCTGAGCAAGCAATTGAGGAGTAAAGCCCTATCGAGAAGAACCAAGGTGACACTGTATAAAACACTCATCATCCCGGTCCTGCTATATGGTGCGGAAGCATGGACCCTCTCCCAATCGGATGAAAGTTCACTTGGAGTCTTCGAGAGAAAAGTTCTGCGTACGATCTATGGTCCTGTCTGCGTAAATCGCGAAAACAACGTTTGGAGAAGAAGATATAACAACGAACTTTACGAGCTGTACAGCGACATAAGCCTAGCCAGAAAAATTCGAATCCAAAGACTAAGATGGCTAGGCCATGTAGACATCGACGCTCCAGCTCGTAAAGTCTTCAACGCCAAACCCGTCAGAAGCCAAGGTAGACCTCATCTTCGATGGAGTGACCAGGTAGAGGGAGGCATCCGTCAACTTGGAGTACGAAATTGGAGACAGCAGGCTAGAGATCGAGCCGGCTGGAGGGGCATTCTCAGCAAGACCCAGGAGTACCACGCTCCAGTGGCGCCAACATAAGTAAGTAAGTCAGTAAGATGTGGGAGATAGAATGATTTCACTTGGCCGTTTTCAACGTTCTCCATTGGAGTGACCTTCTTCATATGATTGAGAGAGAGGTACTCAGCAATTACTTTAGAATATTGGGATTTCAGGTCAGCCTTAAATGATAGAGAGCGTTCAGTCCTTGAAAATTGCTTGTGCGCAATAAATCTTGAGTGGCCCAAGTTGGTTTTGGGGGTTTGTGGTTTAAACGGAAGTCGTACAACAAATCTTCCGTCCGCGCGGCGAAATGTGGATCTTTTGTAAAGATCTTCGCAAAAATGGTTCTCCTTGGAACGTATTGCAGTAGAAGGCAGCTCCTCTAACTCCCAGAATTTACGTATTTGAGTATCCAACTCAATAAAGGAGCTATTGGATATTACAGAGACGTTAAATGACTGAAAGGAGTCTGGAACTGGGCCTGACAGTACCCACCCAAACATGGTATTTTGTGCGAGAAGTGAATCAGCTATGTGTTTTGTGCCATTGCGAATGATTGATGGATACAGATCTGCGCCTATGAGAAGATCCACCTGCGACGATTTGTTAAAGGTAGGGTCAGCCAACGTGAGCCCTGACAATAGGTTTGGCTGTACAACTGAGAAAGAAGAACTTGGAAGATGATTTATTAGGGTTTTAAGCACAATAGCTTGGGCTGATAAAGTGATTTGAGAAGGATTGAAACAAGTGATTGAAAATGAACATAGTTTTTTGGATGTGACCGAAAGGTTTCCATTCATACCCGAAACGGTGGTATTTTTCTCAATGCACGGCAAAGAAAGCCGTTTTTTGAAGAAACTCAAAAACTTTTAATGATCGCAAAAAACTTTGTTTGAGAAAAAAAAGTTCACAAGACCATTTTTTCACAACACGGAGAAAGTATTTCAAAGAAAAAGCTGAGTAAAAAACTCAAAAACTTTTATTATTCGAGAAAAAGAACTTAGTTTGAGAAAAAGTTCACAAGACTTTTTCCCAAAAAACACGGAGAAAGAATTTCAAAAAGCTGAGTAAAAAACTCGAGAAGTTTTATTATTCGAAAAAAAAGCTGAGTGAAAAACTCAAAAACTTTTAATTTTCGCAAAAAAAAAACTTTCTTTGAGATAAAAAAAAGTTCACAAGACCCTTTTTTTCAAAAAACGGAGAAAGTATTTCTAAGAAAAAGCTGAGTAAAAAAAAACTCAAAAACTTTTATTATTCGAGAAAAAGAAAACTGAGTTTGAGAAAAAGTTCACAAGACTTTTTCCCAAAACACGGAGAAAGAATTTTGAAAAGCTGAGTGAAAAAACTCAAAAACTTTTAATGTTCACAAAAAAACTTTGTTTGGTGAAAAAGGTCACAAGACCCTTTTTTCACAACACGGAGAAAGTGTTTCAAAGAAGAAGCTGAGTAAAAAACTCAAAAACTTGTATTAATGTTAAAAAAAAACTTTCCTATAACACTGTCCAAAGAGGCCTCGAATATCGAAGAAATTTCAAAGTTCTGGCGAGCAAGTGATTGAGGATTGCAACAACAAATGACAGAGTAGATGTTTCAGGCTATTTAAAATTAGTGCGAACCAAATAAATGGGTTAGTGAGGGAGCGACACCCAATGCCCCGAGGATATGCACAAAAAATTATATTTAGGTAGATTATAGTTAGTGATAATTAAATAACTACTCTAAAACATAAATTATATGTATGTACAGGAAAAAATAATACGGGCAAGTGCGAGTCGGACTCGCGCACGAAGGGTTCTCCGTACCATTATCTATAAAAACTGTAAAAAAAATCACGTTTGTTGTATGGGAGCCCCCTTAAACATTTATTTTATTCAATAAACACTTGCTTAAATTTCTCATTGTAACAGGCGATTACGATTTGCAGAAGACGACGAACTGATAGTTTGTTTAGGAAAGATCGCGCCAAAAATGATCTTGTTTGTGTGAGTGAAAGAAAACTGGCAAATCATCAAAAAGAAGAAGAAATAGAGACAGCTATGCATGTAAATTCAAGAATTCCAGAAATCCGCAAAGAAGAAAAAAGCCAACCTATGTATGCTTTTAAATCTCAGTTTTCTTTTATTCGTGTTCGAATTCGAATTCGAATGGAAAACAAAATAGAAAAGAAAACGAATGTCAAACAAAGAACGAGAAGTCAGTATTAAATTTGCAATTAATTTTTAACGTCTCAAAAATAAATATGTATGTATAAATGAATAATAACTTCTTTAAAATCAGATCGAGACCTCCCAGTACTTCTTTTGTAAGTTAAATTTAATATTTTAGGATTAAAAGTAGTTTTAATAATTCATAATTAATTCAGTGATTCAGTATTAGCAGCAGAAGAAGAAGCAGCAAGAAGCAATTATACAGAATTTTTTTAATAAGAGTTATTATTATTTATATTAATTTTTAAGATTTAAAAATTTGGTCGGTAAGAAAATCTAATACCGACTTCTTGTTCTTTATTTGACATTCGTTTTTTGTCTTATTTTGTTTTCTATTCGAATTCGAATTCGAACACGAATAGAAGAAAACTGAGCTTTAAAAGCATACATAGGTTGGCTCTTTTCTCCTAAAAGAATTTCTGGAATTTATATGCCTGTAGTGTACAATTCTAATAGATTGTAGTACTTAAATGAAACAGTTTTTATTTTAGTTAAATATAATTTTATTAAAATGTCTTTGTTTTACAAATTATCACTTTCCGCGTTGGCTGCTCTCTATCTACTGCCCTCTCTCTCTATAACTTCTTAATTCTAACTATTGACAACTACATATATTCAAATGCCCAATTGCTACTAGCTTCACTCTCTTAAGGATGCATCACAATCAGCCTGTATGCTACACGCCTTTCTTTTTATTAATCAATGAAATGAGCTAATCTTCATATTCCCAATCCCCATAGCGATTAGGCGGGCGACGTGAACGTGAACTATAACGCTGTGGGGCACCCAATCCCCTATCCTCAGACATCAACTCTGAACTCGGCGCAGGCTCTTCTACAGTGGAGCGACCTCTATTACAATGAGCATCACCAGTGAGTTCAGCCATGATCCAGATGGTCCAGGGAGCGGATAAGTTGAACACAAAGCATCATCACCTCCATCAATTTCAGACTCATCAACTATATCATTTGGGACGGCATTACTACTACCGTTACTATTACTATTTTTGATATCAGTGTTATCTGTGATATCTTCTTTACTATTTAATGTTACAGCTAAATGTCGACGGTTGCGTCTAAAAATTTGACCTGTCGATATATCTAAAACTAAAAATGAATGATCATTAACTCGCCCAACTATTTTACCATAACACCATTTTGAATTTTTTTTAAATATTACTTTTTGGTCAATATCAAGTCTGCACAAGGGACGCGTTTGACGATCATAATACGATTTTTGTCTTTCACGTTTCTTCATTAACTTATTCTTGATCATTTCCTCTGGCAACTGCTCACGCAATAAAAGTTTGCTATTAATAGGTGTCTTTGTTTTGATTCTCCGTCCAAAGAACATTTGAGCAGGTGACATCATCATTGATGCTAATGGGGAGGCATTATACTCAAGCAAGCGACTATAAAACTCATGAGGGCGACCAACGTCCAAACATTTCTTTAGCAGGTTCTTTGCAATTGAAACACCTTTCTCAGCAAGTCCATTACTCTGAGGATATCCTGGGCTCGAAAATATCAATTTAATGTTGGCCTTTTCAGCGTATTGAGCTAGCTGCCGACTATTAAACGGACTGTTATCAGACCTGATTTCCGAGGGATAACCATATCTGTTGAAGACACTTTCCAAATACTCAATGACAGTCGTCATTGATTTATCTTTAATTTTGTCAGCCACCAACCAGTTTGAATACGCATCTATTATAGCCACATAATCTTTTACAGCTAGTTCAAATAAATCAATTCCTAGAGACTGCCATGGATATTCTGGTTTTTCATGCTGTGTTAGCGGTTCTTTTGGATTAGCATGGGTGTATTTTTCGCAAACGAGGCACTTTTTAACTTCTAGTTCAATATCTGCCGCCATCTTTGGCCAGTAAAACAGTGGTCGAGCTCTCAACAGCGTCTTTTGAATACCCAAATGTGGTTCATGAATCATTGTCAATACCTCTTTTCTTAGTGCTGCTGGTATAACCAATTTGTCTCCGAAAAATAATAACCCCTCTTCAAACTTTAGTTCATCCCTTATCTTGTGATACTGCTTAGCCTCACCGCTTAACTTTTTAAATTCTGGCCACCCACATTCTAAATACTTGATAATTGACATTAGCATGTCATCATTCTGGGTTGCCTGAGAATAAATCAACTGATTCTGATCTGATAAGCACATTCGTTTTCTGACTGCATGAATCACCGCTTGTAACTCCTTATCATCTTCCTCATCTCGTTTAACTACTGTTCTTGACAAAAAATCAGCCACTGGGATATTTTTCCCGGGCACATATTTAATTGCAATGAATGGATATTTTAGGAGTCTCAGAAATAGTCGTTGTAATCGCATAGATACATCATCAATCTCTCTTTTCATCAGTGTCTCTAAAGGTTTGTGATCCGATTGAATTTCCACTTCACGGCCATATATAAAATAGTGGAATCGCTCACAAGCAAACACAACCGCCAGCAGCTCTTTTTCAATCTGTGCCCATTTTTGCTCGCTTTTAGTTAAGCTCCGAGATGCATACGCTATTGGTTGGTTGTCCTGCAATAGAACCGATCCTAATCCATCTTTTGACGCGTCAGTCTGGATCACTATTGGCAGAGATGGATCAAAAATTTTTAACACAGGCCCTTCAGTGAGGTTCTTTTTTAATTCGATCACCTCATCATCATGTTCCTTGCTCCAATGCCACTCTACATCAGCTCGTGTCAGCTGGCGAAGTTTTGCCGTCCTTTGTGATAAGTTTGGTAGGTATTGACTCAAATATTTTAACATTCCCAGATATCGAGCAACATCAGATTTGTTCTCAGGTGATGGCATATTTGAAATGGCCTCAAGATAATTTTTGTTAGGTCTGACTTGCGATGCTGACAATTGTTGACCCATAAATCGAACCTCCTCTGAAGCTAGCTGTAATTTTTCTTTATTGAACCGAATCCCGTTTTCCCGTGCAATTTGTAACACCTTTCTTAGTACTTGATTGTGCTCTTCTACTGTACGACCAGATATAAATATATCATCAAAGTACAGTTCGACACCCCGAATGTCCCCGAAAAGCTGCACCATCTTACGCATAAATAGTTCCGGAGCGTTATTAAGTCCAAACGGGACCCGATTCCATCGATATCGGCCAAATGGAGTCATGAAAGTTGTTAAATCAGCACTATCATCATCAAGCTCTAAATGCCAAAACCCATTCTTTAGATCCATAACCGTAAAAACAGTCATCCCAGCCAATCTTCCAATAATTGATTCAGCTGTTGGAATCATAAAATGCTCCCGACGAATGCATTCATTTAATGGCTTTGGATCTAAGCATAACCTGAGAGATCCATTCGGTTTTTCTACAATTTGTAGATTATTAACCCAGTCTGTGGGATAATCTACAAGTGAAATAACTTTTGCCTTTTCCATCTCATGCAATTCCTCTTTCAAGCGTTCATGCAGGCTTTCTGGGATTCTGTTTCTATATCTGAGCACTGGCACAGAGTCTGGCTTAAGATTAATGTGACATTTCCCTGGTAGCTTACCTAGTCCTTCAAAAACATCATCATACTCCTTTATAAGCCTCTCGGCTGCCATTTTTTCATCCACTGAAATCGAATCAATACCCCCATTTCGAATGACAAGACCCAAACTTGAGCACGCCTCACGACCCAATATAGGCTGCAAGTTACCATCCACCACCTCAAACAATATATTTTGCTTTCTCTCTTGAGCCGAATCAAAACAAGACAAAGTAATTTGACCAAATGTATTTATCTTCGTATTATTATAACTTAACAGTTGCGTATCAGACTTGCGAATAAAATGATCAAGTTTAATTTTTTTAATAATCGATAAAGGAATGCAATTAGCGTCTGCACCCGTGTCCAGCTTGAAGTTGACCTTAACACCATTAAAAACGAAATCTTGACACCATGGTTTATTTATGCTATTAAGAAAATCAACATTTAGTACATTACTTACAACTAAGCTATAATCCCTAAGCAGCCAATTACAAAATTTCGAATTACCTTTATCATACTGTCCCGGTTGATAGCGTACTAATTGGTCGTCTGTTGACCGGCACACATTTGCGAAATGCCCCAAACGTTGGCACTTGTAACATTTCGCTCCTTCCTTCAGGGCTGGACAATATTTCTCGTGGTTTCCGTTTGCACTCCCACCACAGCGTACACATTGTTTCTCAAATCCACTTTTCTTGATCACTGTTCGTTTTTTCTGGTACTGGACCACATCCTGCTTCATATTTGGAACATCTAGCAACTCCTTGTTGGCGGCTGCTAATTCAGCTGCTTTGCATTTGTCGACTATTTGCTGCAGTGTGTCGTCACTATTTTCCAGCAACTTAGCCTGAAGGCGTTTGTCAGCAACACACAACACAATGCGATCGCGAAGCATTCGATCCGAATATGCCATCTGGCAACCAATGCACACAAAATCACAATGACGCATTTGCAAACGCAGCTCGGTTTCAAACTCGCTAAATGGCTGTCGTTCCTTTTGGGCTATTGAGTTGAATGTGTATGATTCCATCACGACATTTTTTTGTGGTAAACAAAAACCTTCAAATCTCTGTAGGACTTCTTCCATCGTGATTTCCTCCTCTCCTTCCAGCACTGGTTCACCATCGAAAGGTCTATTGAACAGTGTGGAATATACCTCGATTCCTTTTTCCCCAATCAAGTGAAGAAATGTTGCAATTTTCACAGCGTTTAATTCATTGCCTCGGCCAGATGCAAGCATGAAAATGTTAAACCTTTGTCTCCATAAGGGCCATTCTCTGCCAGCATTGTCAAAATTCATGGGCGGCGGCCCCTGCAAATTATTTTGAGACGCCATTGGGACAGCGGCGGCTGCAGCTGCTTCATCCGCCATTTTGTCCTCTTTTTTTTTTTTTTTTTCTTTTCTGCTTTTGCACAATTTAATTACTTTTGTTTAACTTTTGTGTAATTTATTTTCTTTTGATCTTGTTCTTTTTTTCTAAGTTTCTTTTTACATCTGACACCATGTACAATTCTAATAGATTGTAGTACTTAAATGAAACAGTTTTTATTTTAGTTAAATATAATTTTATTAAAATGTCTTTGTTTTACAAATTATCACTTTCCGCGTTGGCTGCTCTCTATCTACTGCCCTCTCTCTCTATAACTTCTTAATTCTAACTATTACATATAACATATATTCAAATGCCCAATTGCTACTAGCTTCACTCTCTTAAGGATGCATCACAATCAGCCTGTATGCTACATGTAGGTCAAGCTGTTTCTCACTCACACAAACGAGAACAGTTTTTGGCGCGATCTTTCCTAAACAAACTGTCACCAAGATGTCTTTTGCCAATCCTACTCAAATATTTCACTGAGAAATTTCAGTAATTTTTTTTCTCAGCATAGTGTTTTTTTACAATAAAATAAAGAAGAAAGGCGTACTTACGTTTAAAAACCCTAAATCCTGATTAAATATTATTTTATGAGAGAATCTAATACCGACTTGTTGATTGTGGTTTGACATTTGTTTTTTTTTTTTTTTTCTATTCGAATTCGAATTCGAATTTCTGGAATTTACATGTAGATAAAACATTTTCTCACTCACACAAACAGGAACATTTTTGGCGCGATCTTTTCTAAAAAAAAAAAACTGTCACCAAGATGTCTTTTGCCAATCTTGCTCAAATATTTCACTGAGAAATTTCAGTAATTTTTTTTCTCAGCACAGTGTTTTTTTTACTATTTCTAGAAATCACTCAAATCACCTCCATTGACAATAAAATAAAGAAGAACTTACGTTTGAAAACAATTAATCCTGATGTTATATTATTTTATGAGAGAATCTAATACCGACTTGTTGATTGTGGTTTGACATTTGTTTTTTTTTTCTATTTTTTTTTTCTATTCGAATTCGAATTCGAACACGAATAGAAGAAAACTTAGCTTTAAAAGCATACAACATATGTTGCCTCTTTTCTTCTAAAAGAATTTCTGGAATTTACATGTAGGTAAAGCTGTTTGTGTGAGTGAAGGAAAAGTCGCAAATCAGCAAAAAGAAGAACTAACAGGGACAGACTTCAAGAAATTTCTAAAGAAGAAAAGAGACAACCTGGTGATGGACGGAAAAACATAGCAAAAACGAGCAAAAAATTACGTTTGTTGTATGGGAGCCCCCATAAATATTTTATTTTATTTAGTTTTTAGTATTTGTTGTTATAGGGAACACAATAATACATCATTTGTCCAAATTTCAAGTGTCTAAGTTTTACGGTTCATGAGATACAGCCTTGTGAAGGACGGACAGACGGACAGACGGACAGACGGACAGACGGACAGACGGACAGACGGACAGACGGACAGACGGACAGACGGACAGACGGACAGACGGACAGCGAAGTCTTAGTAATAGGGTTCCGTTTTCACCCTTTGGGTACGGAACCCTAAAAATTGCCAATCCACATAAAAAAGACTTTATTTTTACCTAGCACCGTTTAAATAATGTGATGATTTTTATATATGGTACTAGCTGACCCGCGAACTTCGTTTCGCCAAAATTCATCAATATATTGAAAATAATAATTCTTTCATATGCATTCAGTAAATAGCTGATATTTTACACTTTTTATGTATGTGTATAGATACTGTGTAATTTTAAGTTAATTCGGCTTATCAGCTATCTGCCTGTGAAAATCCCGTCAAAATCGGCTAATAAATAAGAATTTTTGAAAATTGCAACTACCGCGCCACCTACAGGAGACACTTCATTTTTATTTATGTGTATAGATGTGTATAGATTTAATAGCTATCTGCCTGTGAAAATCCCGTCAAAATCGGCCCATAAATACGAATGAAAATTGCGACCGCAGCGCCACCTACAGGAGTAATTAAAATAGCTTAGTTACTCCTAACAACATCAGCTATCCGCCAGTAAAAATCTCGTCATAATCGGTTAAGCCGTTTCCGATATTAGCCGGAACAAACAGACAGACAGACAAAAATTTTAAAAATTGCGTTTTTGTTCTAAGTACCGTATGTACTTTCACACGCATTTAGTAAAAAACTGATATTTTGAAATTACAAACAGACACTTCATTTTTATTTATGTGTATAGATAAAAAAAAAGATGGTGAAACGAAGAACAATGTAAAGCTGTAGCGTGGAAACAACTTAGCAGCTGGGGTTGTTCCACGTGATGTCCAATTTGTTGAGTGAAAGCAACTTAACAGCAGGGGTTGTTCCACGTGAAGTCCAATCTCGATGATAATCAGCAGTCGACACACAGTGTGCAAAGCAGCTAATCCCGTTGGTGCTTGAGTAACAACGGCACCGTGATGGCTCAGCGGCTTGTTCAATAGGACTTGCAAATATTGTCCCGTTGTTACGTATAACGGACGGCAGCGTGGCGTGCTTCAAATTTGGCAATCCAACGGTAAGCGATGCACCAAAATGCAAGTACAATAGCAAAGGCAGATGTTGCGGTCGAAAAAATTCCGCTACCTACCAATAACGGGCTGCAGCGTGGCGTGGTGTAATTTTTTTTATTCCAATAAAAAATGGCGTTGCAAATGGCTTGGCAGTTTTTAACACCCAACACAAAAAATCAGAAAAAAATCAATTTGCTTTGTTGTTCTGTTGAATGGCGGAGTGGCAAAATAAAAAACTCTTGTGTATTTTGATGGCCAAGGGAGATGTTGCGATCGAAAAATTCCGCTAACTACCAATAACGGGTTGCAGCGTGGCGTGGTTTAATTTTGTATTCCAATACAAAATAGCTTGGCACTTTTTTACACCCAACACAAAAAATCAAAAAAAAAATCAATTTTCTTTGTTGGTCTGTTGAATGGCTCAGTGGCAAAAATAAAAAAAAGCTCTTGTGTGGCGGCTTTTACTGACGGTGGCAATCGAACCGAAAAAAAAGAACCAGTCGATCGAAATCCGTTGCTCGATGGGACCAAAATGATGGGGTGGTTTCTGGTCACGATTACCAAGAGAAACGCGCACTTGTTGGTGTATAAAATAAGAAGCCACACACTTATTTACAATTTTAATTTTTGTTTTATTATTAAGAAAAAATTCACCGTAGGGGCCAAAAAATAAATATATAAAAATAACTTTAATTAAATAATTAATAAGTTTTAATTTAAATATATACCAACTTATGGGCCAAAATAATTCTTTTTAATTTCACACATTAGAATGAAGATAAAAAAGGAAAAACATTAGGTTTTTATACAAGAATCTGTCAGACGATTGATTGCAGGCAGACAATATTGAGAATGAAAAAAAAAAGATTGCAAATGCTTATGACTAAAAGAAGGGGTTCATGCACATGCAATCTGTTCGATCTTTTTTGAAGTGTATTCAAGTGTGGTGAAAAAATAAATTGTATTACTATTTCTTATCAATATTAATATTGTGTTATTGTTGATTGTTTTTCTTTAGATCGAACAGACTGCAATATGCATAAACAATAATCTTTGGTTCAAGAGTAAGGCTAAGTTCTTGAACCGGTAAAATCCGCCCACAAACACTCCCACAATCGCCATTTTTGTTGAACAACCTCAATTTGGTAAAATTAAATTATGTTTTTTGTACAGTTACGATAAAAGCATAACGCTAGCACGCGCAAGCTTCAGGTAAACCTTCTTCCAATTAAATAAAAAAAAATCAGTTTGGGCGTGGCTGACGCCCATTTTTCATACAAAACCATTGTTACATAATTAGTTTATTTAGTTTTTTTTAAATTTGGGATCACCCTGTTTGGCTATTTGCTATTTTCTCTTTCAATTTCATTCTCTTATACTTAAATATATATTACTGAACTTCTATGTACATAATGTAAAGAATCACAGTTTCTTTATGGTCTAATTGTAAGCTTATTCTAAATAAAATACAGTTCCTTTAATTAAGTCGCAGAAGTAAGACGTGTTTTTCTCTGATTGTAACAGGTTATGGGCCCAGTAACCTTCATGAATGTTTTTTTTTTGAGAATCACGTGTTTTTTTATTTTTGGTAAAAATTAAAATCGTTTGTTGCAAAACTTGTAAAGGAACGGAAAACGGATTGTCTGCTAAATACCGAGAAGCATAATAATTTGCCGACGATTGGTATAGGTAAATTTGCAGCAAAACTGTGGAAAATTGTTTTACTTACCGATTTTATTAAACTAAATATATAACTGTCAGTTTTGGTAATTTAACAAATAACTGGTCTCAGTATCAAACTGTTCTTTTGAGTCTCATATAGTTCAGTTATTTTCAATTGCACATCATGTCTTCTGATTTAAACAGTGAATTGAAAATAGAGAAATTGATTAACGGAGATCAATGGAACATCTGGAAATTTCAGATAAAAATTATTTTGAATGCATCAGATCTCTTCAAATATGTGAATGGGACGGAGGTAAAGCCTAAGGAAGATGATAAACTGCTGCTGTGGAACCGCTTTGACAGTAAGGCTCAAAAGGTTATCGTCACTTCAATAGGTTCACAACCGCTTTTGCATATCATAAACTGCAAGTCTTCAAAAGAAATGTGGGACAAACTTAATGCTGTTTATGAGGTTAAATCAAAAGCAAGTATCCACATGCTTCAGCAGCTATTTTATAGCTTTAGTAAAGATCCACAAGATGAAATTGCTTTGCACATTTCCAAGCTGCAGACCATTGTGCAACAGTTGGCAGATGTTGGAGAAAAAGTTTCGGATTCCATGGTCATAACCAAAATTCTAATGACTTTGCCACCATTATTTAGTCATTTTCATAGTGCTTGGGAGTCGACCGCAGTTGACAATCAAACTTTAGAAAATTTAACTAATAGGTTAGTTCTTGAAGAGGCACGCATCAATTCCCACTTTTCTGAGCCTGGAGGAAGTAGTGCTTTGGTTGCTAACAAACAGCAGACACCAAGGAAATTTAACAACAACAAAAATAGGCAGACGTCGAAGCCGGGAAGATGTTTCTTTTGCAAGGAAACAGGACATTGGAAGAATGAATGTCCAAAGAAGAAGGAAAAGAACTTAGATTGGCAAAATTCGACTGGGAAGAAGGGTAATGCGTTTGTGTGTGATGCGTTATTGTCTGAAGGTACTGAAGCTACAGCTGAAGATTGGTTCCTGGATTCTGGAGCTAGCGACCACATGACTAGCAAGAAAGAGTGGTTAATTAACTACAAAGTCTTTAAAAAACCTATAATAGTAAGGTTAGGCGACGGGAATACTATCAATGCGTATGGGAAAGGGGACATAAATGTTTTGTCATTCAACAATCGTACCTGGGAGGAGAACCATTTAGCCGATGTACTCTATGTTCCAGAGATTAGGTTGAATTTATTTTCTCTGAATTGTGCGTTAGATAAAGGTCTCAAACTGTCTTCCGATAACTTGAAATGTAAGCTTTTTAAAGGAGAATCTGTGTTGGTAGTGGGAGTACGCGAATCCAGGCTGTTCAAACTTCTTTTGCAAGTAACAAGCAATTCGATTGATACGGGGGTTTGTGCGAATGTAGCTGAGGATAAGAAGGGAGCCCTTCGTAAATGGCACGAGAAACTGGGACATCAGAACATTGTGCAAGTGAAGAACATATTGAGGGGCAGGAATATTCCTTTTGATGATGAAGACGATTTCTTTTGTGAAGCCTGCCAATATGGGAAACAACATCGTGAAGTTTTTTTTTCCAGTGCAAGTAAAGCAAGTTGCGTTGGTGAACTTGTACATTCAGATGTGTGTGGGCCGATGCAGTGTACTTCTGTTGGAGGATCCAAATACTTCTTGCTTTTTAAAGACGATTTTTCTAACTTTAGGACTGTTTTCTTTCTGAAAGAGAAAACGGAGGTACCTGTTCTAATTTCAAAGTACCTTAAATTTATTGAAGCTGAAACAGGTGCCAGGGTGAAGGTTTTGCGATCTGACAATGGTTTAGAGTATACGAATCAACAAGTTCAAAATATTTTAGTGGATAACTGCGTCGTTCATCAAAAGACAGTCCCTTATACGCCAGAACAAAATGGGAGAGCAGAACGTGAAATGCGGACAATCGTTGAAGCAGCTCGAACAATGATACATGGCAGAGATTTGAACATGAAGCTTTGGGCTGAGGCGGTGAATACCGCAGTTTTTATTCTCAACCGAACGGGGGGTACCAGCCGAACGAAAGGAAAAACACCCTATGAGCTGTGGTATAGAAAACAGGCAGATATTTCCAATTTTAAAATTTTTGGTACTGAAACTTTTGTTCATATACCACAACAGAAGAGACGCAAATGGGATAGGAAATCCAGAAAGGGCATTTTTTGTTGGCTACGGTGATGGTGTGAAAGGCTATAGAGTTTTTTTTCCCAATAATAATAAAGTTGAGGTCTGTCGTGATGTTCGGTTTCATGATTCTAAGGTGATGGGGGTTGCTGGACCTGAGAAGATGTTTGCTGTTTTGGATGATGAGGATCTGCAAATTGATCCGTCGATTGAGGAGGGGTGTCTAGATAAACCGTCAGTTTCCAATTATAAGGCTGATCGTGTCGATGGGGGTGGCGCTGTAGACAAGAATAATGTTGTGGTTGATGAAGCTATGTTTGATGCTGGAGATAAAGCTAATGCTGTTGGTGTTGACGTTGAGGCTGACTATGATGATGAAGATATTTTTGAAGAAGTCATTGAAGATGAGTTGGATGTTGGAAAACAAAAGGAAACCAGCTTAATAAGTGGTCGATTGAGGAGCAAAATCAAATGTGTTGAAAGTAATGCAAACTGTTGCATTCAGGAAAGCTTTGCTTTTTTAGCTGAGTCTTATGTACCAAATTCGTTTGAGAAGGCCATGCAATGTGAAGATGCGGACAAATGGAGAATGGCAATGGACGAAGAAATCACTTCGTTGAATAAAAACGACACCTGGACTTTGATTAAGTTGCCTGAAAACCGGAAGCTGGTAGATACTAAATGGGTATACCAAATCAAGAACTCAACGGAGAATGAAGGTGAGAGATATAAGGCTAGATTGGTAGCTCGAGGTTTTAGCCAGCAATTCGGGGTGGATTACTTTGAAACCTTTAGCCCAGTTGCAAAATTCACTTCAATTCGTGCAATTTTGGGTATAGCAGCATCAGAAAATCTTCATATCAAGTAATTTGACGTCAAAACGGCGTTTCTAAATGGTGACATCAAAGAAGAGATTTATGTTCAACAGCCAAAAGGATACGAGGATGGAAGCACTCGAATATGTAAACTTCAGAAAAGTTTATACGGGTTGAAGCAAGCGTCTAGGTGCTGGAATCAAACCTTTACCAAACTTCTTAAAGCATTCAAGTTCCGGCCATGTGCTGCTGATCCGTGTGTTTTTGTTAGCGATACAAATAAAGACAAGGTGATTCTGGCCATATATATAGATGATGGCCTTATTGCATCAACAGATAATTCTGAAATTTTGCGGTTTTGTTAACATCTCAAACTTAATTTCGAAATTAAAGTTTTTCCTGCAAGGCATTTTCTAGGATTAGAGATACGGAGATTCAAGGATGGATCGATGCATATTAATCAATTGCAGTATGTAAAACGGTTGATCGCAAAATTCAACATGTCGGATGCTGTACCGGTGTCAACTCCAGCAGATACATCTGCTATTGTGAACTGTTCAGAGGAGTCGTCTAATAAGATAAGTTTTCCTTTTCGGCAATCGGTTGGGAGTCTGATGTATCTCATGGTGGCTACGCGTCCGGATATAGCCTTTGCAGTTGGGTGTGTCAGTCGCTACCTGGATAATCCTAGTGCCCATCATGTTAACATGGTCAAGAGGATAATTCGCTATCTAAAAGGAACAGCTGATTACGGTATTTATTTCAAAAACACTAAATTTAAACTTTCTTCTTTTAGTGATGCAGACTATGCTGGTGACGTAATAACAAGGCGCTCAACCAGTGGGTACGTTTTCTTGATGGGGTCAAGCTGCATCACTTGGGCCTCACAACGTCAAAAATGTGTGGCTCTTTCTACGACTGAGGCTGAATTTGTTGCTGCATGTCAAGCAGTGAAGGAGCTTGTATGGATCCATCAACTGTTGGACGAATTATTGAGCCAAAAGATGAAACCGGTTCTCTACGTGGATAATCAGGGAGCCATCAGGTTAATAAAAAATCCTGAATTCCATAAGAGGACTAAGCACATAGATGTCCGTTTCAACTTTATTCGTGAAAAGTTCGAAGATGAGCTTTTTGACCTGGAGTATGTGCCAACACAAAATCAAGTTGGGGATATATTTACAAAAGCTTTGTCTAAGGACAAATTTCAACGATTCCGTTCAATGATGGGAATTATTTCTATGAATTGCATAAATTAATGTTACATGAATTGACATATAAAAAAAAAAAAAAAAAAAAAAAAAAAAAAAAAAAAAAACATTCATAAAAGTGGGAGTGTTACATAATTAGTTTATTTAGTTTTTTTTAAATTTGGGATCACCCTGTTTGGCTATTTGCTATTTTCTCTTTCAATTTCATTCTCTTATACTTAAATATATATTACTGAACTTCTATGTACATAATGTAAAGAATCACAGTTTCTTTATGGTCTAATTGTAAGCTTATTCTAAATAAAATACAGTTCCTTTAATTAAGTCGCAGAAGTAAGACGTGTTTTTCTCTGATTGTAACAACCATCAATATTGTTTTTGTAAAGAAAACAATTGTTATATTAATGCAAAAAACATTAAATTTTGTGAATATTACTTGCACATAAAAATCTTGTGTATGAAATCAAAAAATTTAATTTTGGGCGTGGCTGACGCCCACTTTTGACTAAAAACATAAAAAAATTGTGTTTGCAAATAAACGGTATTTATAATGAATCCGCAAGCATCTGGCGTCTCTTAATAGAAACTAAAAACTTTGTGTATGAAAAGAAATTTTTGGATTTTGCGGGTGGCTTACGCCCACTTTGCATACAAAACCATCAATATTGTTTTTTACTTGCTCTATAGGGCAAGTATTGGTTTCGTGCAGAAAAAAAAATCGAGGTTTTAATCAAACATGACATTACGATGATAGAGAAGCCCATAAAAGTGGTTTTCGCCATACCGTCCGTCGGTCTGTCTGTGCGTCTGTGCGTCTGTGCGGATGTGCGGATGTGCGGATGTGCGCTTTTTCACGTCATGCTACAGCCTAAACGGGTTGACGGATTTTCTTCAAACTTGATATATAGCAGTTTCAAGAAAAACGGTTGTCGAGATTTTTTTTATTTCGTCTTAGCCCGGCTCAAACTTGTACCTTTCAAGTAACGGTTTTTTTCAATTTGGATTTTCTCGAAAACGGCTCTAACGATTTTGATTAAACTTAAAATTTAGCTAACTTTAAGCATTTCGAACAAAACTGAGTTTTTTGTTTTTGGCTCAAATGGTCGTAACGAAAATCAGGTTTAAACGGCTTTTTTCAAATGGCCATAAGTTCGCAACGGCTCGATTGATTTGACTCAAACTTCGTTTGGCATAAATCTTTATAGTGTTCTATATGATGGCTTTATACATTTTTCAGTGAAGCCTGTCTAAATGGTAGCTCCCATACAACGAGCCGTTCAGTTTTAGCCAACTTTTTTTGGTTTTTTCTAATTTGCTCAAAAATGGCTCTAACGATTTTGATAAAAATTTGTGTGTTATATTCTTTTAGTGTTCTTAAGAGAACTGCGTTTTTAGTTTTCGGCTAAAAATGCAAATAACGGAGATCTGCTCTTAACGGCTTTTTTTCAAATGGCCATAAGTTGTCAACGGTTGCATCGAATTCACTCAAACATTGTTTGGTATAGTTCTTTACAGCTTCTTACCAGATGGCATTGATTTTTTTTCGGTTTCTCTTTTTTAAATGGTGGCTCCTATACAAAGAGCCACTAGATTTTGGCCAATTTTTTCGTTTTTTCAAATTTACTCAAAAACGGCTTCCCCGATTTTTATGAAACTTTGTATGTAACATATATAGAATACTTCAAAGAAAACTGCATTTTTAGTTCTTGGCTACACATGATAATAGCGGAAATTGCTTTTAATAATTTGGCCATAAGTGGACATTTGTATCATTTATAACACCCAAAAGATAACGTCTTAATTTTAAATATTAAAGGTTTCTTAACGTTAGCTCCCGTGTATCGGTTTTTCCAGTTTCAGTCAAATTTTGTTAGGTTTTACCAATTTTTTCAAAAATGAGTTCTTCTCATTGGTCGAAAAGTTTGTTTTCATCGTACTATTGCACCCACAGAGCAAGTACGTGCGACCCAGTCGTGCATTTTATTTTAAATAACAATTGTTATATTAATTCGAAAAATATAAAATTTTGTGGATATTACTTGCACATAAACATCTTGTTTATGAAATCAAAAAAATTGATTTTGGGTGTGCCTGACGCCCTCTTTCCACTAAAAACAAAACAATTGTTTTTGCAAATAAACGGTATTTATAATAAATCCGCAAGCCAAAATCTTACGTCTCTAGTAGAAATTAAAAACTTTGTGTATGAAAAGAAATTTTTGAATTTCGGGCGTGGCCTACGCCCACTTTTCATGAAAGAAGGAAAAATGTAGTTTTAAAAATTTAAGGTACTACCAATATTCAATTTAAACCTTTTTCCCTTCCGTTCGTTATATGAAAAATATTTCTAAATTTGCATGTGTAAATTTTTTCAATACGCCCACTTTTAAAGGCGTGATTTTGATAAAATATCTTTGTTCAGGTAAGATCATTTAAAAACTACTCGATTCAGCTGTAGTTTTACACATATGCCTAAATACTGACTTATGATCAAAGCTTAGTTAGTGCTTTAAATTTTTCTTAAAAATTGTTAGGGCACGCCCACTTTTAAGGGGCGTTTCCGTCAAAAGTCGTAATATGCATTAATTTTTTAATGTTTTTTAAATATCGGTCGCAGTTTTGAAGTAAGAAAATGAACACTTCGGTTTGTATACCTTGGTTACGTAGCAGAGTGTAGTTCAAGAATTGTTAAATACACCCATAATCGCTATTTCCTATCAAAATCTAATTTCTAAAAATTTTAGTTTTGTCTTGTTTTGTTCAAATCGATCTGCAAACTTAAAATTGAATGATGAGCTCATATAGTGATTACCCTGGCAATAAAAAGTAATAGCTGTAGGCTTGGCACACGCCTTTTTTTATTGTGACAGCAGTTATTGTACATCGGCCAAACAAAATTTATTTTATTGAATTTTTCCCAACAGCGCCAGCGGCTGGCTGCGAAGGAGGCGAACGCATATGCATATACATACATTACATATACATACAAACATGTGGGGAATAGGGTATCCAACAGTTCGTTGCAAACGTACTGTAGCTCTCGCTTATGTTTTTTTAAATTGTTTTGTTGGATTAGACTGTTGGAATTTTTTGTATTGTTTTGTTTTAGGAATGGAAATTATGTTTGCACCCGCACTGGGTTTGGTAACAATGTAGTTTACGTATATATGTAATTTTTTTCTTGGCACAGTTAACTAAGTTCAGAGAAAAAACTCAACACGACACGCGAGGGGATTAGTCCAGTAAATAGAGACATTTTACCCTACAAAAGGTCGGGTAGTTCTAAATTTTTGATATGTTATATGGTATTCTTGGTAGACAAAAATTCCAAATTTCCACAACCACGCCCCCTCCGCCCCCTTCAAAATCCTGGAAAAACCATAAAAAATCGGCAGTGTACTTTATCGAAAAAATAAATATGCAAATTTGTAGTTTACAAGATTTCCTATAAATATGATATGAGATGTATTTTTGTACAGCCACTACGAACGGCGCTATGAAGCTTCCAAAAAAGGCTAAAATTTCGTATTTTGTAAGTTTTCAGTTTCTTCCCTGTTTAACGCACAATAACTCCTTAACCGTCGAGTTTAGAGCTATTTTTTTCTAAATCAATCTTGTAGATAATTTTATTGGCTACCGATTGCATACAAGCATTTTTGTTTTGTGACCAACACAATCGGGTGAGGATTGAGATATAGCCCAGTCATTTTAGGCATTTTAAACCCCAATCTGCGGAAAAATTCCAATCAAGCTGAATTTTGGTACACACCTTTATTATGGCGTTGTTATGCAGATGTGAAAAATCGACATTGATATCGTGCCGGCAAAAAAAGTTATGAAGGTCAAAAGGTCACGAAAACCTAAAAAAAAACCGTTTTTCGCAAATATCTTGGTTTCTATAGCTCCAATGATTTTAATGTGTATGACAAAATTGTAGAGCATAAAATTTTCTACAATTTCCTTAGTACAATCAATTTTGTATGTCGATTAGTTACCGAGATATGGCACTTCGAAAAACAGGTCATTTTTCAAAATTCGCCAAAAAATGTCAAAAAATGAAGAATTCCACCTTATTTCTTCGGATATACCCGAGAAATCATGAAATATTGTTGTTTTTATGGCTTCTTCTTCTTCTTCTTCTTCTTTTTATAATTCTTATATATTACTTTGTTCTTAGTATACAGTGGGCAGTTAGAAAAAGGTCGGAAGTTAATCAAACTTTGAGATATTGTTCAGGAATATTGAATTAACATTTGACGAAGTTTTGGACCTCACCGGCCCTGTTGAAAAAGAGGAGGAGGGGAAACTGCAAACTTTTCGAGTTTGCTCCGGTTTTGCTCTATAACTTTTTTTGCTTACGTTCTACGGCAAAAGTGTACTAGACTTTTTTGTAGAGCGTTAAATTTACTAAAATATTGTTGGTACGAAAATAATTGTATGTCATTTCGTTACCGAGATACGGAAAAAGAGGAAAAGGGGGAATTGCAAAATGTTCGACTTTGCTCCGGTTTTCCCTCAATAACTTTTTTTCCTTACTTAATACGGCAAAAGTATACAAGACCTTTTTTGTAAAGCATTAAATTTCCTACAATATAAATAGGGCGAAAATTGTTGTATGTCAATTCGTTACCAAGAAATGGAATAAGAAAAGGTGGGTAGAACTGCAAAATTTTTGATTTGCTCTGGTTTTCCCCCAATTAGTTTTTTTCCTTACATTTTACGGAAAAAACGTTTTGATTTTCTTGTAGAACATTAAATTTTCTACAATTTTAATAGTTCAAAAGTTCTCCTATGTCAATTCTTTATGAAGAAATGGAATGGAATGGAATAGAAGGTCAAAAATGAAGCTGTTCCACCCTCCTGTTCAAATATTGCTGACATACATTTTTATTTTGAAGATAAAAATACGATTCTTATTGCGACTTAAAAAAAACAAATTAATTTTTATATTTTTTTATTACCTTGAGTTGAAATGATTTTCACTTTTAAATATGTGGTATATTTTTATGGCCCCAAGCATATGTGCTTTTACCATCTTCACATATAAACCTCTTTGTATCATTACAACTCAAGGTTTTTTTATTTATCATTTGTGTGTACATCAAATGTTGCTTACTTCTAAATATATACATAGTTCTATAAATATCTCGTTTCTTAATTAAACAATTTCTATAGTCTCTTAATTCTAAATTATTAGTTATATATTTTTTTATTCCCTTGGTTTTTTTTGTCACTTCACCGGTATCAATCCCAAAACAATATAATTTAGCCCTTAGTCCTACAAAATCAGTCATAATCCTCGAATTGTTTTATTTTCATCTTTAAAAAGCCCTATCACCTTGCCATTATTTAAAGGGAAATTATGAATGTTGTTCACCGGATACGCAGAAGTGTCAAACCTAGATCTCTCAGGATTAATTATATCATCATAGATTTTAGCATAAAAGTCGTCTGTAAATATGGAATAGATAAAAGAGTCTGTATCTATATAGTTCAAACGAATTTTATTACTAAATTTTGGCTTCATTTAATCATAATGAAAATCATACATTAACCACTTTGAGAGTTCTAAAACGGTAAAACCTAAATAAATTGGTTTATCTAGTTTAACACTTCCTTTCTTCATCTCAATAGCACACATATTCGGTGTAAATATGCTACTACTATGAAAATTGGGGTGCGCAATCAGCTTTCTTGCTGAAAATTGGTTTCTATGCGCACTCCATTCTGAAAAAATCTTCACATTTCTACGCTTTTCAACATTTTCCATGGTTTTACCATAGACGCTATTGTTCATTAATTTGAAAAAGTCTTTCTCGAACTTATTCCTGGCAACTTTTCTTTTTTCGGTGTTCAGAGAAATATACTTTTGGAGCCAGTTCGACTGACTAAACTTCATGACTCTATGTACTTTTCTTAAAATTAATCCATGTGAAATACATTGCTGTAAATTTCTTAAATGAGTTTTGAAATTTTTCCTTGAATTCAAGTGAGCAACTAACTTGGGAATTTTACATCCTGGGGTGGTTATATTTTCAGGACAAAATGGAAGATCATTATGTGAGTCATGAATACTCGATGGATAATCTAAATCTACTTCCAATACATATCCAACATTATCACCTTTAATGTTGGAGATGTATTCAGATGTATAAATCTGAGGATTATCCCACTGAAAATTACCATATGGTAAGGGTTGTGACATAGCCCATCCGTATAAGTTATTAGCATTAAGATACATTAAGTATTCCGATTCTAGGTTTGGATTATAGCTAGATATGTATTTATTACTAGCCACCGCATTTCTGTGACTACATTGACACAAACCACCTAATTCCAGTTTTAAAAAAATTGTACATATCGACATCAGTTAAAAGCTCCAACTTGATATTAGTTGTTTTGAGCATAGCGTCCCGTGATAACCCAGGAGCTGTAAAATAATGACAAGGATCAAGTTCGTAGATTGAAATACAAAGTTTCCTAAAACTTTCAAATATATCTGCCAATAAAAGCACATGACTCTTAAGATAGAGAACCATATAATCTTCAAGTTTCTTACACTTAAAGTGATCCCATACATTAAGAGCATGTTTATAGTCCTCAACTAAATATTCTTCATCAATCATTTTGTTATAAAATTTCGATTTCGATGGTAAAGAGGTTTCCTCAAATCGTTCCCATGAATCTAAATGATCATAAGGAAATACACCTTTTCTTTGCATTAAATTAAATGATATATTGTCTTGGAAAACACTTTTAGTATTTTTTAAATCATTAGACGATAAATTCTTTGCTAAAGATGAGATGCTCTACTGAAGAAACCTATTTGAATCTAAAAATCGTATCTCAAAAGTGTTTTTAGCATCTAAATAAATTCGTTTAGAAAGAGAAATATAATTTTCTTTGTTCAATGGAATTATTGAAATTTCTCCGTTGATATTAGAAAGACTTTTTCTAAAAAGATGACAATCATACCCCGAAAAATTATGAAAAAAGACGGGGAAAAATTTTGGTATTTGGAAATTTAAATTACACTGAACGTGAGCGGGTCCTCTATACAACCCGGTGAAATGACAATGATCTCTTGCCCTTAAATCTAAATTCTTAAAACTATTCTTACATATTAAACATGTTGGCGAATGTCTTTGTCTGAAATCTTCGGCTATGGTCAACATGGGCATCGGTTTTGGGTTTTTGATGACTTCTTGATATAAATTCATCAATTCTTCCACCAACATTTCGACAAATTTGTCTGACGAATTCTCACCTTAAATAGAAAAATGGACAGTTATAAATATGTTTATTGGGAAATATTATATTTATATTTAAATTCTTACCAACAAATGTCTTCTGTGTGTTAAGCTTTTCATCAAATGTACATTTAATAAAATAAGAAAAAGCGCAGGGTACATGCTGTAGGACATCAGTTGTTGAAGAAAAATCCGGGTTGGGCTGTTGATGCTTTATCGGCTGTAAAATGGACTCGAAGTCAGCGTAAACTGTAAACGGTACTTCCAACTTCTTGCCATGCTTTTCAAACTTTATTGAGGACTTATCTCCCTCTGGCATCATTGTAACAATCTTGCAACATTCGTTTTTATGTTTTTTAAATGAATCTTCATCAGCAAAAGATTGTAGACAACCATTACAAAGATTCAACTTTTTTTTTTTTTTTTTTTGTTAATTGAGAACTGATTAATCATGATATGTTTTTAATAAGAACATAATGAGTAAGTCCCTCCTCATTCTCACAAAATAGCAAATTTATATGCTTACTCTGCTCCTTTTGGGTATGATAGAATGGACCAATTATTTGTATATCATTATTTGTATTAGTCATCTCATAACCAAACACATTCACACTTATCTCAGGGTTGTTTTCCTCGAATATTTTAACATCTTTTACAGCCAGAGGGAATTGCAAGTCTTTGAAGCTTACGAGTTGATTAAATGCATCTATTGTTTCATCAGCAATGTTATATTTACATGGATATGATTCAGTGTTTTGAGGATTAGATATTCTTCCTGCGAGAGCAGCTATAATAGACCATTTAAAACAGTACTCATCGTTGTTTTGAACGTTTATGCATGCTTTTTTGTTTCTTAATTTGGCCGGCAAATCAAAATAGAATGATCCTCCAACAGGTTGGTATTTATTGATGTTAATTTCGATTCTGAGAAATGAAAGCAGCCCATCCGCTCTCTTTTTCCTGAAATTCTTCTAATTTCACTTTTATTTCATCAATAAATTGTTGAAGCTTTGCATCTACATATTTCACTTTCACTCAGCACCACACGCATTTTTGTTTGAATATTTTTCACATCCGAAATCAAATCAACAGGACTATTGTTGGACTTCACGAAATCACCTGAAAGATCAATGTTTAGCATCAATGCGCCTAAAATGCCAATCTCGTTTTCCAGCAACTCTTTGATAAGGCATTTATTTTTGTCAAACAAAACATTCACATCTAAGATTGATTCATCGACGATCTTTATGCAATAAGTTTTAATTCCATTTTTGAAAGCTCCACTTATTACACTTACATTCTCAGTCAGGAGCTGCATAGCCAGTGCTCTATGTGAAGATTTTCTTTGATGATGTGTCATTTCTCGCTCCTCGACATCCTCCTCACAGATGTAGCAATATGTAGTTTGAGGAGAACCCTCACCATCATCTTCCGAAAGCAGCTGTTGAACTAGCGTTTTATGTGAAGCTTTTTTATTATGCTCGCTCTATTCCACAACATCTTCTTCACAGATATGACAATACCTATTAGCAATTATTCTTGGTTTGTTGTTCAATATCGCTTTAGATGTTGAAGGTTGAGGAGAATGTTCCCTTTTTCTAGCGCTTCTTTCATTCGCTACAACAGCTCCTGCTGAATGCACATTTTTAATATGCCTATTAAGTATGTCCTTCCTCGACATGACTTTTTCACATATGTTAGTTGTCATTTTTCGCTCATCGACATCCTCCTCGCAGCAATATGTAGTTTGAGGAGAACCCTCACCATCATTTTCCGAAAGCAGCTGTTTAACTAGCGTTTTATGTGAAGCTTTTTTATTATGATCGCTCCATTCCACAACACCTTCTTCACAGATATTACAATACCCATTAGCAATTATTCTTGGTTTTTTGTTCAATATCGCTTTAGATGTTGAAGGTTGAGGAGAATGTTCCCTTTTTCTAGCGCTTCTTTCATTCGCTACAACAGCTCCTGCTGAAAGCGCATTTTTAATATGCCTATTAAGTATGTCCTTCCTCGACATGACTTTTTCACATATGTTACATTTAAATTTTTTTCTTTCATCACCATGGATACTTATCAAATTCTGCTTTTTAGTGAATGATACTTCACAATTTTCACAATTGAACATTTGTAAAAATTAGTTTTTTTAATAAAATTCAAAAAAGAAAACAGAAAAACACAAAATCGAACTTGATTTTTTAATAAATAACGAAAACAGATTTTCAAAGAAAAATTCAACGAAAGCGAACTTGGTTGTCTTATTCACAAAAACAGAATGCCCTGCTACATATTCAAAATTTACCTTTTATACATTTTTTCTGAATGTTTAAGATTAAAAAAAAAACGAATAATCCTTAAAAACAAAACAATAAAAATTTCTTAACCAATCAGATCTGTGTATACATTTTTCTTTATGTTTTGAGAATACTAAAAAAATAAAAATGTTAAAGGACATCTCACATATTATGTAGTTACTCCATGAATGCATTTTTTTTATTATTTTCTCCATACCGTTATAAATCAATAAATTTTTATTACTATTTTAAAGCTTCATAATCCCGTCAAAGCAACCCCTAAGAAAATAACGATTTTTTCCCTTGGATTCTATGAACTTGAATTATAAAAAAAACTAAATTTCCAGATACCTACCTCATAGAAAAAGTACTTAAAACCAAAAAGAGACAAATATTTTTGAAATGGCTTGGTTTCCCATCTGAACACAATTCTTGGACATCTATACCTCAAAACGATTAACAAAAATTGTATTATTTTTTTAAATAAAGATGTTGTTCCATTAAAAATATTCACTCTGTTTTTTTTTCTCCTTCAAACCTTAATAAAGTAATATATTTTTACTAGCTATGATCACACGATAAAAATAAAGAAAAAATATTGACTTCAAATGAAAAAAAAAAACATTTTATTTTTGTTTGTCTGTTTTGTTTTTGTTTATTTTATTTTGTAACTATACATTTAATCCAATAAAAATATCCGTTAATAATGGGAGAGACTCAACATCGAACCCCGCTCTCACTGCCTTCAATTCTAACGCCTTCAAGATGTATGCTGCTGCTATTATTTTTCTTATGTCATCATCCGTGAAACTGACCTCCTGCAAAGCAATTTTCTGAAGTTCGTCGAACTCCCAGCACTGATTGCCAAAATTATTTATCCATCCAAGAAAAATTTTTTTAACCATTATTATATTAATAAAAACAATATTTTTGTTTTATTTTTTAAATTTTCAGAAATTAACTGATGATCTGAGATAAACAAACATTGTATTTATATCAAAATCAAAAAAAAAATACATACACGTTATGTGTGTTATACGCTTCATATTCAACACATACATATACATATCTGATTTTTTTTTTCAATCGTTTCGGCTTAACTTAATTCTTATCTACTTATCTAATTTATTGATTCATAAATATCCACCAAACTACCAAACCAAACCTGATTCCGTCAAACCAACCCCCAAAAAATTACCTGTTTCAAATCAAAAAAAAAACACATCAGATCGAAAAAAGGACACTTCACAAAAATGCATTTTTAGTCCATACCGCTATAAATTAATCCATTTTTATTACCTACCTACCAAACATTTTATAAATTCAAAGCAACACCAACGATAAAAAAAAAGAAAAAGATACCTGTCTCAAACCAAAAACATTCATTCTAAAAGGACACTTCACATATGCACCGCAAAAATGCATTTTTAGCCCACCCGCCATAAATCAATCAATTTTTATTATACCTACCAAACATTTTAAAAAATTCAAAGCAACACCAACAAAAAAAAAAAGGTACCTGTCCCAAGCCAACTTACGTTTCCCAGCAAGCATAGAACGCTCTGTCTCATCACTATTGATCCTCTACTCCGCACATCCGCGCATCCGCCCGAATCTCCATACATGCCAGAACCCGCCAAAACTAACTACTCACAGATGTTAGTATCACAGTTAAAGGCACTTTGAAACAAGTCTGCAAACAATTGAGTAATAACACGAGGGTCATTACTAGATATATCGTTTGACTTAAGAACAGACGGATATGGACAAGACTTCCTTTTACTATTTATAAAGTTCCAAAAATATTTTGGATTCATTTTAAGATCTCTTTGTACCATCTGCAGATAATTCAAATATTTTAAACTTGAAGATCTTTTGAAATTTTCACGAGCACGGCAAAAGTTTTCAAAGTCGGCTTCACTTCGAGATAAACTGATAAACTGACCGAAACTTGTTTCTGAGGTTCTTAAGGCTTTTAATTTCACTATCATACCATCTGGAACTGATGATCTCGATTTTACAGAAGTTAGAGGTACAGATTTTAAAAAACAATCAAACAAGACATTATAAAATTCAAAGACCATAGTGTTAACAGTTAAACAATTATTGAGATATGACCAATCAACTTGTGACAGCAGCATATTTAATTTGTTAAAATCTGTCTTTTTAAAATTAAAAGTGTAAAAGTTTTCATTAAGGTCAGAATGAAATATTAAATCAAAAGAAAGAGAAAAAGATAAAGATGAATGATGGTTATCTTCAACTACTAAAGGATCTGTTGATTTTTCCGCAACAATATTTTCATCACAGCCTGCGAAAATTAGATCCAAAATTCTTCCATTGCAATTAGAAACATCGTTAAATTGGTGTAGTCCAAGTGAGTTTAAATCGTCAATTAGTTTTGAGTCACCAGATTTAAGATGTCCAGTTGGCAACATTACGATCGATTCAGGACATCTTAACCAAGCAATATTGCTAAGATTAAAATCGCCGAGGCAAATCAGCTCGTCGTTATATTCTAATAATTCATTGATATAGTTAATGAATTCAAAAGCTTTATTATAAACGTCACAGCGACTTCCCGGAACTATATATACAGTAACAAGGTAAATGTTTTTGTTACTTAAAGATATTTTAACGCAGAGAAATTCATTGTCAAGGGTTACAGGAACATGTACTGGCGTAGATATGAAAGACGATCTTACAGCAATCAAGATTCCACCTCCCACGGTATCTATATTCGGATCTGAATATCGGTCACGTCTAAAAACATTAAATGTGCTATCAAAAAGCTCGCAGTTATTGATACCAGCATACAGCCATGTTTCGGTGAGGGAAATAACGTCATAAGAGCAGGTTATTGTTGAAAAGATGACCTTATTGGTCTTTGTCCGAAGTCCTCTCACATTTTGATAGAAAAAAATTATTAGTGGCGACGATTTGCATGTCTTGTCAGTGTGTTTTGAAAAGGGCGAATATTATTCCTTTTGTTTACAAATTCATGAATAATTATATTATTCGGCCATAATGATTTTTCAAGTAATTGATTTAATATTTCCTGGGTAACATACAGTTTAAAGGATGTGTAGTCATTCCTTTTTGTTTGAAGTCGTTCAATTTTTAATTTAGCATTTGAGAACAGGGAAGTGACGAATTTACAAATATTTTCGCAGTTTGTGGCTGGATCAAAGTTGGATAAAAATAAGCATTTAAATCTTTGTGCTGCCTTAAGTTGGACTTCATTAATTGAGCTTGAATTTGAAGACGATGATATCAAAGACTTAGTTGGTAAGTTTGGTGAAATTAGATGTGTTTGTGATAGTGGATTAACTGATAGCAAAGCAGTTGCGATATCTGTTGTTTTTGTTGTATTAGTAGGTAAGGTAAACGAAGAAGATGGAGCTATTTCAGTTGAACTTGAATTGGCAAGTTTTGGAGCTGATGTCGATGGAAGAAGAGTTTGAGGAATTGCAGAATTCTCATTAAAATTAAAATGAGTCAATTTACGAGAAAGTGCATGTGAATCAAATATTGACTTAGCCGTTTTTTTCATCGAAGGATTTTGGAGAGAGCTTTCTGCATCTAATTCGTCACTTTTTCGTTTCGATGATTTTTTTGGCTTTATGATGGTCGTGGTATTTTTGATTTTTGTATTATTTCTGTTTTGTCTTTTAACGCTTTGTGGTTGCATATCGTGCGTTTGAGAAACAGAGGTTAATGTTTCAACTTGCTTTGCCAAATTCAGCAACTGGTCATGTAGATTTTCAAGATTTTTCTGTTTTCTAGCACCTCACGAGAGATATTTGTAAGAACAAACGGGTCACATTCGTTGCAGCAATAGTAAAAAAAATTTCTGTCCTTAAATAGCTTAATTGTGCTGAAAGGAGCGTCGATACATGTGACTTGAAAAAGTTTTCTGCAATTTCCCTGACACATAATTGAGTCAATCATATAGTCTGTGACATTTTTACATAAAGTGCAAGAAGCCATTGTTTAATATATCAATTTGCTTATCTATGTTTTATTTTTGTGTTTCTTTTTCTTTTTTAATTTTTTGTTGTTCCGTATACATTTTAATTTATTTTATTTTATTTGTGTTCTTTATGATCACCCTGTTCAGAAATGCATAAGTGGGCAATGTAGATTTTTACTTTGGTAATGGTTTGTGTATGAGATCATGAGATGTATTGTCGGTAATGTAGAGCAGCTTGATAGATGACGTTTATATGCAAAATAAATAACCAAAAAGCTATTTTCTGTAGTCTCAATTATGCTTACGGCAGAACATGTACTAAAAATTTACTCACCAAGAGGAGAGACAAAGTTGTCATGGAGATAAAGATGAAACGTAGAGAGAATTACCACTATGATGTATGAGAACAATTCAATAAAAAAAAACAATTTTCGTATTCATTTATGTACATTAAAAATTAATTATTTTAGGTGACACTCAAATAAAATAAGGCATACACAAGTTTAAAAGTTTAATGCCAAGAACTTGTTAAAAGGTTTTAGCACAAATTTTGTTTGATAGATAACACAGTTAAACGAAAACAAAACAAAATTAAGCAGAGGTAGATCTAAACACAACCGCTTTGGTTTCTGATGACCATGATGAAGATCCTGTACAGGATGTATGAAAACACTACATCAGCAGTATGGAATGGTGAGCACCTATCTGAATGGTTTCCCACAAATATAGGTGTTAAACAAGGATGCACTTTAAGTTCACTGCTGTTTATCTTATTCCTAGACGATCTTAATGAATCGTTGTGCGGAGGTATCCGATGGAATGAAAGGAGAATTAAAATGCTTCTGTACGCGGATGATATTGTATTGCTTTCTGACTCGCCAAATGGACTTCAACAGATGATTAGATCCACCGAAGCATATTGCGCAGTGTGGAATCTCACAGTGAATTTACAAAAATCCAAAGTGATGGTCTTCAGAAGAGGTGGCGGGAGATATGCTCAAAACGAGCGATGGAAATTTGGACTTGAAGAAATCGAAGTAGTAAAGAATACAATTACCTTGGAGTAAAAATAACATCCAATCTTAATTTTGAGCACCATCTTTCTGGAAAACTAAATACAGCCAAAACGGCTATCAACTCAGCATGGAAAAACTGTATGTGTGCAAAGGATCTGAGTTAAGCTGCCAAGTATAACGTTTTTGAAGCAACTTCTAGGTCAGTGATGTTCTACGGTGCCCAAGTCTGGGGCTATCGATGGTACGATATAACGGAAAAATTACTACGTTTTTTCCTGAAGCGATTATTTAAACTTCCTTACAATACCCCAAACTATATGCTGTATTTGGAAACGGGACTAGCCCCACTTTTCATCAATACTCAAAAGCTTCACTTCGATTATGTGCTCAAAATGATATCAGCACCGGACTCCCGCCTACCAAAGCTAGTCATACTACATGCGGTGAATACCAACAGCCTATTTTTTAAAGACTGGTTGAACTTAGGGCAGAAATATGGCATACATCTAAATGTCTCAATAAACAATGTTGCTTGCTGGAGAGAAAATTTATATGCTTTTCTACGAAGCTTGGATGAAAAATTAAGAGAAGGATTTGAAGAAGAAGCTCGATCTTCGATTTTTAGAGCTTACTACAGCCAGCTTAATTACAATTTGGAAAAAAGAAACTATTTCAAAGAAGATATGAGCGTTGAAACAATATTCATGATTCTTAAAGCTAGAGGTGAAATGTTAAATTTAAATTATATTCCGCATAGAGAGGACCTTCTAATTCTAAAGATGCTCTGTCCAACTCATGTTGTGACTCAAAGTAACGCCTAGGTACTTGTATTTATTGCAGATTTTTATTTCATCATTGTTGAAAAACCATTTTTCATTGGCACCTCTGCGCCCACCATTACGAAAAATCACTATTTCCGATTTTCCTATATTCACAAGTAAGTTCCATTTTTGACAATAATTAGCAGAGCAGTTTATCATTGCTTGCAAGGAGGCAGGAGAATCAGAGACTAGCACAATATCATCTGCATATAGTAGAACTTTTACAAGCATGTCTTCAATATGTATCCCACTCGGCAGTACAGAATCGATGTCGTTCAAAAACAGAATAAACAGCAAAGGCTAAGGACGCATCCCTGTTTGACTCCTCGATTGATGGGGAAAAATCCGCTGGTACTTGTTCCGTTCCATACAGTTGCAGTGTTGTTTTGGTAAAGTGCCTTTAGAACCGAAATAATTTTTTTTGGAGATTCCCAAAAGTGTTAGTTTATAAAACAAAGCATATCTATTTATATTGTCAAAAGCTGCTTTCAAATCTATGAAAAAGGCGTACAATTTCTTCTTTTTACAAAGCTGTATTTGTATAAGACTCGAGAGATTGTAAATTTGGTCTGTCGTTGAATTTTTTTGCCTGTATGCTGCTTGAAATTCGTTTAAAATTAGCTTTTCTTCAATCCATGAGTTGAGTCTCTTTAAGAGGATAGTGGTAAATATTTTATAGATGGTGTCCATAAAAGACAAACCACGGTAGTTACATACTTCGCTAGGGTCGCCTTTCTTGAAAAGAAGAAAAATTATCGTCTTCTTGAACTAGTCAGGGATTGCTTCCGTTCTAAAAACATAGTGTAGGAGGCAGTGAATTTCTATTATTAAATTTGGTGATGCATTTTTATAGAACTCAAAAGGAATTCCATCCATGCCGGGGGCTTTGTTTTCTTTAGCTGACACAATAGCTGATTCAACTTCACTCATTTCGATGTCACTATCGAGTGTGGTAGATTTGTTGTTTGTGCTGATAGTGATGAACTGAGTAGGTTCCGAAAGTATGTTTTCAGATTTTTGAAAACATTTTTTCTGGCATAATGACATGCTATATCGAACCATGATGTTTTCGGCACAAAATTCAAACTCGGTCTGTTGATTTCACCATGGGTGCTGTATATACATTCCTTGATTGCAAGACAGTGAGCTTCTCCTGTGGTAGTCGTTTCTATTTTTTGTGGTATAATCGCGTTCAGTTTGTGTACGTATGTAGGTTTACGATTTTATCGCCATTTAAGTCTCGGCAAAAGTTTCATAGGGGGGTTGATAGAAGTTGTTTTCACTGTGGTTAGACTTATTATTAGGGGCATATGATCGGAGTAAGTTTCGCATCCTATAGCAAACTCTTGTGTCTACTGCACTATACGATGGGCAACAGTAGTCGATGACTGAAGACCCTCTGCTGCTTATGAATGTAAATTCACCAGTTTTGTCTCCATATCCTCTTCCGTTTAAAATAAACGCTCCAATTTCTTCTACAAATTCAGTAAACGAGTTACAATTACGATCACAGTTGTTATCCTTTGAGTTTCTAGCTGTAGTAACCGAAGGTCCATTTCCAAATTGAATATCAACGCTTCCCTTTGTACCAGTTCTTACATTTAGATCGCCCACCAAAATAAAGTTGCTCTGCTCGGTTTCATCGAAAAATGTCTTAAGTTTTTCAAAATCGTTCCTCGAATGATTGCAGTTTATATACGCAGGAACAAGATTGAGTAAGGATCCTTCAAAATGTCCACTTAGAAAAACGGTGTCATTGTGTTTGTTGAAATTAAGTTGATAGAGATTTTCTATACACTTCTTATATCCGTATAGACAGCCGCCACTTGCTCTACCTCTTGTTTGTTGTTGTGTTCTAATCGCCGGTATCCATTCTAGTTTGTACCCAGTAAAAAAAATGTTCGTATTTCTTGATATTTTCGGTAGTTACAAAAGTTTCATAAAAAAAAAAATATCTCAAAATTGCAAATATATTTAAAAAAAACTACATATAAAAGTTTTATTTCCCAGACCAGCAATATTGAAAGATCAAACCTGACAGGCATCTAATTGTTAAGTATGGTTTTGAGAGTTACTAGAAGTTGGGATATTTGCATTCACAACCACAGTATAGCAACATTCTGCTTTGCTCAAAAGTTGAACAATGTAGTCCTTATCTGCGTCACTGAAAGCTGTGCTAAATGATCTTTAAATAAAAAAAGGCTCTAGCATGCTTGGTTTAAGAGCAATGGCCAATAAAAAATAGACTTAAAGGGTGTCCTATTCATGAGACGAGGAGTTTACACTTATCTCTAGAAATAATAATTTATTAAATGATTGTTAAAAGTAACAGATTTAAAAAAAAAATGAAGTAAAACGATCTTAGCAGCTAGCCATTATGTTTAGGTATCTATATAACCAAACATGGCGCTAGGAATATATTTAACAACAAAAACCGAACACACCGCGCCCGCGATCGAATATGATATTATTTAAACGAATTAATACTAAACTATATTTGGATTACCCGAATCCAAAATAAAACCGAAAACGCGAATCTATTTAATTGAGTTAAAAAAAAAATAAGAACAGACCAAAACAAAAAGAATGCACAACGACGATGTGCAACACGACTTGAGAACGAGAATTTGTAAACGCGAAACGTCAAACGCCGGTGTGTTTGATAAAAAAAAAATACACAAAAAAAAATAATCCCTAGCCAGACAGCAACTGCAGTGCTGTCTCCCGTTAGCTCAGCTGGGAGTGGGTTCGATAAGAACAATATTTTTATTAATCGCGCTCGATTAATAAAAAGAAACGATGAATTTGAATTATGTGTAAATAGAGTACAGGGTGTACTCGTTTACAAGTGGGCGCCAGGAAACTTTTATGGTGTTTGCCTTACCAAATATATATCTGAAATGGTTCTTCAATTTTAAAGAAATAAACGTAAGAATTATTATTCCCAATGGGAAGTGGAGTATTTTTATTGATAATGAAGTTATCGGTCTGGGAAACCTTGGCAGAAGGCCTGGACGAAAACCCAGAGTCTTTTCAACAACAAGAAAAATAGAACAAAGATGTTTCGAGGTTAGCAGAAGGCTAATTCTCGAAACTAAGAATAAATTTTGGTAAAAATAAAAAAAAACAATGTTTTGTGTCCCGATGACACAAAGGAAAATCACAATGGTAATGGAATGTACAAAAGAAAAAAAAGGTCACGAGTCCCACAATCTTGGGAGGAAAACGAAAATTCAGCGAAGGCCTACACAACTAAATTTGTTTGCCCCACATAGGGTCACAAACAAAACGAATTAAAAACAAATTAAACAAACAATAAACAAGCTAAACTTTCTGGACACCACCAGACACAGAAATACTTAGCTTTGCACAATTCTCCAACAAGAAAATCCCTCTCAAATGTCTTCAAATTTAACTTCTAGATTTCCTCAATCGTTTACTCCTTTAAGTCTTAATCTTTTAATCTCGGTCAAACAATCTCGTTTTTCACTTCTCTTTTTCCAAAAATTCTTTTTTCCAAAATCAAATTATCTTATCTTCTCCAAAATCCAAAATTGAATTCCTCATTCAAAATGGAGGCTTGGCTTGTCCACTCGCCCCGACCATATAGCCATCCTCTTCGGATCTTTTGCGTGGTGGTGTTCTTGTCTCAGTCATGCAGCAGCATCTCGCCCATCTATGCAGAGACGTGCGACTGAGAACAGTGATACAACCATTGCACGCGATCCTATGCGTTGAGGATGCGATCCTCGTAGGCTCAGTGGACGTGTTCAGCCGTAAAATGTCAATTATATTTTATTTTAAAAAGGCAAGTGAAAAACTACTACACAACGCGCAAAGTCCCCAGCCCAAACCGGCCGAAATTAATTATTTTGAGGAGAATATTCTTGATGGAAAGAACTAAAACAATTTCCAACTAAAATGGTTAAATTTATAAATAGGAAAAATCTTAATTTTGTAGACCTTCGCGCAGAAACTATAAAAAAGGGGAAAACACATCATTGTGATTTTTCTTTGATGTCCGACACTTTATGGTGGGCACTCGGCCATACTACATTTATGTTGGTGTGATTATAGTCCACACATCGTTGGACATGAGTCATCTTCATGCCTTTCTGCTCTTTCGACCTTCTGTCGACAACTCGAAGATTTAGTAGCTCTTCCGCCTTTCGTAAAACAAGGTGGACCTCCTGTCCAACACCTCTGATGGAACCTAGATTGGTTACCTTTCCAAAATACTTAAAGAGCAGTCCTCTGGCTGATGGACCAGGTTTCTACTGCACTCTTTAGAGTATTTTGGAGCCGCAACAGGAAGGGATTAGGAAACAAAAGTTATTAGAGGAAATGGGTTGGCAAAACTTGTTGTGGTAAAATTTACCGCAACAATGGTAAGTTGTTTATTAATAATAATGGTAAATATAAATTTTTATTATCAAACTAGTATGTTTTGTATCAAAAGTTTTCGTTATGAAATCTTTATAAAGTTTTTGAAAATCCAAAAAAAGCATTCGGGAAGACTTGATTTTTTAAATATTTTCTCTGCATAAAGCCTATTAAAATGCACTAAAAAAATCCGGCTAAACGTTACTCAGTATACTATGCTGTGTCGTGTATCGTAATGCTCCGGTCATATCAGTCAGTCATTCATTTTTGCGATTTTTGAATCTTCAGAGGTGATTATTCTTGAAATCAAGGACTAATGCATATTCTAAGTTTCTAAGTATGGTAGAACAGAATTAAGATGGAGTTCGAAGGGGTCTGAGCTAGTTCCTGTAAATAAGGGAATATCTACTGCCAAAGTTGCAATCTTGACTATATTTTTTTTATCCTTAACACAGCTGCCTCGCTCGTAAGGTGTTTTTTGTTTCATTACCATACCTTTATTATGATATAAGTCTTTCTGCATCTTGTTAAAGACTTCAAAATAAGATTGATTCTGTGATATAGCTGAATACATAAAGTACTTAACATTCACCTGATATGAATCTTTTCATAAAGGGTATTCTTGTCAATTAGTACTTAGGTTTTTATTGTCTTAGATTGTTACGTTCTTTCATAAACAATATCGAAATATTTTATAAGAACTACGATGCTTATAAAACTCAGATAAGCTTTAAAAAAACATCCGATCATCTCATCCTTCCCAAATTGTAAATCCTTACTATAAACATGAATTGTATGTGTAATAATGTTTCATAAAATTTAATTTTTTTCTTAATTTATGTTACAGTGTTTAGAATTATTATATCCATTTGAGACTCTTTTCAAATATTAAATTTAGCCTCCCAAAATTTAAACTAACTAAAGATAAAACAACGACACGCTTTTTAATGTAATTTGATCTGACACCAAAATCATACATGTTTTCATTATGTTTTCTATTTAGCATTCTATCATTTTATGTTTTGTTTACAACTAAGAAATATATTGGCAAATTGAATTGATTTTTCGTAATATAAGTTTGATTAACGAACTGAGTAGAAAAATCATTTTCAATGTTAAACTTTTGTTTTGTTTTTTATTTTGAGTTTTGCAAACTAGCATCATGCTCTTAAAAAATCTCCAGTCATTGCGTATGAATCAAATGTAATATTAAATTTACTTAATCACAGTGAAATAATTTTGTTTATAGTAGTTATGATGAATATAGTAATGAAATAAAATAAAATAATTCAAACCTTTTGTTAGCCCACGTTACCTTAAATAAAATATTTATGCTATTAATTTTTATTTTAAATTAACTAAGTTCAATGTTTGCATTAATATTGTTAGATTTTAATCCATTTGAGTATGAAAACGTGAAACGCATTGCAAGCCATATAAACCGCAATTCAAATCATGGTTTTTAACAAAATAGACCGAAATCATCGTGAAATTATATATATTAATAGTTTTAAGTTTTATAAAAACGTTGCGGTTTTTGAAACAATATTTCGTGTATAATGTTAACAAAAGTGAAGGACGAGTTTTTTCATAAAAATTTATAATAATAAATAAATAAATAATAATATTTATAGCGAAAATGGTTGGATTTGCTTGATCAACCCTTTTTAATGGAAAAAACTCATGAAATCGCAATCTTCTCTTTTTTGATTCAGTTTTTAAATTATTTTAAACTTGCAAATGTAAAATAATTTGTTCAAAATCTGAAGTACTTTTACTTATTTGTACATCTAAGTAAAAGCATTTACGCATAATAAAATGAAGCATTTGATATTCGTACATCAGTTTGCTTTCTTTTTTTTTCTTAACATATCACTAAACACGTTAATTCATATTCAAATTGGTTTACATTTCTATAGCAAAAATTAAGTGCAGGAAAACATACGTCGAGATAAACTCGTTTGTTATGAGCGAACAAAAAGGTTTAAAATTAATGTTCCGATGAAACGTCGCATTTATTTTTTCGTATTTTATTTCATTATGTGAGAAAAAAAAAATTCCGATAAAGCGTCAAATTCTTTTTATTTCAATCAATAATTTGAGAGCAACAAAATTGTTTGTGTGAAAACTTATATTAATTGCAGCTAAATGATTATGAAATTCGGAAAGGCAAAAAGATTGGTGTTACGATATCATTTAACAATCACCGGCTATTTGTCGGCAATATACCTAAGAATAGAGATCACGACGAATTATTTGAGGAATTTACTAAGCATGCACGTAAGTGGTATTCAATACAAAAAAATGGAAAAAATCACAGTTTTTTTTAAATTTTAAAAACGCAAGTAAGAAGTGTTTATCCTTATCATAAAATACAAACACAGAATTAAGAATTGTTAATATTAAAATTAAAAAAAAACCAACTCGATGCATTTGAGTGATTTAAATGCTTAAATTAAACTAAAATTGGTCCCTTACGCAAAATTTGTATCGCACCAGTGAATTTGATTTTTGTTTAGCGATTCGATATTTGCAGCAATAATCATATAATATTAATTTTACTTCCAAATTGAAATTTATTGAACCATATCCATTTAAGTTCTTTGATTCCATTAATCGATTTTCATGGAGCTACAAAAAAAAATACTTTGAAATTTCAACATAATTTTTTATGATTATAATGTATAATTCGATAATAATTATTTACTAATCCGGCTCAGCGAAATTGTTCATAATAAAATACTAATTGATTTTAATATTTGTTTTTGTACAATTGAAACCACAAAAAAATTAATACAGTTTATTTATACCTAACTAAAACATATATTTTCAAATTAGCGCTGTAGCTAAGGAAATTTCTTTCAAAACTTTGCCAAATTCGCAACAACGACAAAATTTTGCTAAATTTATTTAAATAAGTAAGGTGTAACATTTAATTGAACTCATTTATTTAACTTAAAAAAGTCATCGATACCCAAAACTATTCGCTTAACGTTTGCATTCCTAATGATTTTCTTTTTTATATGTAACTTTTGCCAAAAAAAGAGTAGAGTTGATAGATTTAAACAAAAAGTATAAAAGCAAATGTTTTATAAAAACACGTAACCAATTATCATTTCTTATAAAGGGTCCGCCAAATAATTTTTTTTTTTTTAAATGCTATAAAAAAACTACTGAATATTTTCTCAAATTTCTTTTTTTATTTGAAAGTACAATCCTTCCGGTTAATAATGGAAAATAATTTCATTTAAATGGCTGCCTCGGCTGGCCATGCAGTAGCCTACACGATCGCTCCAGTTTTTATACACATTATCGTTCAACATGGCCGATAACGATCGCCATTGACTGTAACGGCCACTCCTTGCTCATTTTCGAAGAAAAATGGCCCAATTATGCCTCTGGACCAAAGTCCGCACCAAACAGTGACTCGGCTTTTCAATGTATGCGTGTGCGGGTTTTCTGTGCCTCAAATGCGACAATTTTGCTTGTTTACATACCCGCCAAGATCAAAATGAGCTTCATCTGAAAATTTCCCAGCGTTGTTCAAGCGTATACACACCCATATTCGTTCAGCGGAAGGATAAAACTAATTATCTGTCAAATCAGACATGAGCTAAGTGTTACCATTCACGAAATAAGCACTAGTTGAAAAAAAAACGTTAGACGGCAGACCCGTTACAAGGCGATTCACCTTAGGTCACATTAGTTGTGAAAAAGAAAAAATAGAACGTGTAGGTTGGGTCGTGACAAGAAAAAAGTCGTATGGGAGGGGGCTCTATTCCCCCTCGTTTAGTCAGGGCCAGGAGGGACAATTTAAAAAAAAAAAAAAAAGTAAGAACTATTCAAATAAAACAGCAACACTCACAATGTCATCGTTTGCCATTTTGGAAAACCAGAAATTTATTCTTTCCTTTTATTTTAAAATAAAGTTATTTGAGAGAACATAATTTTTAAAAAAAAAAATTTTAAAAGTTTAAAGTATATTAGGTTTAGAAATTTACATTACAATAGCCTTTCAGCTGATCTAGAATAAGCCTGTAGCCTGAGGAGTCGTCTCTCGTAATCTAGCTACTTTTATAGCCCGAGCTTTATTATTACATACATTTTACCGGAATAAAGAGTAGCCTATGTGCTATTCCACACCATAAAATATCTCTGTGCTAAATTTCATCCAAATCCGTTTAGCCATTCTGGCATGATTTCAAAAATTAAAACATCTATCCCACTGGAACCTTACATTTTACCGGGATAAAAGGTAGCCTATATGCTTTTCCAGACTATAATCTATCTCTGTGCTAAATTTCATTCAGATCCGTTCATCCATTCTGGTGTAATTTCAAAAATTAAAACAAATCTATCCCACGGGAACCATACATTTTACCGGGATAAAAAGTAGCCAATATGCTATTCCAGACTATAATCTATCTCTGTACTAAATTTCATTCAGATCCGTTCAGCCATTCTGGTGTGATTTCAAAAATTAAAACAAATCTATCCCACGGGAACCATACATTTTACCGGGATAAAAAGTAATTAATATGCTATTCCAGACTATAATCTATCTCTGTGCTAAATTTCATCCAGATCCGCTTAGCCATTCTGGCGTGATTTCAGAAATTAAACTAAATCTATCACACGGGAACCTTACATTTTACCGAGATTAAAAGAATCCTATATGCTATTCTAGACTACAATCTATTTCTGTGCTAAATTTCATCCAGATCCGTTTAGCCATTTTGGCGTGATTTCAAAAATTAAAACAAATCTTTCCCACGGGAACCTTACATTTTACCGGTATAAAATTTAAACTATATGCTATTCCAGATTATAATCTATCTCTGTGCTAAATTTTATCTAGATCCGCTTAGCCATTCTGGCGTGATTTCAAAAATTAAAACAACTCTATCCCACGGGAACCACACGGAAAGAATTGAAAAATCACCAATTGCGAAATATTCAGTTGCAATTTACAAAACATGTTTTTTTTGAAATCACGGCGCTTTGATTCGAAACTGATAGAACAATTGGCAATTTAACTTTCAATTCATCTCAAATTACAACAATTCCTAAGTTGAGATTTACAATTAAAAGTTATAATTCAAGCTTCTGCCCTTCAAAGTAAATTACAACCTTTTTGTCGCAATTTACTACTTCAAGGGAATATTTCCATTTATGCTTTTTACCAATCTGGATTTGCTAAAATTTTTTCGTGATTTACAATCACTGAGTATTAAAATCAACTCAAGTGTGTCTGACGGCTACGTCGAAGGTCCGGAGTTCGATCCCTGCCTCCAACTAATAATTATCTTTTTTTTTTTGGTAGTACTGTCTCTTTTGAGGAAATGAAAAATCCTCGAAAAATAAATCTGGTTAATATTAAAAGTGGATCTTTGTAAGCCATTCGGATTCAGCGGGAAATGATATTCCACCAGAATATCGACGCACATACAGGAATCGTTTAGAATATAAGTCATTAGGCCCTATCCCCGATTGTGTCTCCAATAATGCCTTTTTTGTAGTTATATTATGTACATAGGGAGTACAAGGTTGAATTTCAACTACACATTATATACAATTTCTTACCTTTACTCAAATGATCATCATACAAAATTGTACGTTAGACGTCCAAAATAAGACGACTAGGTATATTTTTCTCGCCAATAAAACATAATCTTAATTCAAAACACCCCTAAAATGTAACTCATATTCAGGTTGCTTCTTATTATTAATTTTGATATCCGACTTGGATGCATCACCATGGCCTAGTAGATGTGTGCTAGGTTGGTATGCAGACGGTCTCGAGTTCGATTCCTAGAATCAGCCAAGTAATTAAAAGTTAAATTTTTCAATAAATAATAATAGATGCATTTCAATAAATAGAAAACGTTGCTTCTCTCAAAGCGATATAATTTGTTACAAATTGAGTAAAGTTGCAATTTACGACTTTACCAGTAATTTTTTCAAAACAGATTTTGATTTAAAACAAAAAGATGGAAATCTACGACTCGCTTTTTGCATTTTACAATCGAGTAAATATAAAATTGATACAAATTTGGATCAATTTTCGATTCGCGATGGCAATGTTTTATTTCTCAGGATCGAATTATTGACCCAAAAAAGTGATAATTTGCTATTTTTGAGTGTCAATATCTTCATTTCGTTCAGTTTTGAAAATTGCGAACAAGGAGTCGTAATTTACAAAACCCGAGCTAGGGTGAGAAACTGCATAAGATTTTCGTGATTTGCTGCTCATTTTTCTTGATCTGATCTAAAAATTCTTTCCGTGCATCCATTTTACCGGGATTAAAAGTAGCCTATATGCTATTACAAATTATAACCTATCTCTGTGCGAAATTTCATCCAGATCTGTTTAGCCACTCAAAAATTAAAACAAATATATCCCACGGGAACCATACATTTTACCGGGATAAAAAAGTATCCTATATGCTATTGCCGGCTATAATCTAGCTCTGTGCCGAATTTCATCCAGATCCGTTCAGCCGTTCTGGCTTTATTGAGCAACAAACATCCAAACATCAACATCCAAACATCGTAACTTTCACATTTATAATACATATTAGTAGGATTACATTTTAATTGACATTGACGTTAACATACAGAAATGTATACAGGGTGATTAGTATAAGGTGTTACAAAAAGCTAGTGCATGTAGTTTGGGTCGAGACAAGAACAAAATCGTATCTGAGGGGGGTCTATTCCCCTCCGTTTAGCCAGGAGGGGCATTTTTCTAAAAACATGACTTAAATTTGAAAAAAAAAAAAATTTTAAGTAACGGTAACTCCTACAATGCCCTGCTATATTTTTTGTAAAGCCAACAACTCATTTGTTTATTGTCATTTTAAATGAAGTTATTCTAGTGAACCGTTTTCAAAATATTTCCTTCACAAATTAAAAATTTTGAAAAAAAAATTTAAAAAAATTAATTTTAAAACTAATTTTTTTCAAAATTGTACGTTTTCTAGTATTATTTTTGTTCTCTGAATTCAATGCTCCCATTAATTTTAAATCCACGGCTGAAAACCGTATGGCTCTATGACTGTTTATTGCCAAGCTATTCAAAAATAACCAAACCTACTTCTTCACAACAACACGACAAAATAGACCAAATGATCACTTGTGCCATCCCGTAAGGCTAGATTTTCTTGTTTTTGTGAAGAAGTAGGTTCGGTTATTTTTGAATAGCTTAGCAACAAAAAGTCATAGACCCATACGGTTTTCAGTGTTGGACTAAGAATTAATGAAAGCATTGAATTGTGACAACAAAAATAATACTTAATTACGTAAAGTTTTGAAAAAAAAAATAGTTTTTAAATTTTGTTTTTTAATTTTTTTTCTCAAAATTTTTAGTTTGAAAGTTATTATTTTGAAAACGGCTCACTAAAATAACTTCATTTAAAATTACAATAAAAGAATAAGTTTTTACCTTTAAAAAAAGGTATACATAGGTATGGTATTGTAGGAGTTACCATTATTAAAAAAAAATTTGTTTTCAAATTTAAGTCATGTTTTTAGAAAATTGCCCCTCCCGGCTAAACGGAGGGGAATAGACCCCCTCCCATACGATTTTTTTCTTGTCTCGACCCAACCTACATGCTCTAGCTTTTTGTAACACCTTATACCAATCACCCTGTATACTCAAATGTCTTGTAATTTTTGAGAAAATTAAAAATAGCAAAACTACTTTTCCTTAAAAAAAAACTTTGTTTAATTCTTTTGTGACTGAAGTTTTAGGTTAATTAATGCATTTAAAAATAAATCTTTCTTTGATTGTTTATTTAATTATTAAATACCCTACCCCTTTTTTTTTGATAACACTTCGACCAGCCAGTTTTATTAATTAACTAGCTTTTGCCCGCTACGCGTGGATTTTAGAATAAAATAGGTATCTCAGTATATTTTTGTTTTTGCACAACCGGTTCAAAATGGGGGGTATGCGTGGTATAAAAGCTACATACTTTACCTGCTCTATAGCCGTAAGATTTTTGGCTTCTGTATAGTATTATTTCGAAGTATCATAACGGTTTAAATTGAAAAGTTGGAAGGTTAAGTTCTGAAGCAATATACGAATATACCTAATTGGAATGCCCACTTTCAAAACAATGCTGCGCCGATACTGCTATTTATAGCAGCTCCGCTTCATCAGTTTTGGGCGTAAGTATTGCTCGTTCACCGTTCTTTATGGTTACATTATTTTTCGATTTCTGCTTTCGCTGAATGTGACATTTTCTATATCGTGGTAAATAGCGCCATCTATGATGTTTTTGATGTAACTTCTATTCAGAACGACTAAATTATTTCTATTCATGTATATGAACATAGGTAAGTGTGGCACTATTTTATTATGTAAGTGAGACGCTATCTTCCTTAAAATCTTTTAATTTTGTGTTTAGTTCATTGAATAACGTTCGATTGCAGCAATATTTAAAAAACAACCAGAATTATATATTTTCCTACGATAAAATATAGCCGATATTTTAAGTTGGCGTACTACCAACATATCTGCGAAAACCGCATTCAATTCCATGCAGTAGTTTTTGCGTGATGCGCGTACAAACATACATACAGACAGACAGACAGAAAAAATTCTAAAAACGGTTGTTTTGGCTTCTGTGGGTCTAATAGAGACTCCCCATATTAGTTTTGCATCTATATCTTCAATGTACAGACATCGACCCCTTACAATTTTATTATATCTATAGATGTTAAGGTCAAGGTAACAAAGACTTAACTGAAATACAAAATTTGTGCTGCCTTAAGATAAATAAATTTGCAAGACAGAAGCAAAATAAAGAAGGAACCGGTAATGATTTTTTTTTTTTGAAAACTGTGCCTCCCCTTCTAACGGAGGAGGAATCGACTGCCCCTCCCATACGATTTTTTTCTTGCCAGACCAATCTTACACATTCTAGCTTTTTCTGACAACTAAGTTGAATCATCCCTATCATAAGAATTAGAGTTGTATCTGGCCACTATTCAAATGAAAGTGTCCGTGCAGATAGTCTTTGCGCATAATATTTTAATGATTTGTTGATTATTTCTACCAGTTTTTTTAGAACAGTTAGGCAACATCTGTGCATTTCTTGTTTTTTGTGTGTTAAATTCGCTGATTGAATGAAAACTGGTTTTGAATATTGATACGAGTGTTGTAGTGAAAATCACGACAACAATACCAGGTCAAACAGGATCGTTTAACACTAGGCCACCACGTAGCATTGTTTTTTGTATTGAGTAGATATTTAAATAGCCTTTGTTTTTTCATAATATAAAATATTTGATTTAGGAAAAAAACTACTGACAAATAAAAATTTATAGAAATATTTTAACAGGTCACTTAAGTTTTCTTAACGTTTTTAATAAATAAGTTCCAATATTTCCAAGAAAAAATGGCATGGTTTTAAATACAGTATATGTTTTGCTAATTCAAATTCTACACAGTTAATATGATCTTCCAAAATTAATTTTAAATTTAAAGCATTTAATTGTCTGCTAAAAGTAGACATAACTGTTCCTCTACACATATAAAGTTTGGCTTGTTGCAAACCTTGAAAATATTGACATTGTTTCATAAAAGAAATAGGTATTTTATTTTATTATAACCAGCATCAAAAACATTAATATAAATAACAAAAAAGTATGCTTTTGATAGCTGCTGAAATAAATTTTTTAAATAATTGTATAGCTACAGTTAATTATATTTAACTCGACTAAATTCCCGAAAGTTTTTAATATTCAAAGCTACAGGCATAATAAAAATACTGTCATCACAATTTATTTTAAAACATGATATAGAAAGCTCTTTTAAACTGCTAATGACTGGAGAACAAACCCTAAATAGAATATAAAATTCAAAGAAAATTTGGAAGTGACATTAATATAAATTTATAATTTATATTGCTTTAACCTCTCTCTACTTCTCTCTACTTCTTCATAAGATAACTTTTTTGTTTTTCCGTGTGAATTTACACAAAAAAAAAAAACATAAACATAATTGTATGTTTTTTACATTTTCCCTTAACATCTCTATCTAAGACCAACATTTAAAAAGATAATTAGTCAATTAACTTATTGTTGACTGGGAAAAAAGCGTTTTGGCATAGGAATTTTGGTTTTTGAAAAGTTTTAAAAGATTTATTAGTTGTTGATTACATTCATTTCAAAATTATAAATAAATCTCAGTATGTGATTTTTTTGTTGGTTATCAAGAGAAAAATATTTTATTTTTAAATACAAAATAAAATAAAATCCTAGTTATAAATACTCTTTACTTATATATCTCCCTTCTAATTTTAAATCATTTTTTTTCGAATTGACGAATAAAACGAAAACTCATCATACTTAGCCGGCCTTGTTGAAGTCATTATCTATAGTTCTCCAGATGACAAAAAGAAAAATCGAGGATTTTGTTTCCTTGAATACGAATCACATAAAGCTGCCTCGTTAGCTAAACGAAGGTTGGGAACCGGTAGAATTAAGGTATGGTACCGTGCATAATATTAACATGTTCGCATAAATATGCTTCTGATTTGTTTTTTTTTTTCCAACATGAATTGCAGGTTTGGGGATGTGATATAATTGTTGATTGGGCCGATCCCCAGGAAGAGCCCGATGAACAGACAATGTCAAAGGTAAAAGTTCTTTACGTTAGAAATTTGACACAGGATGTAAGCGAAGAAAAATTAAAAGTAAGTATTAATGTTAAAAAAGTCTATCTTTCTACGAAGGCCCTTTTTTGCTCTTCCTTAGGAACAATTTGAGCAATATGGAAAAGTGGAACGAGTGAAGAAAATTAAAGACTACGCTTTTGTGCATTTCGAAGATCGGGATAATGCGGTTATCGCAATGCGAGGACTAAATGGGAAAGAAGTTGGGATGTCAAATATTGAAGTATGTTTCATTCAAAAATTAAAAATTATTGTAATCGTTATGGTCTACATTTTTAAATTTACAGGTTTCACTCGCCAAACCACCTTCGGATAAAAAAAAAAAAGAGGAAATTCTTCGAGCCAGAGAACGAAGAATGATGCAGATGATGCAAGGTCGCCCTGGAATAGTCGGGTACGTACATTGTTAATGTTGAATTAAAATTTCAATTTGTCTCGAACAATACCAATAGGCAAACATTATAACAATGTTATACTATGCATTTTATTTCAACGGACCTGCTATTTGCAGCCGCCTTTCATGAATTTCACCTAAGCCAAATGATTTATAAATCATGATTGTCCTGGCCCACCGAACTATTAGGAGTTTAAGTTTGAAATTTATGTCAACCTTGTCATTTACTTTTTAAACACTTTCTTTTAAACTTTTAAACTTTCAATTTCAAGTTAAAATAATTCAAGAATTTATATCAGGAATAAAATAACAAATAACCAAAAACTCACCGAGAACTAAAAATTAAATTTGTCGTTCGATAATTAGAAGTTCTCCCCACTCACAAAAGGGCAAAGGATTTTCTCCGCGCAGTTAAGCATTCCTTATGAAACCATTTCTCTTTGAATGTTAGACTACTGTTTGTACTTCTGTTTGGTGTGGCGTTTCCTATTTATAAAATTATTTTGTTTGAAAGTTCTTCTATAGACTCTGGGAACGAGTCATTTGCCAAGAGAAAGTATATAAACTTTTCTTTTTGAAATTTCATTTAAGTCGGGGAAGTAGTATTAAAATTGTATATTGGGAAGAAGTTTCATCTGAAAATTCAACTACAATTAGCATATGGTCCGAAAATCTTTTAGATTTTACCTCAAATTAATTTTTTCCTTTCCCCTATATTATATCCCCCGGACTCTGTACTCTTGTTCCTATTTAAGACTTCGTTTCTTATTCGTACCTCATCCCGACCACTTGTTATCTCCTTTCCAAAATGAAAATAATATGGTGTAACTCCTCATACTTCATTTTTTGCGGGAAAAAATTTGGCCCAAAAGAGAATCAATTTGGTTCGAAAAAAAAATTCGCGCGAATTTTGATTCTCTCTGATTATATGTGAAATTAAATTAATTTATTTATTTCATCGCAATGCTATCGGATAAATAATATTTTTGGTTAAAGACTGCACTTTTTTTGCCTTCGACCCGATCGGCCATTCTGGAGTTTTCGCTGATGTTTCATACCCCTAAAAAACCAAACCAAAAAATGTTAAAAGCCTGCATTTTGTTTTTGTCTTCCACCCGATCGAAACCAAATCTTCACTGGAACCATCCCTGAACTAAACAATATTTAGCCTGGAAATTTCATAAAATTCCGTTGGGCGGTTTAGGAGTCCATACATGATATACATACATACATACATACACACTTCTTTTTTTATATTTATAGATATACAAAAACATACATATGTACATAATTAAACAAGGTATATGAATTCTTTATATTTCCTGTCGTTTGAATTTTTTGTTTTATATTTACATATACATATATTTTGAATAAATATTTTCAGTTCCTTAATGAACCATTTTTACTATAGAATTTTTCAAGTTCTTTTGAGGGCTAAGATAATGCATTTAAAAGTGATATTAGGCCATTATGGCCATATGACACTTTGGCAAAGCGACAGATGGCCAAATTTTGAAAAATGGCCACATGACAGATTTTGAAAGTGTCATACTGCCATATTTCAAACTATGGCCATACGACTCATGGCCAAATTTCATGGCACTTTCTGTATCATTTCACTCTACTCCCAACGAATCTCATATCTATCAATTAACTATGGTTGTTCGATATATGGAAGGATATAACGTCAAACTTCATAACCTCGTAAGTCGAAAAATTAAAAAAATAATATTATTAATGCAAAATAATCAGGAAATTCAGAGCCATATTTTGGTATTTTCAGCTCAACAATATTGTTCCGAAAATTTTTCACGAATGACAACATTAAACAACTAGTATTTATAAATTCCATTAAAAAAATTAGGCAGTACCTCGTAAGTCTCATACTATACGCAAGTAAATCGCATTAAATTCTTATATACATACGAGGTATTGCATTAATAGACAATCAAGTATTTTTGGATTTCTGAAAAACTTGCAAAAACGATTAACGAGGTTATGAAGTTTAACCTACGATATGCCAAATGAAAGATTTCTCACCTCTTTACCAAATTGTGGCCATACTGGCGAAGCTACAGCGAACGCGTTATTAAAATTTTTAAGTGACCATCACATAGATATTTTGGATTGCTGCGGCCAATCATGACAATACTGCAAACATGAGTAGCAAATAAAAAGTGATGCAGGTTCTTATTTTGGAGAAAAATCATTTATCGGTGTTGGTCATTCTCTCAATTTAGTTGGAAAAGCAAATGCTAACTGTTGTCCACCGGCGATTCAATTCTTTGATTTTGTTCAGAATTTATAAACGTTTTTTCACAGCAAGTACAGAACGATAACGAATTCTGGTTGAGAAATGATCGAAAAAAAAGGCGGAGAGTCTTACGTTTTAATTACCTTAGCGACACTCGTGTTTCTTGTCGAGCTGAAGCTACGAAGACCATTGTCGACGGCTACTCGGATATGAAAGAGACTACTTAGTAGATCCTCCGATAAGGAGCAAAAAGATTTTGTGCGGAAAGAAGCATCGCACCTTCTCCTAAAGATGAGCCCTCTCGAAACCGCTTAATTTGGAACAATATCTTGTAGCAATTCAACGCTACAAACATGATGTTGCAGGACCCGAAAATAGTTCTTGAATCTGCCGTGAGTGCATTAGAATCATTGAAAACATTCGTGGAATCCGAAAGTAATAATTTTGATAAATACGAGGAAGCAACCAAAAAAATAGCCCACCCTGATCAATACGTACAATCACTCACGAGGACAAGAAAAGTGAGGTTGAATCCGCTCGGTTATGTAAAAGCGCAAGACACAAATCTGACACCGAAGAAGAAACGCAAAGTATCCGGCTTCATTCCAAGATTGCCCGCGTATGAAGCTGTACTTTCGAGACTTGGATTTATTAATGGCATAGAGAAGATAGATGATGCAAATTTGCACGCTGCAAAGGCGTTGGTGAATGTGTACAAGGGTGATTAAGAACCTAGTCTTGGTAATGAGTTATTTCAATTTGTAACTTTGATTGCCGTGTACAAAAAGGACTATGGAAAAGATTAAGTTCCGGAGCTATTTTGTTACCAACTTCTCGAAGACCAAAAATTTCAAAGCTACATTCCCAAACCTCGAAATTGCATTGAGAATGTATTTTATTTTGATGGTGCCGAAATGCACTGGGGAGCGCTCATTTGCAAAAATGAAAATCATAAAAAATAACGATGGGAAAAATCTATCGCTCCTAAGCATTGAAAGTGATTTATCATCAACGATTTTCAGCGAAAAAAGCTCGGGCCGTTCGCTAACTCTTAAATTTGATTTAAGATAATTCTCGTTTTCGATTTATTTATATTTATATATATATATATATATAAGTTAAGTAATCATATCCAGTGTAAACAACCGCCTTCTGCACACGCAACAATCCCGCACACAATCGATCCGAAACCTTTTTTGCTGGTCAGCATCGAGATAACAAAGAACAAAGCAAATGCAACCAAAGCAAAAGATACCAACGAACTATGTGAGATAAAACTCATGCATCGAAGAGGAAGATCTTCTTTGGAACAGGCAGTCAAATACAATCGCCCGTCGGTACCGGTCTTCTCATCATCTTGTCATTCATTTTATATTTAAGTAACGTATTGTAATATTTTTAGTCTTGGGTTCGAAAATAAAACTTATTTTCCTTTACTTTTCAATCACCACTACTATCTCTATAAATGAAACTCACTTTTATCTAAGTTCAAACTCTTTATTTATTTCTTTATCTTAGCACCACTAATTATTCACCATTTATTCGTTACCACTGTTAAAATGAAACTGTCCATTTCCGAATAAAATGTCCTATTTATACTTGGGATCAAAGTTTCCCGTACAGTCTAAGTCTCGAACCATTCGGAATTGTCGAGATGCTTTGAAAGCTTTCAGAGCTTTCAAATTCCCCATTGTTATTTCAGCAAAATCATTCAGCAGAATTATTCAGCATTTTACTGTAGTAGAGACAAAAACCATATAGTAATATTTCTGTAGTAGAAACAAAAACCATTCCCAAAACTGTAGTTGAGACACACACTATTCATGTAACATTGCCCCCTTCTTAAGATTGTTCGTCCCGAACAAGTCTATCACTTCCCTGGCCATTGTAGCGGCATAGTCGGTCCCTGTGAACAACTTTCATTTTGCCTCTAACACCTCTCTGAATGCGGTAAACAACATCATTGATTCTGGTGACAACTTTGTAAGGGCCTTCCCAATTTTGCTGGAGCTTCGGTGACAGTCCCTTTTTCAGATGGGGGTTGTATAACCACACAAGATCTTCCACTTGAAACCCTGTCGTCGTTGCATGTGCATCATAACGTGTTTTCATGCGATCACTGGCATCCTTTATCTTTGTTCTGGTCCTTTCATGAATGTACATGAGTCTCTTTTTGAGATCGTCCACATATTCTTCTTGGCTTTGTGGCTCATTTGGAGGGCATCCAAATTTCACTTCACTTGGTAGTCGCATTGTTGAACCAAACAAGATTTCCCAAGGAGTATGTCCTGTAGTGCTATGAACTGCGCTCCGATAGCTCATTAAAAACAGTGGAATGCATCGGTCCCAGTCTCGTTGACAGTCTTCCACTACTTTGGAAAGGTGTTCTTTGAGCGTTCTGTTAAACCGTTCTACCATTCCATCTGATTGTGGATGCAGCGGAGTTGTCCTTGTCTTATGAATGCCAAGGAGTGAGCAAACCTGTTGGAAGATATTTGACTCGAAGTTCCTCCCTTGGTAAGAATGGAGTTCTTTAGGTACACCGAATCTACTTATCCAATTGAAGACAATCTGATCCACAACCGTTTTTGCTTCTTGGTTTGGAAGGGCAAACGCTTCAGGCCACTTGCTGAAGTAATCCATGATCACGAGAATATATCGGTTTCCATCGTTGGTTTCAGGAAAAGGACCTGCAATATCCATTGCAATTCTTTCGAAGGGTGCTCCAACGTGGGAGCGGTTCGGAAGCCCGTTTTTTAAAATCCCGTTTTTTATAATCCCGCAAAAAAAAAATTAAAATCCCGATTCTAAAGAACCGCTTTTTTAAAATCCCGCTTTTAATAATCCTGTTTAAACAGAATCCCGTTTCTCGTGAGCCCGCTTTTTAAAATCCCGTTTAATCCCGCTTAGCCCGTTTCGTATTTTGATAAATACAAACTTATTGAAAATTTAGCTAAAGAAAACATAGTTGTTAAAACAGAAATTGAAAAAATTAAAAATGGAGCTGAAAAGCTTTTCAAAAAAATTAATGTTTTGAAATCTAGAGCAATTTCTAAAATAATTAAAGATAGAAAATCAATGACTAGAACAGATTTTTTGCGCCGTATAGCTCACAACATAAAACTTTAATCTTAATTTTCGAAAAAATATCTAAAATCTTGAAACCTCATTTTTGTTATGTTCTATGTTCTTTATTTTTTTATTTGTTAAGTTACAAAATCAATAAAAAAAACTTCTCCAAATATTTGTTTTATGTTTTCTTTTTGTCTCCTTTCATACGACATAACGCCCATGAACATTATGTCACCTCATCATCATCAGCATTGGGCTGTTAAATAAATTCAATCCCGCTTTTGGAATCAACACAAGGTGTTTTATTTTAAAAATCGCGGCGATTTTTAAAATAAAACACCTTGTGTTGATTCCAAAAGCGGGCTTATAAAAACGGGAATTTAATAAACGGGATGGTAAAAAACAGGATTTTAAAAGCGGGATTTTATAAAAACGGGATTTTTAAAAACAGTATTTTAAAAACGGGGATTTTAAAGACAGGATTTTAAAAAACAGGATCCTGAAAAACGGGCTCCCGAACCCAACCCCTCCAACGTTGTACTGCTGCATCGCACTTTGAATTTTTCTGCCTGGTCCTTTTTGTAGCAGAACAAGTGTCACATTTCCTGCACCGTCTTTCGACGTCTTCTTTTGCATGAAGCCAGTAGAAACGATCTCGGATCTTTTCCAGCGTTTTGTTGATTCCTAAATGGCCTCCAGAAGTGCCATCATGCATCTCACGGAGATCTTCATTGACTTTGGACCGAGGCACAACTACCTGCATCACATATGACTTGCCATCTGCGGACTCCCACTTCCGTTTGAGTACACCTTCTTGTACATGGAGAGAGTTCCATTGAGCCCAATAGGCTTTTAACACCGGGCTTCTATCGGAAATGTCAACCCATTGTGGTTTCTCCTCGTGCTCTTTCCATGCAAGGATGGGTTCAATGTCAGAATCTTCTTGTTGAGCATTCCTAATTTCCTCGTTACTCCAGCCGGCAATGGGCTCGACTCTCACTCGTTGAGTGACTAGGGACTCCTTTTCATTCTTCCTGACGTGAACAATGTTTGCAGTTCGATTTACATGGTCGTCGGGATAATGCATCTGCGTTGGAATGTAGTTCTGCTTTTCTCTGTGAGTTGGTTCTTACTCGTTTCCCTGTTCCAGCAGGGGTTTTATGAGTCTCTTCTTGGCTGTTCTTCCTTTTGCCACAATGTTGACAAACTCCTCTTCTTAACGGCATATGACACTGGTGCTTGAGATGTCCGGTCCTGTTGCAGTTCCAGCATCGGAGAGGTCCATCACGGTGGTTGCTCTGGAATGTCGTTCTCTGGCAAGTGCACTCCTCTACAGTTACTTCTCTCACCCGATGAATGCTTTGAGAAGCCTGTTCTGCTGCTTCTATGGTGAGGGCGAACGCCAATGCTTCAGGAAGCGTCCGTTTTCCGGCTGTTCGTACTGCTCTCTGGAGGTTGATGTCGGCTAAACCACGGACAAATGCTTCAGCAGCCAATTCGTTGATGATTTCCTCACCCGCTGTTGGATATGCTAGATGAGCCAGGCGTTCGATGTCTGCTTGAAGCTGTTGAAGAGTTTCACCTCTTTTCTGGACCCTGGTGTTAAGTTGGACCCGAAAGACTTCCTGCATATGGCCATCTCCAAAACGTTTTTCAATGGCCTGAGCAAGAGCATTGAAGTTGCCATGTAAGTCTTCTGGTATTGTTAGCAGAAGTTCAGCAGCAGGGCCTCGGAGAGCAAGTGTCAGTGCAACAAACTTTTCTTCTTTGTCCCAGCCATTTATTGTCGAAGCTGCTTCGAATTGTCTTTTGTAGATCGACCAAGAAGTTTGTCCATCAAAAGTTGGCGGATGCATTTCCTTTCTTCGCATGCAGTCCCCAGAACTTTCTCTAATTTTAAATTTTCTTACCTTGTCCAACTCCTTTGCATATTTTTCGAATTTGTCTTCAACTTTCTCGAACCTTTCATCTGCAGTTAAAATTTGTTTTTCGATGCTTTTGAGACGCTCGTCAGCAGCAACAAACTTGCTTTCAATGTCAGAGAACTTTCCTTCAAGGAGGTTTTTCTGGTCTTCAAGATTCTTCTCTTGTGTTTCAAAACGTTCTAGAAGTTTCGCTTGTTCATTCTTTTGTTCGTTTCTTTGCTCTTCTAGAAGATTCTTCGGCTCGTTTCTTTGCTCTTGAAAACGCTCAAGAAGAAAAGCCATCATATTGGACAAGTCGGAACTATTACTTACATGCTCCTGTTCCTCTTTAATTTCAACATCTATGAGGAATGTGTCCGGATTTTCGTTTTGTTCGGTCAAATTTTCTTGCAGCCTTATAATGAGGTCATTTTTGGTTCCAGCAATAGGAAGACCTCGTTTCTTCAACACTGCTCTAAGTTCACTTAAGTTGAGGGCACTTACAAATTTACCCATAGTCACGTTATCACTTTTCACTTTTATTTGTACCAACAAATTACGTATTTAAGTTTTATTTCACTTCTGACACCACTGTAATATTTTTAGTCTTGGGTTCGAAAATAAAACTTATTTTCCTTTACTTTTCAATCACCACTACTATCCTATAAATGAAACTCACTTTTATCTAAGTTCAAACTCTTTATTTATTTCTTTATCTTAGCACCACTAATTATTCACCATTTATTCGTTACCACGGTTAAAATGAAACTGTCCATTTCCGAATAAAATGTCCTTTTTATACTTGGGATCAAAGTTTCCCGAACAGTCTAAGTCTCGAACCATTCGGAATTGTCGAGATGCTTTGAAAGCTTTCAGAGCTTTCAAATCCCCCATTGTTATTTCAGCAGAATCATTCGGCAGAATTATTCAGCATTTTACTGTAGTAGAGACAAAAACCATATAGTAATATTTCTGTAGTAGAAACAAAAACCATTCACAAAACTGTAGTTGAGACAAACACTATTCATGTAACAGTATAATATTGTGTTAAAATAAAGCTTTTTTTAAAACTTCAACCGAAGAATAAAAATATTGAAAATTTAGAATGAAACAACAACAACTTGTGTGTGCTACCACCAAGTTCAAAGGCTGGAGTTATAGCTATTTCACGGGGACCAACCCGATCATCAGACTCCTTTAGTGGTGCTTAATCGCTTTTATGTTCAATTTAATTTTTGAAGAACTTTTGCCCGAGCTGGGCTTGAACAAGCGACCTAGCGTGTGAGGAGCTAGTGCACTACGCACTACGCCACCGCACCCACATGAAAGTTGTAAGCCAATTACAGGTTTTTTCATTCTATCGAACTATACTGAACCGATTAGCATTTTTCTAAGCACACACAAGTAATTGTTGTTGTTTTATTCAGGTTCTTTCTATTATCTGCTCTCTTTTTCATAAGCCAACGATTTCGATTGGATTCGTATGAGGAGGGAGATGAGGCGAAAGAGTTGACACTGGTCAAGATTTAATTTTTACAATTTTAAGGAGGTTTTTTGTATGAAATTTTTATACTCGCAGTTAAGGCAGCTGCTTGCCGAATTTACAATTGAAAATTTAGAATGAAACAACAACAACTTGTGTGTGCTACCACCAAGTTCAAAGGCTGGAGTTATAGCTATTTCACGGGGAACAACCCGATCATCAGACTCCTTTAGTGGTGCTTAATCGCTTTTATGTTCAATTTAATTTTTGAAGAACTTTTGCCCGAGCTGGGCTTGAACAAGCGACCTAGCGTGTGAGGAGCTAGTGCACTACGCACTACGCCACCGCACCCACATGAAAGTTGTAAGCCAATTACAGGTTTTTTCGTTCTATCGAACTATACTGAACCGATTAGCATTTTTCTAAGCACACACAAGTAATTGTTGTTGTTTTATTCAGGTTCTTTCTATTATCTGCTCTCTTTTTCATAAGCCAACGATTTCGATTGGATTCGTATGAGGAGGGAGATGAGGCGAAAGAGTTGACACTGGTCAAGATTTAATTTTTACAATTTTAAGGAGGTTTTTTGTATGACATTTTTATACTCGCAGTTAAGGCAGCTGCTTGCCGAATTTACAATTGAAAATTTAGAATGAAACAACAACAACTTGTGTGTGCTACCACCAAGTTCAAAGGCTGGAGTTATAGCTATTTCACGGGGACCAACCCAATCATCAGACTCCTTTAGTGGTGCTTAATCGCTTTTATGTTCAATTTAATTTTTGAAGAACTTTTGCCCGAGCTGGGCTTGAAAAATATTAATTGGGGGCTCTAACCGGGATCCTCACGCGCTCGGAAAAAGTTGAAAATAAAAAGTAAACTCAGTGCGGTGAGACTCAGCCAAAAACATTACAAGCCAAAATATCTTGCAAGGCAAGAGAAAGTGCTCAAAACAAAAAGTATCCAAATCAATAGAAGAAAACGGAGAAAATAAACCCAAAATTCAGCAAGTACCATGAGAACGAGATAATTATAGTAAGAATAAGTGATTATTATTAGACAAAATTATTATTATTACATACGTTTAAGTTTATAAAAAAAAGTAAAATGAATCGTGAATCAGTACAATCCCTAATAGAGGAAGCTATCAAAGTAACTACGGAAACATTCGAAGAAAAGATTCTAGAATTGCAAAGGCAATATGAAATGAAACCATTAGAATATACCAAGCAGAAGATAACACCAGGTCTTAAAGATGACGAAACTTTAGAAGTCATTAGAAGTTTACCAGAATTTTCAGGAAATAGTTCGAATTATATTTCGTGGAGAGAAAGCTCTATAAACAGTCTTAGTTTATACACAGTAGGTAGCAGAAGATATTTCGCGGCATTAACTATATTCAGAAACAAAATCATAGGGGATGCGAACTCAATCTTGACTAACCATGGTACAGTGCTCAATTACGAAGCAATAATTTAACGATTAGACTTTGCCTATGCAGACAAACGTCCGATTCACCACATAGAACAGGAAATGAGTATTCTGAAACAAGGAGGATTAACCCTCATCGACTACTATAACGTAGTCAATGGAAAACTAACAATGCTTATCAACAAAACGTTGATGACATACGGTAATAACAGTGAACTTACCACAGAGCTAAACGCTTTGAACAGACAAGAAAGCATTAAGGATTTGTATATCAGGCCTTAACGGCAATCTAGCAAATATCCTTTTTTCAATCAATCCCCCTGATTTACTATCCGCCCTAGCTAAAGCACAAGAGCTACAGAGCAATAATATTCGCGCAGGCCAATTTCAGGTTCATACCGAACGAAAACAAAGTAATGTTCAAAATTATCAAAATACACTAAGATTTCCCCAAGTTCCACGCCGACAGGAACAAAATCCTAGAAATAATACTGTAGACAAAATGGAAACCGATTGCAGTCTGATTAGATATGTGCAAAAAACAAACTCCAATCGTGGAAATAATAATTTCACGCAGCAAAATAACCCATTCAGGAATAATGCCCATACCAGTGGATATAATCCAAATAGGTATACTAACACATATAATAATCAACAAAGACCAATTTTTAAACACCCACAAGAAAATTCTTCACAACAATCTTTCAAACCTCCAAATAAGGTAGAGAGTCAATAATATAAACGAAGATAGGGAACATTTTTTAGACAAGCGTCAGGATTACCATATTTTAGAAGAGTTATCAACAACAAAAGAATAAAAATACTTCTAGACACCGGAGCAAACAGTAACTACTGCAAGCCCGATGTGTTTGAAAATAAAAATAACCTCATTATATTAAAAAAAAGCAAAAACACCCAATTGTGAAATAATTATTAAAGAATACCATGATGTTCTTATATTTGATAGAGTCACTAGATTTTATGTTCTAGAAAATCTAGAATACGATGCGTTAATAGGAAAAAACCTACTTAAATCCGTCAAGGCACAAATAGACCTTGATAGTAAAACTATTTCATATAATGATAGAACCGAAAAAATCTTTATGAATGAAAAGGATTCAAATTTAAATAATATTAAAATGGAAAATATAGAAGAATGGAGAAAGTCAACTCTGAAGAAAATATCAAGTATTCACGAAAAGATTGACACAACCCTACCCTTTAGAACAGATATATAGGAGCTGAAATCAGAACTTTAAGTGAAAAACCAATCTGGTCAAAACAGTACCCTTACCCGTTTTCCGCAAATAAATTTGTGAATGAAGAAGTAGAAAGACTACTCGAACAGAATATAATAAGGCCATCCAAAAGTCCTTATAACTCTCCTATATGGATAGTGCCCAAAAAAGGACTTAACGAAGATGGAACAAGTAAACATCGCATGGTTATAGACTATAAAAAATTGAATGAAAATACAATATCAGATAAATACCCAATCCCCGAGACAAACGTTATATTGTCAAACCTAGGGAAAGCCAAGTTCTTCAGTACATTAGATTTAGAAAGTGGATTCCATCAAATTCAAATGAAAACAAACGATATAGAAAAGACTGCATTTTCAGTCAATAACGGCAAGTACGAATACACTCGCATGCCATTCGGTCTCAAGAATGCCCCTAGCATCTTGCAATATATTGCGACCATACGTAGGCAAAATATGTCATATTTACATTGGCGATATAATTATATATTCGGAATCTCTAGAACAACATATCAAAGATATCGACATCATAGTAAATGAATTGCATAAAGCAAAAATGAAAATTTCAGTCGAAAAATCAAGCCTTTATCAACATGAAGTAGAATTTTTAGGTTATGTTATAGCTCACAATGTTATCAAAACAAACCCTGAGAAAGTAGTAACTATAAATGAATTTCCAATGCCTGAAACGCTCAGACAATTAAGAAGTTTTCTCGGTATGATAGGATACTACAGAAAATTCATAGAAAATTACGCAACTATAGCAAAACCATTAACCAAATACCTGCAATCAGAAACAGGACAAGTATCTACCCATATAGCCAAGAAAACATCCATAAAATTGGATGACAATGCAATCCAAGCATTTAACAAACTTAAAGATCATTTAATAGATAGAATCGAGCTTACACAGCCAGATTATACAAAAAAATTCACATTAACCACAGATGCCTCTGATGACGCAATTGGAGCAGTGCTTGCTCAAGAAAACAAACCGATTACCTTTATTTCAAAAACCCTGAACCAAACTGAGAGAAACTACGCAACCAACGAAAAAGAGTTATTCGCGATAGTCTGCATTAAAAAGAAATTATCTGTATGGTGTAACAAATTTAGAAATCCACACAGATCACCAGCCACTTACTTTCGCAGTTTCACCTAGAAATCCCAATTCAAAAATGAAGCGCTGGCACGCTCTAATAGAGGAATATTCACCAAAATTCATATATAAACCTGGAAAAGAAAATATTGTAGCTGATGCCCTTAGTAGACAGAATCTTAATCAGATATCAGATGAAAATTCCAAAAATGACTCAACCCATACAAATCAGTCAGCAGAAGACTCTGAAGAAACTATTTATGAAACTTTTGACAAACCTGTCAACTCCTTTAAGCAACAAATAATCATTGCTCAAGGAAAATTCACAATACATGAGAAATTAGAACCCTTTAAAGATATAGTTAGACACTTAATCGAGTACAGAGATATTCAAGATATAATTTCCATACTTAAGGAATACCTTAAACCAGGAAATGTAGGTATATATTGCAATTTAGAGACAAATTATAGATTACAAAATATAATTAAACATTTTACGAACACATCCGTGTTTTGTACACTTTTTCCCAATGATATAAAAAATATAGAAGATCAAGAAGCCATCATAGCTCAAACACACAACCGAGCGCATAGAAATTCAAAAGAAAACATTAAACAGATAGAAAAAACATATTATTGGCCAACAATGAGGATAGACTTTGAAAAATTCATAAGATCATGTGACATTTGTCAACAAAATAAATATGAGCGTAACCCACATAAGGAAAGAATAGCCGAGACGTCCATTCCAAAACAAGAAGGAGAGGTTATTCACATCGACATTTTTAAAATTGAAAACATCAAATCAATTACAGCAATTGACAAATATTCAAAGTATTTAGGGTTGAAAATAATAAATGATAAATTAAACATGGAAAAGAAATTCTTAGAAATATTACAAATATTCCCCAACTGCAAAAAGATAATTTGTGACAACGATGTTGCATTCACATCATTTAAATTTAAGAATATGATGAATATGATGATGAAATATTCTACGTACCTATACAACATTCCAAATCAAATGGTCAAGTAGAAAGAGTCCATTCTACCGTACAAGAAATATCTAGGTGTGTAAAGAAAGAATACCATTTACTGGATGACGAAGAAGTAATATTAAAAGCCGTTTCAGAATATAATAAGACCATACACTCAGTAATAGATAACAAACCCATAGACATACTATTTAATAAAGGTAAGCATGAAGATGTAGCACCAAAATTATTGATAGCACAAGAAAATATGCTAAAGTACAACAATAAAGGTAGAACTAACAAACAATTAGATGAAGGTAATATTATAAACATGAAAAGAACAAATGAGAAATATGGTAAATTACTACCCAAATATAGAAAAGAAAAGATTAAGGAAGATTTAGGAAATAAAGTTAGAATAACCAGACATGATAAGATCATTCACAAAGATAACCTCAAGTTCTCAATCCTTCTACTAACCCTGTACCTCACTGGTACCCACACATACCAATTAACCAACCATGCCAGAGAAGACTATGTTTTAGTGAAAGAAATAGACGCATTAGCCTACGATACTTATGGAAACTTATTCCACATTACTAACCTTACAAAATATCAAGAAATATTAGATGAAGCCAAAACCATACTAAGAAATTATGAAGAAAATACAATTCATGAGGCAGATATTGCACATATACAATTATTAATAGACGAGTTAAGAATAACAGGAGGTCACCGCAATGACACAAATTTAGCTAGTAGAAGAAATAAAAGAGCATTAGATTTTATAGGGAAAGCTTGGAAATGGATAGCAAGAAGCCCTGATCACGAAGACAAAATAATTATTGAACAAAAGATTAATGAACTGGTGGAAAGTAATAATAAACAATTTGTTATAAATTCGAAACTTATTGATCTATCTAAAGATATAAAATTTTCTACATTTGATGAAATTGTTTTCAAACAAAATAGAATTCTTACAATCGAACTAACTAATGTTATTAATGCAATTACCTTTGCAAAAATGGGATCACTAAATCCAAACATATTAAATATTAAAGAAATAAATGAAATTGTCAAACAAGAAGGTACACAATTTTCTATAACAGACCTCATAGATACTTCCACTTTTAAAATTTTACAAAAAGATAATATAATTGTAATACTTATTAAATATCCAATTATCAAGGAAAAATGTAGTTATCTTAAGACAATGGCGATCAGTCATGGAAACGGAAAAATTGTAATTCCGAAAGAAATATTAAAATGTAATGACAAATATGTAAACATAGAAAAATGTAAATTAGAACTGAATAATTTTTATTGTAAAATTAATGGCAAATCAAATTGTTTATCGAATATCTTAAACTTAAGACCAACCAACTGTACCAAAATAAAAGAAAGAAAACAAGCAATCGAACTTATATCGGAAGGAGCAATACTTCTAACAGGACAACATACAGTAAACAATGAAACGTGCAATGGCGTCAACTTACTAACATTCGAAGAAAGAGTAAACATAGACAATATTTACTTCACCAACCCCACTGAAGAGATCAAAACGGTCTTAAAAGGATACATATCCGAAGACACTTTGATCGAGAGTTACATAGATTCCATTAACAAGGACCTAAGTATACAAAATATTAACCTGATCAACTCCATACAAACAGACATTGAAGAAAATCCAATCAAAACCGTATTCATCCTGACCATCATTATACTAAGCATTTACATGGGAATAAAACTTATGATGGTATACAGGCAAACTTCAAATCAAATATACACTCACGAAATGCTCCAGGAGGACTTGGCAAAAATAATAGCAGCCACTAAGGGACACATTGATCGGGACGATCAATCTCTTACCATGAAGGGAGTTAAATAATCATATCCAGTGTAAACAACCGCCTTCTGCACACGCAACAATCCCGCACACAATCGATCCGAAACCTTTTTTGCTGGTCAGCATCGAGATAGCAAAGAACAAAGCAAATGCAACCAAAGCAAAAGATACCAACATTATGCCACCCACTATGTGAGATAAAACTCATGCATCGAAGAAGAAGATCTTCTTTGGAACAGGCAGTCAAATACAATCGCCCGTCGGTACCGGTCTTCTCATCATCTTGTCATTCATTTTATATTTAAGTAACGTATAATATTGTGTTAAAATAAAGCTTTTTTTAAAACTTCAACCAAAGAATAAAAATATTAATTTATATATGTGTTTATGTGTGTTTGTTAAATGCTTAAATAATCTACTTCGATTCACAACTATTTATTTAAAATTCAAGTGAACTAAATTGTTCATTGCATTTGGGAAATAATTTGTGGAGGGGTGGGGGGGAAGCCTCCACTTCTTTGTTTTCCAAGGCCTCAAGATCTCTTCATCCGGCCCTGAACATTCCCATGCCAAATGTTAATTAATAATGTTAACTACATTTCGTTTGCTAAACACAGTAAACTTACTGGGGGATACGATAAACAAAAATCGCACCTGGCACTTGACCTCTGAGGTGGTGTGGAAAAGTGCAAAATGGGGCTAGTTTTGCAATACTAACGATTCTTTAAATTGCTATAACTTCTTATTGGTTAATGCTACGGACAAAACTCCCGTTACCATTTGTGTTTGAAATTGACTCAGCTACACGTTTGTAAGCCAAATGTTTTCTCTTAAACAAACTGTTTGTGAGTACATAAAGAAAATCGCATTTTCGTGACCTTTGACCCCTTGCAACTGACGGATCGTTGAGGAACTCTCTCTGTTTATTGAGAGCCTCATTACCAATGACCGTGCCAATTTTCAACGATACTAATATCATTAAACAAAAACAAAGGGCTCCAACTCTGGCCCCAAGACACTATCAATAAACCTTTGTCATCTCGCAGTGGCATTGTGCAGACCAAAAGGCATTCTTTTAAATTGAAAAGTCCATTAGCTGGTACCGTGAAGGCAGTACATTGTCTAGATGACTTCAACATAGGAATCTGCCAGTATGCTGAATTTATGTCTAGCGATGTTAGAAGTTAAGCGTTCCTTATTTTATAATTGCTCAGTTCACGATGACAACTGCTGCCGAAAAGACGTGTTTTTTCGCAGTGCGTTTGATTTTTGTTTGCTTTATCTAATACATTTAATTCATAATTCCACCTGAATAGGAATTCACAATAGTTTGATTGAATTTAATTAGAGACTGAAAGAAAATTTCGTGTTCATTAACAAAATAAAAAGAAAACTACTTTTTTGTTTATCACATGACTACATATCGTTCTCCGAAAAATCGTATGTGCAAAGTGCCTCCCTCATCTCTTCCTCCCGTCTGGCTTTAAATCCTCCTTATCCATCGTCGATATGACGTCAAAACCTCAACAGACACCTGCCTTTACATTGGAAAACCTTGTTGACAGTCAATTTAATTTCGTCAAAACTTAATGAATCTGAGAAAGATTTTCAACTGGATAGTTGGTGGCTTCATCTTCATTTGTCACACAGTCAATAGATTTGAATGAATGCATTGTTCCAATGATCTCATTCTGAATTATGTAGTTTAGGTCATCTACATCTTTATTCTTAGCCGCTTAAATTACTCGCTCACTCAACCATTCATTATTTTTGAGGTAAGTAATGATGTTTGGGAATACTTTGTTGATAAATTCGTCTTTCGATGAGACAAAGTTACAGAAATTCTGAGGAAATGAAATCACACCGCTCGATTCGTCGACATGTACTCGACCGTTACCGATAGTCAGCAATTGCTCAGAGAAATCTCTAGCAGATGCATCATTCAGCAATGCAACTCTCATGTTTGTTGTCAGCTGAAGTTTCTTCACATAGCGCCATAGAATCGGTGATTTGAGTCAAGCGTTTATTTCGTCAGCAGCCGTTGATCTTGGAATTACTGGCAGTGTTTGGCGGAAATCGCCAGACAGTAAAATCGCCAATAAATTATGCGCCATTGTGCATTCGTCCCAGATGATGATTTTCGATGATGATACAACTTAGTTCATTGCGGAGTTCTTGCAATATTACATGTTGGTTCTTCAATAGTTTGAAGATTTAACGGTAATTTAATTAAAATGAGCCTTCTAACAATGTGGCTGCTATTCCAGAAGAAGCAACTGGAACCGTTTTCTACCATTTATTCCCATCTACCATCATTTACAATTAACCATCTTCTACCATCTACCATCTTCTGCCATTAACCACCTTCTACAATCTACCATCTTCTATCAACTACCTTCTTCTATCAACTACCATCTTCTACCAACTACCATCTTCTACGGCTAACTATCTTCTACCATCTTCTACAATCTTTCACCATCTACCATCTTCTACCAACTACCATCTTATACTACTAACTATCTTCTACCATCTTCTCCTATCAAAAAGTGTTTCTTTGGAAAAGCTTTTCGAAGTAAATATTTTTGGAATACCTTACGTACGTATGTAGTATACTTCATATAAATAAAATCTATAGCGTTCACAAACTAAAAATACTAAACGATAAAACATAATCGACATATACACATACTCTGTTTTTGTATTTAACGTTTATTTGACTTCAAATCAAAAATCAAAAAATTAATATATGTATATAAAATTATTACTGATTTATATTTCAAATAAATGACTTTTCAGATTTACTGAGTGAGCTTTTAGTGTATTCTTTTCGCACGCATAACACACTCATAAGTTTTCCAAAAACTGGATAAAATGTTTCATATGTCTGTCACCTGGTTCTAAGCTACCTCCACACCAATTTTCAGCCAAGTCGGTTCAGCCGTTCTTGAGTTATGAATGGTGTAACTAACACGACTTTCTTTGATATAAATAGATTAATAAATCGTCTTCTACTATCTCATTTTGCTGCATAAATAGAAAAAAAAAATTAATATAACACCAACAGCTTATGGCATGAATGAAATTTCTTCTCAGGTGGTTTTAAGTGTGTTATCTGAATCTAAAGAAGGTTTTAAGATTTGTTGTCTTAACGCCCGTAGTTTGAATTCACCTAAGATTAATTATTTGCGCAGGACATGTCAGATTCCCTAGGACTAAGCACAATAAACTCATATCCAACTAGATATGGTCCAAACCACCGACTCAGCTTTCTTGACTTGTTTATGGTTGCTGATAAAACGTTCGTTCTTTCGATTGACCAAATCTTGCTTATTTTTACGATCTGCATGTTTTCTGTTATTGTTTATACGCAATAAGGACTGCCCATGGTACCATGGTAAACTTCTGATGTATAAAAACCAATTAATAGTAGAAACAATCATTACAACAAATGGAAACGCTGTCCCAATGGAAGAAGTTGGTCTGCTTATAAACTGGCAAGTAACAATGCCACTAAAGTTATTCGTAATGCTTAGAGGAACTAATTCAAGTCTAAAGTAAGTACTGCCCTTCCTTTTAGTGAACTCTGTCGCAATATTCGTGAAATTGGAATTGGAAACAAAATAAAGGAAAATTCTGATCTTGATCGCAATGATTTAAATGATTATTTCTTGTCTGATACCTACCACCAAGACCTAACATTGATTCTAATTTTAGAGCTCAAATCAGCACTAGGCCCAAATTTACATTTGAAATGGTATCTTGTCTTGATGTTATGCAAAGCCTTTTAGATATAAAATCAAATTCTGTTGGTGAGGATGGATTGCCTCTTCGATTTGATAAACTTATTGCTCCTTTTATCATTACTTACTTAACGCATATAATTAATGTTTGCATCATGGCTTCAGTGTTCCCTTATAATTGGAAGGTAGCAAAGGTAATATTTGTCCCGAAAAAATCTAATACTTGTTTACCCAGTGATTTCAGACCTATCAGCATACTACCAAGCTTATCTAAAGTTTTTGAAGGTGTTTTGGCTAAGATACTTAAAAACAATCTGGAAAACAATGGCTTACTATCCTATAAGCAATCGGCGTTCAGACCCAAACACAGTTGCTCAACTGCCATGGTGAACGTTTTAGAGGAAATTCGGTAAGATTATGACAATGGACATTTATCCCACCTTTCATTGCTTGATTTTTCGAAGGCGTTTGATTAAGTTGACCACAACGTTCTTTGCTAGAAGCTTAAGAACTTTTTTAATTTTGAGTGCAACGCACTTAAGTTAATTAAGAGCTACCTAGATAAGAGACACAAAGAGTTGTTTTTAAGGACATCTCTTGATCCTATAAATACATCAACCCACTACTACCACAGGGATTAATGGTGGAGGCTACCGACTGCTAGATATTGGTTAATAATAATAAAAGCCAAATGCAGTCTTTGTTTTTTAGTCGATGTTTATTTAATATTTGCCGACGTTTCGATTCTGGTTAGAATCTTCTTCAGGGCCTGGAACGGGAGAGTGGATTCATAACAATAACATTTATACATATATATACATATCAATTTTCACTTGAACAAAATTATAATGTTAGCACTTACTGTATAAGTAATATCGACTGTGTCTGTATTATTATTATAAATTTACGTATCAATGCTAGCTATTTACATAATTTTTTGTTAAAAAATATTGTTTATATGGCTGTTGTTGAGAAAGTATCTTTACAGACACAGTCGATATTACTTATACAGTAAGTGCTAACATTATAATTTTGTTCAAGTGAAAATTGATGTATATATATGTATAAATGTTATTGTTATGAATCCACTCTCCCGTTCCAGGCCCTGAAGAAGATTCTAACCAGAATCGAAACGTCGGCAAATATTAAATAAACATCGACTAAAAAACAAAGACTGCATTTGGCTTTTATTATTATTATACCACAGGGATTAGTTTTAGGCCCGACCCTGTCTTGCATTTTTATAAACGACTTGTTTCAAGAATGCCTTCATGCTTTTGTTCATATGTATGCGGATGACGTACCTATAGCTTTACATTGCGAAACCCTTTACATGCCTTCCTCAGCTTGTTGCTCTTTTAAATGGAGATTTGAAAAGAATTAATGAGTGGTCAATCAGAAATGGTCTTCTTTTAAACGCAAGAAAGTCACAAGTTATCAGATCAATTGGAGATGCCCAAGTTCTATTTGATTTTTCAAACACGTCCTCTTCAAGTATTTCTCGAAGAGCCTTGTATTTATATGTGCACCTGCATTGCAGTAAATAAAACGGGATAGTACCGCTGCTTTATGGGTTCTGCCGACGTGACGTCCGAATAATATGTTCTACCTCGTTTGTTATTCCTAATCCCTTGGCAAACTTGTTTTTTAATTTTAATTTTATTTTAAAACTATAAACAACTTCCGCAACTGGAGAAATTTTATTACTTTATACAAAATAATATTCCAAACCTAAATAACCTGCTCAATATATCCGTGTATGTTTTTATATGTTTTGGCACTTCTATGTATTCAGAAGTGTATAGATTTTCTTGTTTTTCTTTTGTAATCTTCGGAACTGTCTCTTAAGAGGCCCCACACGTAGTCGCATCCCATTTGCTCTGGTACCGGCTCCATTGTTTAACCCGTTCTGAATTCCCATCACGCTGGAAACAGGCGATGGTTGTCCCCATTCCAAAAAAGAAGGGAGCATGTAACCCGTCTGACTTTCGCCCAATATGCATCCTACCATGTCTTTCGAAAATTCTCGAGCGTGTTATGAGTGACCAAATTTTGAAACACTTGGACAGTCATAAACTCATGACTCCTTTTCAATCGGGGTTCCGTAAAAAGCACAGTTGTACAACTGCTTTACTGAAAATTTCGGAGGACCTTCGAAAACGCCTAGACGTTAAAGAATTGTCGTTCTTAGTGCTCTTGGCCTTTTCCAAAGCCTTTGACCGAGTAAGCCATACAATTCTTTTGCAAAAACTTGTTTCACAGTTCAAACTAAGTCGTAGCTCAATAAAATTGATATCTAGCTTTTCATTAGGAAGATCACAGAAAGTTTTTGTTAATGGGATGTGTCTTCCCCCTTATTCTTGCAAGAAGGCGTTCCACAGGGATCTATACTTGCACCACTCCTCTTTTCTCTATTTGTAAATGACCTGACAAAAAAGATAAAATTTTGTTCCTACCATTTATATGCCGATGATATCCAGATATACATCTCCCGTTCTTTAGAAACTATTGAGGATGGAGTATTTCATCTGAATATGGATCTTGATAATATTTTTAACTGGTGTTTGGAAAATAAACTACAACTAAATCCTTCAAAGTGTAAATGCTTGACTGTGCATAAGAACCCTATAGATACGTCTTCCTTACCCCGGATTATGCTCGGAAATGATATCATAGAATTCGTCAAAACAGTCCGGAACTTAGGAGTGACGTTCAACAGTTTACTTACTTGGGGTGACCACATAAACCGTATCACTGGCTGTGTTTATGGAACTCTAAAGCAACTGTATAACTCAGCAGCATATACGCCACAAAACACCCGTTTACTTCTTGTAAAAGTACTTATTGTTCCTCTAATAACAAATGGTGATATTGTATACGGTAAGCTTGATGCAAATTCTGCCAGAAAATTGAATGTTGCATTTAACGCAGCCGTAAGATATGTGTATAGGGCACATCGATATGACCGTATATCGCATCTCTCATGTAACATCTTAGGCTGCTCCCTCGACACATATCTGAAAATTCGAACTTGCTTTTTTCTATACAGCCTCATTTGGTACAAATCACCTCAGTACCTGTACGAAAATATCCAATTCCTATCATCCACTCGTTCAAAAATCCTTCTTAATCCCAGATTCAATTACTTGCAATCCCAAAGACTATTTTTTGTCAACGCAATCAGGATGTGGAATAGCCTACCAAACGAATTAAGGTATTTATCACCGATTAATGGCCAGAAGCTTAAAGCTATGCTTATGACATTATTATAGCCCCTCATATCTTTTCTTTCTCACATCCCCTCATACTCCCATCCTCTTCTTGCTTTAGATTTTTTTTTTTACAATTTTTGTATTATATAACTTAAAATTATGTGTAAATTATATTTAACATGAAGTCATTCCATAAATTAATAGTTTGTAACTATGTTCATTTAAAAGTTATTTCTTAACTGCTTTGTACAATTTATTTTAAATTGAAATAAATAAATTGAATTGAATTGAATTGTAGCGATGTCTTGGTGAAACCCTTCACCATGTTACTCACTAATGCTCCCTATGTTTTCACTCAGGAAATCTAAATGAGAGTGAAGAACGTGTAGTTTTAGCGACATCCTGCATCCTAGTATTTTAAATTTCTTCAAAAATGTTCTACTATATATATATATTATTTTCTCTTTTTGTATTTCTTAGAAAACCTTTTAACCCGCCAGTGGTGACCCACCTGTCTGTGAGACTGGGTTTCAAGGTTGTTTATATGGGCCCGTTATTCACGTCGCCACTGGCGGGTTAAATCCCTGAATGCTGTCCAAGCATCACGTTCCTTAGGTAACATTGTAGTTTCAAAACTACTTGACTTTAACATGGTGCGTATGTTTGGTCCAGTAAATATGCCACCTTCAATTTTTTCTTTAGAAAGCTTAGGCAAAAGGACCGACAGATACATGAAAAACTCCCCGATTTTGTCGAGTGCTTTCACAAATTGCTTCACTAAACCAAGTTTGATATGAAGGGCGGGCATAAGTCCTTTTCCTGAATCTACTAATGGCTGAATAACGTTTTTTGTACCAGTTATGAAGGACTCTCTCAGTGGCCACGTTTTTTTACATTAGTGTAGAGCGTCAGCACGACTGTCCCATAAACAAATAAAACAGGAATGTTTTGTATATCCCTCTTGAAGACCTTTTAAGAAACCAATCATCTTAAAATCCCCGCAAACCAATCATTCATGCTTTTTGTAATTTACCATGTCTAAAAGGAATTTTACACCATCGTAAATTTCTCTTAGATGTACTGAGTATCCAATTGGTATTGACGGTAACTCATTTCCGTTATGCAAAAGAACGCCTTTCAGACTTCGAGAGGAACTGTCAATAAAAAGACGCCATTCACATCATTGCAGAAGCATAAATCACGTTGAACAGAAAAATATGTCGAAAATCCTTCGTGCCGTTTTCATGCATTTTTAATTTGACAGCTCTTGTTCAGAAGATCCCATTCCTTAAACCTTGATGCCAATTGCTCTGCATTTGTCTTTGTAAGACCCAAATCTCGTATTAAATCATCTAACTCTCCTTTGTTTGGGAAGTGTGGTTGTTTGGTGTTTTCGTCACATTGTGATGGAATAAATTCTTGAAAACTACTTTCACACTCACTCTCACTCGAACAACTTGTTTTAGATGATAACGGAACCGGAATGTCAACTGAGTGTGGAACTGGAGCAGTTGATGATTGAACATTTGGATACATAATGGATCGCCAAATTTTCGTTTCATTCGTCGAAAAAAAAGTCTTGAGATAACAATCAAACCTGAAATTACGATGATAGCGAAGACGAAAAAATTGGTCTAAAAATTCTGTCTGTCTGTATGTATAAGACCTACAGCCCAAACGGGTAGGCCGAATTGCTTCAAACTTGGTATATAGACTTTTTTTAGGTATTTTACAGAGGCGAAATTGAAATTTTTTTTAGCTCAAAAAATAACGTACCTCCATACAACCGTTACGTTAAAGCTTATTTTTCTCAAAAACGGCTCTAACGATTTCTATTTAAAAAAATCAGTGTTGCTTTTTAGGTACGACCAATCATATGGCTGAAAAAAAAGTTTTAAAAAATGGCTAAGAACGGTACTTTCCATAGGACCGTTTTTTTTGGTTTCGACTAACTCGAAAACGACTAAACCGATTCTTTCGAAATTTCACACACATATAATAGCTGTAGGTAGCTCAATTTGTATTGCATACCAATATTTTTTTTGTATTTTTAAAAGCATTTTTTTAAAAAAAAATTTAAAAAATTAATATTTTGAAAACTGCTTATTAAATTTTTTTCTTAAAATGTTAAATAAATGTATTTGCTGAATACCTTTAAACTGGCGTTTCTGAATTTTTTTAAAAAAAAATTTTTTCAAAAAGTTTTTCAAAAAAACTTTTTTCTCAAAAACCGCTCCACAGATTTTTATAAATTTATTCTCATAAATTCAAATTTATCCAAGAAATAAAATGGCGTACTTTTTTTCAGTCGTGCATTTTATTCTTTCTCTCCATACTCTCAGAATTCCAGGACTTATCAATTTTGATGCTGAAATAAACCTCATACGATTCAGTAAATTTAGTTCCTTTCTTTATTTGATACTTTACTTGATTTGGGCCAATATAATAAGTAAGGTATGCTGGACTTATTATAAAAAAGCATAAACAAACAAAAAATCGACATAAACTAATTTTTGTTACACAGTGTTATTTATTAAGTGTTTCATTTAAGACTGTGTTCAAGTCAAATCTTTTTAAACTTTAGTATCTCAAAACTGGCACTACATACCTTAAGGGTCTAACAATACTTTTGTAACTTAAAATAAACTATACTTTTGGGCATTTTGTGGTAAATCAGCTCATGTGTGTGGTGAAAAAATTGATTCATCTTTACATGAAAAACTAAGCACTATCTATAACTTTCACTATTTCTGCAATTAATTTTACTTACATCCAAAATATGGTCTCTCTATGTGCCAAAGTAGCTCCAATGCCTCCAAATTACAAACTGCGATGGTAAAAAAAATCACTGCTCTTTCTTACTCTCTTACTTAGCAAATTAACCCCCTCTTACTCGTAGTTCTAAAAGAAAAGCTGAAAATTGAGAAGAATTGTCGAGCAAGAAACCGAACCTTGCTAACAAATTAAAGTCTGGACATGGGAATTCGAAGAACTTATCGGAAACTGACTTTCCGCTATTGCTGAGCTTCAAAAACCACCACCAACAAAATCTGGGAGAGTATGGATTTTTCTGTTACTTCACCTACTTTTTCGATTGCTGGTCCTTACCTGCCTTACCTTTATTGAATAAAGACAACAAAGCGGATACGAAACGGAATCTCGAAAACTCTTTGAAACTATCTAGAAGCTCGCAGGATCCTATTTTAAATGAGCTACCTACTTCGTCTAAAGCAGGGGTTCCCAACCTTTTCTTGGTCAGGGACCACTTCTATGTCATTCTTGTGAGAAGGGACCACTATGTAGGTATAATACAAATAAAATGTTATAATCAAACTGAAACTTTAATTAAAAACTCAATAGCAACTTACATAAAAAGAAATAATAATATTTTTTGGATACACTTCTGTAATTTTGTATATTAATGTGATTTCTGAGCTTGCATCTTCTTCAGGAGTTCGGCTATCATAGGACTAATATTTTTACTCAAAGCTACACGCAAATCATTACTTACTTTCAAACGATTCCTCGATAATCACCAACAAAGCGGAAAATCCTTGTTGAGAAAACCATAAAATGGCGCAAGGCAATTTCTCGAAGTTTTATATAAGAAATTGCTTTTTTACACCAAACATACTCAAGTGAATTCGATTCAAAAGCATCCTTGCATTTTCTGTCATTTTGGAATTCAATGAGTTCTTCCTGGATTCCTTCCCATATATGTCAAAATTTGCGCACAACGTGAACACAGAAACGAAGAAAATAGTAAAGTGCAACGAAAGAAGAAAATAAAAACAACGAACACACGAATCAACGGTTGCTTCAAGATGGCTGTGTTGCTGCAACGGTTGCCTCGTGTACATCTAGCATAATGTGTTGTGGTCATGTTTGGTGTAAGATAAATAATGATTTGGTCTTCAATTTGTGTTGATTTCGTTTGTGAAACTGTGCCACCTAGCGGTTGGGTTTCATAATAAAAAAAACCAATGTCAAGCCGTGTTTATCTACCCAGTTTATAAAAGTATGCTCACCGCCCGATTGTTCGCGGACCATATTTTGGCTTCTGCGGACCACTGGTGGTCCACGGACCACTGGTTGGGAACCAGTGGTCTAAAGCAATATTTCTCTCTCGATTGGAATACTCTACATCTGAAGATCTTTTTTCTATACAGGATGGACTGTTCCCGAAAGATAGTGATTCCTGAGTTTTTAAGCTGGTGCGCCGCGGTTATAATCTTGTCCACGATTTCTGCCGAAAGAAGCTCGATAATAACAGTTCCGCGTTGTGCGTTGTTGTTGTTAATTTCACGGGATCGTTTTACGTGTAAATTATCACCTTCCTGTAGCGAATTGAGTTGCATTAGTTTCTGCGTTTTTTGGAAGATGTACAACAATAGAGAATTCGTTGGTCTTACGTGAAATGACTTCAAGCTGATTTTCCAGAAGCTCGCATCTTTCTGACATCATATTAAGTTTATGATTAAGTTGTGTGTTAACTGATTTAAGAGCAGTTATTCCGCTGTCAAGCCTCGGTAGATCGTCCCTTGTAGCAAGATCCTTTAATTTTTCGGCAAGGATGCTGTAAAGGATATTTTTCAACTCATCGGTAGATAACTTTCCTACTTCCATTTTAGGTTCTATTGCAGACAGAACATTTTTTGCCACTGGTGTAAGGCTCAGGATAAATTTTTACGATTATTTTTCATAAGGAAAATACCGCACTTTCGAGATTGGATTTTCGCGATAATTAAATCTTTGAAAAAATTTCGTACCTTGTATTGTAACTGGTGAATTTAGTGTTGATGATTTAAAATACAACAAAAAAAGTTGATTTATGAAATTTTTGTTCAAAAATAAATTGTAATTTAAAAAAAGAAAATCAATTATTCGGAAGAGGCCATACATTTTAAACCTGTGTTCTGTTAAATCAAAGTTCAACTCCCTCTGTTTGCTGATGATGCTTAACTTCGCTTGTCCTATAAAAATATTGACTAATATATACTGTTGTAAGAGGACTTGAATACTGTATCATATTGGTGGGTTGTAAATGATATGGAACTTAATGTATAAAAGTGGAAATATATGACTTATCTATGACTTATATATATGATTCTCAACTACAGAGAGTAGATACGTTCTGCGATCTTGGTGTTAAAATGGATCCAAAGCTTGATTTTAATAGACATATTGATAACATGTTAAATAAATAAGGTAGACTTGGATTCATCTGTTGTTTCGCAAGAGCTCCATATGTTCTAAAGACTTTATTGTTCTCTAGTTCGATTAGTTCTTGAGTACTGCAGCTGATAATAAATAACTAATAAATTGGTTATATAGGAAATTATAAAGAAAATCAAACTCTCTTTCAACAGACAAATAGATCTGAAAAAACAGAATCACATCTATCTTCTTTATATTTCTTGTTCGCCTTATTCTTAAACCAGGGTGGTTTTGTATTAATTATTTTTCTCCTAATAGGGATAAAATTCTCAAGAGCATGTTTTAAGAGCAAAACGCTTGTTCAAGATCTTTCTGGGCAAAAATTACCTCCCAATTTACAGAGCTTAGATAAGTATTAAAAGCATCAAATTTAACACGTTTATAATCATAAAACTCAATAAATTCATTTTGATTAACAAACCAACAGCATAGCATTTTTTACAGCATAAAAATTTAAACTTACACTAAAAACTTCAAAATCTTTATCGCCAAAAACAAGATCGAGAATTCGATTTAAAGCGTAAAATTTCAGAAGAATTTATAAAGAAAATCTTTGTTTTTATTTTCACCTATCTCGACTTTTAGTTTTATTAATTTTTGAAACATTAACCTTTCTTTTAATATTTGTTCTGTAATAGGAGTTTTATGAGGACTCAATAAAGTAGAAAAGTATTGGATTTTCCCTGGATTAATCATTTTGTTCATTGATAACGTCTGAAAATTGACCTGCAATTTTTTCTTATTATGCCTGGGGGCCGGCCGCGGCCACCTGCCGGGAAGGGTTCTACCTGCTAGGAGCTTAAGATGATTAAACCACAATTTTTCTTGAATGAATAAACAACTATCAACCTAAAGGTAAATAAAAGGCATCGCATATTTAGTAAACAACCATTTCCAATTGGAATATTGACTCATCAACACATAACAATGTCAAACTCATACTCTCGAGAAGAGTTAGCGGACATGCACTTCTGCTACGGTTTAGCTAATGGTGGAGATCGGGAAGCTGAAAGACTTTACGCTGAAAGATATCCCAATAGAAGGTGCCCGAGTCGTAGCATGTTTTCAAGAATCCACCGACGTCTAAGAGAGCACGGACAGCTAGAGATTAGAAGAAGTGAAAGGTCAATTGCAGGACCCCCAATCATAGAGGAAAGAATTTTAGATACGGTCCGACGTAATCCCTTCATTAGTACAAGGAGGATAGCTACAATGCTCGGAGTGTCCCAATCTAGAGCATGGAGAGTGCTTGGTACGGAACATTTACACCCTAACCACTTCACGCCAGTTCAGGAACTCACAGCAAACGACAGGTTATTGAGAGCAGAATTTTGTCGATCATTGCTGCTTAGAGATGAAACTGAACGCAACTATTTTTCAAGGATTTTCTGGACGGATGAGGCACAGTTTACCAGGGATGGCGTCACTAACTTTTACAATTTACATCACTGGAGTGAAAATAATCCACACAACAAAAAGCAGAACAATTCACAACACCGCTTTAGCTGTAACGTCGGGCTTGGTATTGTTGGACACACCGTGATCGGACCCCGATTTCTGAATTCCGTTATTAATGGAGAATCATATCTACAGTTCCTACGAGACCTTTTGCCCGATTTGTTAGACAACGTTCCATTGGCTATAACCGATAGTTTAATCTATCAACAAGATGGTGCTCCAGCACACTATAGCTTACAGGTGAGAAACTGGCTGGATGATCATTTTAGTGACCGATGGATTGGGAGAAGAGGCCCAACAGAATGGCCTCCTAGATCACCAGATTTAACACCCTTAGATTTTTACGCATGGGGATTCAGGAAGAATTATGTGTACGAAGTGGAAATCGTTTCTTTGGAACAGCTTAAAGAACGAATTGAAGTCGCTGGAGTAAAATTGCAGGAAAATTTATCAAATATAAATTTATGCGCAGGCATTAGAAGGAGATATAATCTATGCCTTCTAAGAAATGGGGATCATATTGAAAATTTCTTATAATTTCAAGAAATTCAAGAAAAATTGTGGTTTAATCATCTTAAGCTCCTAGCAGGTAGAACCCTTCCCGGCAGGTGGCCGCGGCAGGCCCCCAGGCATAATAAAAGTCCTCATAAAACTCCTATTACAGAACAAATATTAAAAGAAAGGTTAATGTTTCAAAAATTAATAAAACTAAAAGTCGAGATAGGTAAAAATAAAAACAAAGATTTTCTTAGAAAAAAGTGGTTCTGGTTTTTTTTTTTATTTCTCAAAAACGAAAAGTCATTTTTGCATCCGGTTTTCTGTTTTCGACTAAAAATTAACAATGGCATTGAATTTTTAAAACAAAATTGGTACTTAATTACATAAAATTTTGAAAAAAATTAGTTCAAAAATGATTTTTTTCTTTTTTTTTGAAAATTTTGAGTTTGAAAATTTATATCTTTTAAACTTACTTACTTACTTACTTATGTTGGCGCCACTGGAGCGTGGTACTCCAAGGCCTTGCTGAGAATGCCCCTCCAGCCGGCTCGATCTCTAGCCTGCTGTCTCCAATTTCGTACTCCAAGTTGACGGATGTCTCCCTCTACCTGGTCACTCCATCGAAGATGAGGTCTACCTTGGCTTCTGACTCCCTCGGGTTTGGCGTTGAAGACTTTACGAGCTGGAGCGTCGATGTCCATTCGCTCTACATGGCCCAGCCATCTTAGTCTTTGGATTCGAATTTTTCTGGCTAGGCTTATGTCGCTGTACAGCTCGTACAGTTCATTGTTATATCTTCTTCTCCAAACGTTGTTTTCGCGATTTACGCAGACAGGACCATAGATCGCACGCAGAACTTTTCTCTCGAAGACTCCAAGTGAATTTTCATCCGATTGGGATAGGGTCCATGCTTCTGCACCATATAGCAGGACCGGGATGATGAGTGTTTTATACAGTGTCACCTTGGTTCTTCTCGATAGGGCTTTACTCCTCAATTGCTTACTCAGCCCAAAGAAACAGCGATTAGCAAGAGTTAGTCTGCGTTTGATTTCAGCGCTGATGTTGTTGCCTGTGTTTACAGCAGTGCCCAGGTCTTTTAAACAATTCGTTAAAACAATTTAACTTAAAAACAAAATGAAAGAAAAAGTTTTTGGCTTTCCAAAAAAGTATAACACGGTGTTGTAAACGAAGCCGTTGATTTTTAATATTTTTTTTTTACAAAATAAGTCAATTTTTCAGAAAGTTGCCCCTCCCGGCTAAACGGGGGGGAATAGACCCCCCCTCCCATACGATTTTTTTCTTGTCTCAACTCAACCTACACGCTCAAGCTTTTTGGCACAGCGCTGGTGAATCACCCTGTATACATAAAAACAAACAACTGCAGACCTTCAGCCCTCGCTAACAACGAAACTACGAACGACCACTTTAACATTTAAAAGGACAATTTGAAATTGGTGCTACAAGTTAATGATGCGAGACGTCTAGATGCATATGAAAGCTACTTTATCCAAAGAGACCAAAAATCAATGAACGCGGATAATGGGTGTATTATGGGAGTATTCCGATTGGTGTAAACTTAGCTTTTACTTTGCGCCAAACAGTACATCTAAGAATCAAACGCAAAAGATAATTTTTTGATTTTGGTTTTGTTCCCTTCGTTCGATTAAAATGTCAATCCACCGACGTGTTTTCAAATTACATTTTACTGAACCAAAATAATGACTTGCATTTTGGACCAAAAATGCTTTATACCTAGCCTTCAAGATGAAGATGACACTTTTAAGTCGTGTTCGCTGATGATGATACCAAAGTTCTATCGGAACGCGCCCAGGTGATTTCAGTTAAAAGTAAATTTAACTTCGGTTTTTTATTTATTTTATATTGAAAAAGACAGTGTGGTCAATATAGATCAATTTATCAGTAAGTATATATTAATTAAGACAACATATAGTTTACGTTATTAACAATACCAGACTCCCGGATTGGGATTTGAAAAATATTTTATTGTTTGGAAACCTTTCAATGTATAGTTCGAGAGGCTACCGTACGATTACTTATCTCACCGGTGCATTGACAAAACTTACTGCTAGTACCAAGGAAATTGTCTAAGGATTTTAAACAAGTTTGTGGGCAACAACAATCAGGGAACAAATGCTGTCCGACCGCCTCAAAGAACGGTATTTTTGAGTTGAAGTTAGAAGTCTTGGCAGACCTTTTTCCAAATCAATTGAATAGTTTGGTGCGGATACGGTAATAATGAACAGGTTCTTCATGAAAGTCCTCAGGTACTTTGGAATTTCCTCATATTTTTGCATCCTCTATATTTGGCAGCATGACAAAGAGAAGATTTTTCTAGAGCATTGAAAATTTAATATTTTGTTGACAGGTTTATGCGAGAGTTTAAGATATCCTTCTTCCAAGTCAGATTAATAAAACTCTAATTTTTAAGCTATCACGATCGCTTGAATTATTTCAAAAACTTTCTTTAAAATAATAGTGCACTTAGCTTCTCATAAGCGCAACCATTAATTTCTGATGAAATTTTTGAAATAACTGCTTTTGAAATTCATTAAACTATCCAAATAGCCAAGGTTCGTAAAGCACCAGGGAAAGAGGAATCCAGTATAAGTTTTTTAAGTATGTTGTTGGAGTCGAAAGTTAAAGGCAACAAAGAATATAGCCGACACAATTTTTAATAGCAAAAGTACAATTTAATTTATTAATTTTCAAGTATAAATTTTCCGATAAGTCTATTAGTTGTTTTACACTGTAAAATTAGTACTTTTAGCTTGCTTTAAAATAATTTGTGTAACTACCGCACTTCTGTTTTATCGACTGACTCATTTACGGTCAATTTCTTATGTAGAAGGCTAGTTATGTTCATAGATTATATACATAGATTAAGTTACAAAGCGGCTTTGTAAAATAAAATAACTTTACAGGGTGATTCAATTTAAAGTATGTAACGTTATAATTATGGTTGAGAATTGAAATAAAGTTTAATATTTACAAAATGAAAAGGAATAATTCACAAATGAAATTCAAGTATTTAGAATATATTTTTAATATGAAAATATTTAAGAATTTTAAACGGCGGTAACATTCTCCTCCTCGTAAGCAAGCTATGGTAGAGTGAGCTTACTTTCAACTGTATCGACGTCTAAGACAGCAATCTTACTTGTTGGTCGCTCTAGCATTCCTGTTTGAGTCCTCATCATGGCTCTTCGGACTTGACCGTCTTTTGCAGTTACTACACTTTCAATGATTCCCTTGGGCCAGCAATTTCGGGGTAGGTTTTCGTCCACGATAACAACCACGTTACCAGGAGTTATTGGAGGCTGTTTAACAAACCACTTACCTCGTCGTGCAAGAATAGGTGTATAGTCTTTTACCCATCTCTGCCAAAATCTATCAGCAAACATTTGGGTCTGATGCCAACGTTGTCGCAAGTCTATGTTGTCTTCACAAATAGGCTTGTACCCAGTTGATGAGCCCAGTAAAAGGTGGTTCGGTGTGATGGCTTCGTCGTCACAGGATTCAAGTGACACAAATGTAAGCGGACGAGAGTTAATTAAGAACTCTACCTCCCATAGCGCGCACCTCAGTGTCTCGTCGTTGAAGTTCATTGGAGCCATGCTATACAGAATGTTCTTGATTGATCGGACGAGCCTTTCCCAGGCCCCTCCCATGTGTGGTGCTGCTGGAGGGTTGAACTTCCATTTAAGTCCATCGTATTTTGAAGAAATTGTTGAGTAATTGATGTTCTTATACTCGTCGCATAAGATTTTTTCTGTGGCTTTGAAGTTTGTGCCGTTGTCAGTATAGATCTCTCGAGGCATTCCACGGCGCGATACGAAATTTCGTATGCACATAATGCACGAGCTGGTATCTAGGCTGTGTGCCACCTCTATGTGCACGGCGCGAACGGTGAGGCACGTAAATATTACTCCCCATCTTTTCTCGCGTCGTCGTCCAATTATTGTAGAAATTGGCCCAAAATAATCGATGCCGACGAATGTGAAAGGGCGCTCAAACACTGCTAGCCTTGCGGCTGGTAGGGGAGCCATCTGTGGAACTGCGGGCGTTCTATTGTAATTTGAACATCTTTGGCACTTCTTCCGTACGGATTTATATAATACGCGTAGTCGTGGAATGTAGAAGATCCCTCTGATCTTGTTAATTGTCGTCTCATGTGATACGTGGTGGTGGTTCTCATGCCAGGAACGAACGATTAGAAACGTCACGTGATGGTTTTTTGGTAAGACGATTGCATCTGGCTGATTATTGAGATTTTCAGCTCTACTTCGTATTCTCAGAATGCCGGAACCGTCTAGGTAAACGTTCAAAGACATAAGTTTTGAATTTTTGTTAATAATCTTACCCCGTTCTAAGTTCGTGATTTCAAATTTCGGTCCAGTGAACCATGAATCGACATCCAACTGTGACGATATTTTTGTGGCAAGGTCTGCTGTGTTCAGTTTTGAAGGCACCCAATTCCACTCCGTGACATTTGAATGCTCCAATATCTCGCCCACGTGAAACATAACAAACTGTTGCAGTTTCTTGGGGTCCATTCTCAGCCACTTCAGAACAGTTTTTGAGTCTGACCACCAATATCTGGAATTAATAGCTAGACGATGAACTGCTTGCACCTTCATCGTTAGCCTCATGCCAAGCACAGCTGCTTGGAGCTCAAGTCTTGGGATTGAGACTGGCTTGAGAGGTGCTACTTTAGATTTCGAGGCTACAAGTCTAACAGATACTTTGTCCTCACATTGCACTCGCAGGTAGCAAACTGCAGCGTACGCGTGTTCTCCAGCATCTGCAAAGGTATGGATTTCAATATTCTCGGAATTGGACAGCAGTCGACTGTAGCAGCGGGGAATTTCAATAGCTTTTATCTCTGGTATCAAAGATTTCCATTGAAGCCACTTGGAGTACAGGTCTTCGGTAAGCTCACCATCCCAATCAATACCGGATCGCCAGACTTCTTGAAGAAGAATTTTCAACCTGATGGTGAAGCAAGCGATGAGACCGATGGGGTCGAATATCGACATGAGAACTTGTAAGGTTTCTCGTTTCGTCGGTCTTACATGCTCATTTAACACATCGCGCTTTAGTCGAGCGAATCTAAAAATATATTTAAAGACATCATTATTGGGATCCCAATACATACCAAGGACTTTCTCAGTAGACCCTAAAGTCTTATGAGCTTGTACTGGAGAGCCGTTGCTGATAAGCTGATCAACTACCGAAGGAGAATTGGACGCCCAGTTACGGATATTGAAACCAGCAGACAAATGAATTTTCTTAACATCATATGCCAGGCGTAGAGCTTCCTCCTCAGTATCCACGCTGTCGATGAAGTCATCAACGTAGTGGTAGCTTTTAATGGCTTCCACGGCTCGAGGGTAAAGTTTTTGGAAGTGGTCAGCGTTTTTATTGCGAATGTAATGTGCGATGCAGGGGGCGCAGTTCATCCCAAATGTTAAGGCACTCATGACGTAACAGCTTGGCTGATGTGGTGGATCGTCCTTGTCCCACCATAAGAATCGTTGCACATGCATATCCTGCTTCCTCACCTTGATCTGGTGGAACATCTCAGCGATATCACCACAGATGGCCACCTGGCCAATCCTGAAGGCTAAAAGAATCTCAACCAGTGATGTTAAAAGGTCGGGTCCACTCAGAAGAAAATCGTTTAGCAAGAGTCCGTTGGATTTTGCCGCAGCGTCCCAAACGAGACGAACTCTATTCGGCTTATTCGGATTTACGGTGACGAAAATTGGTAAATACCAAACTGGATTGTTGCTTGTTGATACTTCTGTCGCGTTCAACTTGCTTGCGTAGCCCTTCATCAAAAGATTGTCAATTTCGGTTTGCATTTTTTCCTTCAGGCTGGTTTCGCGTTTGAATTTCTTCTGGAGGCACATAAGTCGGTTGAATGTGGTTTTGTAGCTGTCAGGCATCTTATGATTGTCGTAACGCCAAGGTAATCCAATCTCGAATCGATTTGTCAGCAACTTACAAGTAGATTTTAATATCTGTAGTGCTCTGTTATCTTCATGTGAGCATATAGTGGTGGACGATGATTCCAGTACGAAAAAAGCTTTTACTGCTTCATGCAGATCATCAGAACGTCGATCACAATCACATGAATGAATGTTGAGTCGGCAGACTTGTCGGCGATTTGGCACACCGCCTTGTAAAGTCCATCCTAATCGAGTTTTTGTGGCAATTGGCTGGTTCCAGGAACCTTCCCGAACTTTGAGAGGTACTGCCAACTTCCAGTTGTCTACTCCAATGAGAATTGTAGGGCGAGCATCCTGGTATGATTGAATTGGTAAGCCAGCCAAATAAGGGTAACCTTGTGCGATTGCATGAATGTCCAACGATTGCATGGGAAGTGAAAGCTTTTCCACTGTATGGACATCATGCATAATATATTTCGCTTTGCTCGTTTTATTTGATATCTCGATCGAAGTTCGCATTGAATTTTCTTCAACGCGAGTTGTGTCACCAGTCCAACGTAAACATAAAGGCTCACTTACTCCAGAAAGACCTAGAGCTTCGAAAATTGTTCTTTCCATCAGAGTCACTGATGAACCCTCATCTAAAAAGGCAAATGTGTCTATGAAAACATTCTTAGAATAAAGGCGAATCGGAATAATACGAAAGAAGGGTTTCTCCCTCTCGTCAACATCACTGTGAGTATTTAAATTAAGAGCTACACTCGGATTCGTAGAAATTTCATTTGCACTTACTTGGTTCCCTTCATGACTTACGGAAGCAGCTGGGTTATGGAGTAATGGATGATGTTTAGCTTTGCAGTTGTCAATTCCACATTCGCTGTTGAGGTAGCATCTCCGTCGGTGTGAGTTTAAACATTGACGACACAATTTGTTCACTTTCAGCACTTCCCATTTCTTGTGGTAGGTCATCTTTTTGAACGCTTCACATTTGGATATTTTGTGGTCGGTTCCGTTGCAAACAATACAAGATGTTTTGTTGGCTGATGATTGTTTGACTTCAGTGTGGGTGTTCATCACGACGCTTTTTTTCATTGAGAATGGTGACACGACTTGGCTGGCAGCTTCAGCGATGTTATGCAGCCAGCTGCTAAATAATTTCACTACAGGAACTCGTTCATCTTTTAGCTGCATAGCCCAACTCAACTTATATTGACTTGGCAACTTATCGACGAACTCCTTGACCAGCATCGGGTTGTTGAGATGCGCGGACATCTAGCAAGCCTCCATTGTAGAACAAATATTGCTTATTGACAATGCGAACTCAATAATGTTCTCCAATTTGTCTTTCGGTGGTGGAAGTTTCCTTGCTTTGTCGATCATGCACTCGATAATGTATTTCGGTCGTCCAAAGCACATTTTAAGAGTTTGTATAATTTCTGGAACTAAGCTGGGCAGGAGGAGCTTATTGCGAACAATTTCACGTGCCTTACCTTTTAAACTGGCTTGCAGCCGCATTCAATTTTCGGCATCGCTGTATTCAGCTAGTGCAGTGCTGTTGTTGAAGTTACTCAGAAAAAGAGGCCACTCCTCAGGGTCGCCACTAAACACAGGCAAATGTTTTGGGAGCGCTTGTCTTGCTGCAATTTGAGCCGGAGATGGTCCAAGAGTATGCGTTGAGCCAATTGCAGGTAAGCTGATTGGGAAATTTTGTTGTGGAACTGCAGAAAATCCATCCGAATTGGATAATATTTGATATTTTCGTTCCAAATAGCGCTGGTGCATCTTTTTTTCCTCTTCTAACATTTCCATTTGCAATTCCATTTGCTGTTGTGAAACGTCAGTAACTCTTTGAAATGTTGCTGGTGTAGCTGTCACTCGATGAAAAGTATGCTGTGAAGTTGTTGCTGTTCCAGTTGTCATTCGCAAAATTTCATGTTGCGATAACGTTGTTGCCGGCAAATGTTCCTGACAATTGTTTTGAGATGTTTTTGGAAATGTTGCAGGAAAGTTGCGATTTGTTGCCCATGTTATCATCGTAGGTGTATGTGTATACATACTTGTACATGGCAATTGGATTGCAGTTTGTAATGGTGCATTAGTAAATAACGCCGGTAAATATGATGCCGTTACGTTTTGTTCTAGAGTTGAAGAATTTGCTGTTGTGACAATAGGAATGGAGTAGGATGGCCAACAAATATTTTGCACACTCGCTGACGTCACGTGTACTCCTGTTGTCAAAGGCAGATTTCTTCCTAGAGCATGCAAAGTGGCTTGGGATGAGGTTGACGGAGAAGAAGATGCTTGTGGATGAATTGCAAATAACGACACGTGGCCAATGTTCTGTTCGGACGGAGGAGCATGTACGCCGGTAGTAATTGGATTTGATGGTTGCAAGCAAGATTCGCAACTCCAACTGACCTCAGCCACACCACTGTCAACTCCGACACAATCGAAGTGGTACCATTTGTCGCAGGAATCACACTGTACCATGCGATCTGTGCCCCCCTCACTGCACACAATGCAAGTCGATGAGGTACCTTTTTGGTTTCTTGCTTTTAGAGACATTTTCTTAGCCCGATTACGGTTCACTTAAGTGAAATCGACAGTATAAAATTATTTTAAAGATTTGTTGGAGTCGAAAGTTAAAGTCAACAAAGAATATAGCCGACACAATTTTTAATAGCAAAAGTACAATTTAATTTATTAATATTCAAGTATAAATTTTCCGATAAGTCTATTAGTTGTTTTACACTGTTAAATTATGAACGTCAACATAGCGAAGCACTTTTTGAAAATCTAAATATGCCCGAATTAGTTGCTAATTAGTTGATAATTAGTTTCGGAAAAATTAATTTAGTTGCTCTTTTATTTCCTTAAGAAATCGATTGATTCGCTAAGTTGATATCAACTTAGCGAATCAACTTCTGAAATTCAAAATTCTAAATATGCCAAAATTAGTTACTATTTAGTTGCTAATTAGTTGCGCAAAAATTAATTTAGTTGCTCACTTTTTCGCTGACTTTTTTTCAACTCAGCGAAAAAAAATTCGAAATTTGAAAATCTTACTATTGCAGAATTAGTTGCTAATTAATTGCTCACGAACTGTGAAAAAATAAAATTAGTTGCTCTTCTATTTCCTAAAGAAATGGATTGATTCGCTAAGTTGATAGTATCAACTTAGCGAATCAACTTCCGAAAATCAAAATTTCAAATATGCCAGAATTAGTTGCTATTTAGTTGCTAATTAGTTGCGCAAGAATTAATTTAGTTGCTCACTTTTTCGCCGACTTCTTTTCAACTCAGCGAAAAAAAATTCGAACTTTGAAAATCTTAATATTGCAGAATTAGTCGCTTATTAATTGCTCAGGAACTGTGAAAAAATAAAGTAAGTTGCTCTTTTATTTCCTAAAGAAATCGATTGATTCGCTAAGTTGATAACATCAACTTAGCGAATCAACTTCCGAAAATCAAAATTCCAAATATGCCAGAATTAGTTGCTATTTAGTTGCTAATTAGTTGCGCAAAAATTAATTTAGTTGCTCACTTTTTCGCTGACTTTTTTCAACTCAGCGAAAAAAAATTCGAAATTTGAAAATCTTAATATTGCAGAATTAGTTGCAAATTAATTGCTCACGAACTGTGAAAAAATAAAATTAGTTGCTCTTTTATTTCCTAAAGAAATCGATTGATTCGCTAAGTTGATAATATCAACTCCGATTGAAAGATCCGAATTCCTCTAAAGACTCGCGGGAAACGTTTGCGTTTATTTTCTGGACATCTATCATTTCGGAATGTTTGTTCACTGATGCAAAGATTTCTTTATCCATACTTATGTTCTCTTCGTATTTACTGTATTGCACCAATTCATGTTCTTTTTGGGATACGTTTGCAAATGATTGCCTTTTTGATTCTTTTACATTCATTTCCTCTTGCTTTTGTTTAGTTGAACAATCGAGCAACTTAAGTTTTCCATCATAGTATTTTACCAGGGTTTGAACTGCAACGTCGATTCTCATTTCTTGTGGCACAACCAAGTGTTTGAGGTTATTGAATTCATTTTCAACTGGGGCACTGCTTGAGTTGAAAAAAAGTCAGCGAAAAAGTGAGCAACTAAATTAATTCTTGCGCAACTAATTAGCAAATAAATTGCAACTAATTCTGGCATATCTGGAATTTTGATTTTCGGAAGTTGATTCGCTAAGTTGATGTTATCAAGGCTTCGCATTTGTCACTCCATGAATTTCGATCTTGTAGGGATTCAATCGAATAGCCGTGAAATTTTGCAAGAAATGCCCGAGGGTTATGTCAACGGGAACCTAGTAAGCATCGATCCTAACGAATGTGATAGCTTGGTATCTAAGGTTTTAGGCATGTATTGGCATATTTCATCTCATCACTTCTCATATAAACTTTCAGATGATGACGTCATGAAGGACATGTTAGTGGCGGATTCGGTAATTACAAAACGAAAAATGCTCAAAACCATCATGAAAATTTTCGATCCTCTGGGAATTATTTCTTTGTTCATCATTAGAGGGCGCATCATACTTCGAGAAGTGTGAAGAGAGGGTTTTGATTGGGATGAGGCGGTTTCATCCAATTTATGTACTTCGTGGCTGAACTTCATCAGGGAGCTGAAGAAAGTAGAAAAAGTTAGGATTCCTCGCCGTTATGTCTCATGGAACCTAGACAACTCCAAGGTAAGCCTGGTAGTGTTTGTTGATGCTTCGGAGAAGGCATTTGCAGTTGTGGCTTATCTTTGCTTCGAGTAAAACGACAGAGTGGAGGTAGCACAGGTCATGGCAAATGCAAAGGTTGCGCCTGTTTAACAATTGTCAATTCCTCGTTTAGAGTTGCAGGCTGCGGTGCTTGGTGTCCGGATGGCATCCACAATCAGAGAATCTCATTCCACGAATTGCTGCTTCTGTCTGATTTTAAGACTGTCATCTGTTGGATCAACTCAACTAAATACAAATTTCCTTCCTTTGTTGCAAATCGAGTGGGTGAGATTCTTGATTCCACATCCCCTCGTCAGTGGTTTCACATAGGTTCCATCGACAACGTTGCTGATGATGGCACCAAATATTTCGAAGCATCGATGAAAAACCAAGATTCGAGGTGGTTCAAAGGACCAGACTTTTTTCAAGCTTCATATGAATGACTGGCCAATATCACCTGGTTTAACTGCAGTTCATTTAGAGATGTTGTAGAGATTAATTACTTGCATCATGTGGAAAATCAAAAGAGTTACTATGGTGTTTATGAAAAATTATCTGCGAGATTTCAGGCGAAATGGTCTTCCTCTGTCAGATCCATTGCTTTTTACTTCGCTTCAAAAACATCATGTACAGAAAACCCACCGAAAAAGAAGTCTTCGTCACTCCTTTTGAATATTTTCAGGCTGAAAATTGGCTGTTTCGAAAGATTCAAAAAGACGTTTTTACAACTGATATCGCATCTCTTAATTCTATCGGAACAGTAAGTTCTTCAAGTTCGATTCGCAGTTTGTGTCCGTTTCTTGATGAGGATGTGACGTTAAAAATGAGTTCGAGAGCTCAGAAAGCTAACATTTCATATGCGTCACGTAATCCAGCGATCCTGCCTAATAGCCATCCTTTGGTCAATTTGCTCATCGAATATCATCATGATAAGAACCTTCATATGGGGACAACTGGCAGACGGCGTATATGCCATGTCATGTAATGAGTAGATACCAAAATGTTTGTATATTATATGAAATAAAATCATTTGGAAATTGAATTGAATATCGGTTTCGGTAAGCGCGTGTTAAAAGTGCAAAGTGAACATTGTGAACATTTGAAATAAAAAGACAAAAAAAAAACCCAAAGAGTTCTATCTACATTATTCAACGTATTGGATAAACAACACGAGGAAATCTCTTCGAAACATCCATGAAAAGTTGCATGCAGTCACATATCATCATAAAAAATGGGAGATAGGTATAAAATCTCCCACCCAGGTACGTCAGACAAAAAAAATTAAGCGAATGTGCGCATCCTTCATAATCATACATATTCTACATAAAAAGAATAATACACATTTGACTTTAAACAGATTATAAAAAGCCAAAATTCATCATATAACGCACCTTCGATTAATTAAAGTATAAAATATTGATTTTAAATATAAATTTCTCAAAACTAATTAGTACTCTTACAATTAAACCAAATAAAAATATCTACTACATTATGTATGTAGGTACATACTAAAATACTCAATCATATAAATTTTTAAAAAACATCATTTTCGCATATGAAATTTGGTCGTCGTTGTGTAGTGCTTTCACAAGCTCACAAACACAAACCACGTTAGTTGAAAACTAAGTTCCACATTTCTGGACAAACTTAAGCCCACATAAAAAATTTCCAAGAAGAGCTTTAAAAATAAATGAATCACTTGTTGCACTGATTTCGCCGCAAAGTTCCTTCGCATACGTTCGTTTACTTTCGCTTCGATCTTCGTTTTCTTCGCAATCAACCATACCCTTTCATTGCATAGATCCATATTTCGCTTCATCTTTCTTCGCCTTAATTCTTAGTGCGTTTGGTTTTCGTCGGGGGGAGAGAGTGCTGCATTGATCGTATGCAACTGAAAAAAAGCTTGCATCATTTCATCGCGTTTACCGTCATCATAGTTGCAGTGATCTTGTCAAACACAACAGTTCCACTGAGAGAGCTTTTCGCGTATTTTATGAAACATTGATTACTTCGTCATCGTTCGTTGGATTCATCTTTGGATTATTAATCTGTTTTTGATTGCAAGGTTTCACTTCACTTTGCTGTATCTGGGGTTTTGTTTAAATTCAGAATTTAGAACACTATTATCATTTAGTCGTTAGTACTAACAAGCTGTTAAACCAAAACAAACATACAGATTAAGAATCTTGATCTTATTATTAACAAAGATGAGTATCGAGGAATTAAAACAACAACGTTCAATAACCAAGGGCAGTATTACCAGGATAAAAAATTATGTTGATACAAAATCAGATGTTCTTACTTCCAAAGAACTTGATTGTCGTTTAGGTATTTTAGAGGCATATTTTAAACAAATTTTGATTTATCAAACTCAAATTGAGAAATTATGCCCAACTGATACTGGCCGTGGAGAATTAGAGGACCTTTATATTTCTGCTAAAACAAAAATTATGACGTTATTAGGAACCGGAAGTACATCAAATTCGAGTGTAGGTGACACAAATTTAGCTGGACATCACACAGTTAACCATCTACCGAAAATTAAGCGTCCTAAATTTAGTGGAAAATATACTGAATACCAAAATTTCATTCACTTATTTACAACATTAGTGGACAAAGATGCAAGTTTATCAAGAACTGAAAAATTCAATCATTTGCTGTCCTGTTTAAGTGATCAAGCCTTAGGTACTGTGAAAAGTTTGCAAATAACAGAAGACAACTATCCAAAAGCATTGGAAAGGCTCAGGGAGCGCTATGACAACAGCACTTTGATATTTTTAGAATACATTTCAAGCTTATTTGAGTTACCTACTGTTCCTAAAGGTTCAGCCATTCATCTTCGGAGCTTAGTTGACACTACTACAGCTCTTTTCAACTCATTGCAATCAATAGGGAATTTCGAAAATATTTGCAATGCAATCGTTATCTATGTTGCACTTTCGAAAGTAGATTCTGAAACAAGGTCAAAGTGGGATGAGACCCTGGACTATAAGAACCTTCCTACTTGGAAGGAATGTCCAGATGTTCTCAGCAAGCGTTGTCAATTTTTATAAGTTAGAGATAGGAAGCAGTAGCGAATGGAGTCTTTTCCAAAAGGCCCTATCAAAACTATATCATCTAAACAACGTTTGCCAACTTCTCTCGCTGTCATGCAGACTAATTGTCTTCTCTTTTAAGAAGGAAGCCATTTAATAAAATGTTGTTAAAAATTCATCAAGCTGTCTGCTATGGAACGCTATTTTCGTGTAAGGAAGCTTGGTCTATGCTTGAATTGTTTAGTAAAAGGACACGGAGTATCTAACTGTCATGCAACAATCAGGTGCAAATATTGCAAGTTTCCCCATAACACTCTTTTGCATAGGCAGCAACACGCTGAAGGCTATTCACGTAAAGGAGATGAGTCCAATGCAATAACTGTTCATGCACCCTCAGGACAAGATAGTAGTCCAACATGCTGCATAAGAACAGGAGCACACATCTACTGCTCAAGTTATTTTAGCAACTGCACTTGTTTTGGTACAGGATTCATCTAGAGGTTATCAAATAGGAAGGGTTCTGCTTGACTCAGGCTCACAGGTGAACTTTATTCATGAAAGTTTTGCCAAATCTTTGAATCTCTAAAGACAAAGAAAGCAGATTGGAATTGTCGGAATCGGGGTTACTAAAACAAAAATCAACTTCCAAACGCAAACAACAATAAGGTCTGGATATCAACCCGAATCAGAGCTTAGTGTGAGAAATTGGAACAATCCCAAGAATTTAGAGCTGGCTGACGAATACTTCTTCCAACCTTCTAGGATAGACATGTTGTTAGGTGCTGAGGCTTTCTTCGATTTGTTGCGAGTCGGTAAGATAAAGCTTGGACAAGAACTCCCTTCACTACAAAAAACTGCATTGGGCTGGATCGTTTCTGGCAAATACTCAAACGTATCGACTCTATCTAAAGGGACATGCTGTTTTAATCAGAAAGAAGAATTTTTAGAGCAAATTGTTGAAAAATTTTGGGAACTTGAAGAAGGGCAGGGAACAAATTTAAAATGGACAGAAGAGCAAAAGGACTGTGAACAACATTTCATAGAAAACATAGAAGTTTTAGATAGTGACCGACTCATGGTACAACTTTCCTTCAAGAATGGAATGTCGTATGACATCGCATTTAGAAGGTTTTATGGCTTTGGAACGGAGAATTTCAAAGAATGCTTCACTCAAAATTCAATATGTATCTTTTTTGAAAGAATACGAGTCTTTAGGCCATATGTCACTCGTTCGAGAACCGAATTTTGAGGAACCCCACTACTATCTGCCACATCAGTGTGTAATTCGCCCAGAAAGTGTATCAACGAAATTACGAGTTGTTTTTTTGATGCATCTTGTTGTGCATCGTCTCGTGTGTCACTTAATGGAATTTTAATGGTTGGACCAACGGTTCAAAATGATCTTTTGAACATTCTGCTGCGTTTTCGTTTGCATAGATATGCGCTTACAGCGGATATAGTCAAGATGTTTCGTCAGGTTATGATTCATCCTTCTCATCGAAAGTTCCAGTGGATCTTGTGGAGAGATTGTGAACAAATGCTTATACATACCAATTGAACACCGTTACTTACGGTACCTCGACGGCTCCATTTTTGGCTATTCGTTGTCTTCAATATTTGGCAGATAAAAATAGGGACAAGCATGAGTTAGGATCACGAACCCTTCAGTCAGATTTTTATGTTGATGACATTCTGACAGGGGCTGATAGTCTTCAAACTTTGATGAACATAAAAACAGAGGTAGTTGAAATTCTGAATCAGGCTGGCTTTGAGTTATCCAAATGGAATAGCAATTGTGTAGATATTCTCAAAGAAGTTCACTTGGAGAACAAAAAAATAAACTTAAATGATATGAATCTAACTAGCACCTTAGAAATAATTTGGAATCCAAATAGTGATGAGTTTAACTTCTCGTACAATCCTAGTCGAGTATTTTCTAAATTCACTAAAAGAACTATTTTGTCATTATGAAATAGAAAGATTTCAAGTTCACGGATTTGCAGACGCATCCATGATAGTCCGGGAGCCCGCGACAGTTTTTAATGTATTATTGGCTCGTCGTTCAAACCATTCTGTGGTCATAGATTTGTAAGTGAACATCACTTAAAGGGACCGCTTACAGCAAAGTAGCGGGACAACGCCGGTAGAGAGCGTTTTGAACTTGCAAAAAAAAGTTAAAAAAAAACTAATTGGCTCGTCGTTGATCTTTTCTGGGTATGTTAATTAGCATCATAGAATGTCAGAAAAGTATCGCTTACACCTGTATAGCGGGACAATGCACCGCTTACAAGTGCTGAAAGATGCAAAAAAAATTCAAAATTTGATCAATTGGCTCGCGATTGAAATTTAACATGGTCATAAAGTATAACATTATTGATGCAAAAAACCCGTGCTTGCAGTCCACCTCCGGGACAAAGCACTTTAAGCGCTCTTCAAAGTCAACGCTCCAAAAATCAATATTTTTCTGCTGTATCTTTCCTGATTGTAATAAAATAAATTCCGTTGCATTTTTTTTGTATCTTTTTTTTATTGAAACAACGCGTAATAATAAAATGCACCATAACCATTCATCAAAGCTCTCGTCCCCGCTTTCATCTGTACAGCTGTCACTTTCTTCGTCACTAAAGTCGCTATCAGATTGAGAAACTCCGTCGTCTGTGCTATCTTCTTTACAAAATAAAATGCACGACTGGGTCGCACGAACTTGCTCTAATTAGTGACAGTGGTTTATGGGCTTGAGATTTTGATAAAAATAAAATTTTCAAAATTCTTAAATAAATACTTTAACTAATTTGAGCTGAAAAAAAAGTACGCCATTTTATTTCTTGGATAAATTTGAATTTATGAGAATAAATTTAGAAAAATCTGTGGAGCGGTTTTTGAGAAAAAAAGTTTTTTTTGAAAAACTTTTTGAAAAAAATTTTCAAAAAAAATTCAAAAACGCCAGTTCATAGGTATTCAGCAAATACATTTATTTAAAATTTTTAGAAAAAAATTTAATAAGCAGTTTTCAAAATATTAATTTTTGAAATTTTTTTTAAAAAAATGCTTTTAAAAATACAAAAAAATATTTTTCAAAAATATTGGTATGCAATACAAATTGAGCTACCTACAGCTATATGTGTGTGAAATTTCGAAAGAATCGGTTTAGTCGTTTTCGAGATAGTCGAAAGCAAAAAAACGGTCCTATGGAAAGTACCGTTCTTAGCCATTTTTTAAAACTTTTTTTTCAGCCATATGATTAGTCGTACCTAAAAAGCAACACTGATTTTTTTAATTAAAAATTGTTAGAGCCGTTTTTGAGAAAAATAAGCTTTAAAATAACGGTTTTATGGCAGGTACCGTTATTTTTTGAGCTAAAAAAAAAAATTTCAATTTCCTCTGTACAATACCTAAAAAAGTCTATATACCAAGTTTGAAGCAATTCGGCCCACCCGTTTGGGCTGTAGGTCTACATACAGACAGACAGACAGACAGACAGACAGACAGACAGACAGACAGACATACAGACGGACAGAATTTTTAGACCATCTTTTTTCGTCTTCGCTATCATCGTAATGTCATGTTTGATTGTTATCTCAAAACTTTTTTTTTCGACGAATGCATAACTTGCCTTATAGTACCTATAATCGCAAGTAAAAATTACCATTGAAAATAATTATTATTTGCAAATAAAAGTAGGACAAAGGGAATTTAAACCCAGGACACCCACTTTAAGAATTTAATTTAATTTACATACAATAATTAAACATACAAAAATGACTTAAATTACCTGATAAGTCGCATTGATCCGGATCATGAACAATTTCTTCAATCGTATTCGGCAGTTGGTCGCCTTGGAACCATTTGAAATCCAATTTGTGTTCTTCGATCTGTCACCCGCACTCCGTTGGTACCAGATCGATTAAGTTTTGTAAATGTGCGCAACTCCACAGTTTCCCTATAAATGCCGATCTTAAAACGTGTTGTTCAACTTCAGACTGGCAAGGCGGAAGAACAGAACCATCGAAATTCCTGACGTTGATATCGAAAGGTTTTTCAGTTTTTTTTTACCTCTATACACTTTCAAAAATGTCTCTAATCGAGCTTCGTTGACATTTTCCATTCTTTTTAAGCCGTATAGCTCACAAATATACATTTCTGTTTTTGAAATGACCTCAGCGAAAGAGCAATCTGGATAATTTGACATATCTGAAAAAGCTTTTACGTAAAGCTGGTTATTCCGCAAGACATTGAAGGATTTCAATTTTCCTTTTCTATATAGAGCAGGATTAAAATCACATCCAGTTAAAGCGTGGAATGCTGGTAACGCTTTACATAAATCTGGACCCAACTTCTGGTGGATTTCAGATACGTTTATAAATCTTTCATGATTTTTGACACCAAATTGCATACAGATTTTAACGTTATCCCGCAGGTGTTGCATATTCCCAAGCATTATGATCAGAATATCCGTATCCGAGCATCTTATTACAACATTTGAATTTTCCGCAATTTTACAAGCATGGAATACGATTTTAGTGTCCGACTCCTCATGAATGGACACGATAAATCTGCTTCGGGAGACCTTACAACTTTTTAATCTTTTAGTTCAAACTTAAAACATGTTTCAGCGTTTACGTAAAAAACTTTTCTTCATTTTGCCAATGGTTCACTAAAAAATGTATGAGTGCCTCTTTGAAATCTATATTTCTTAATTCGGCTGTAAAGTCCGAAGGCCGTTCTTGATTTGGCCCAATGACTTGGTAAAGTTTACCCCTCGTCGCACCCCTCAGGAAATGAATCTCCACTCAATAAAGTCCGATAAAAAAAATCAATGTTTTCTGGAATATGAGATTCTCCTTTAATCAAATCTGCATCGGTCAAATTTTTGGGTAATTTATCGGTTTCCATTGTAAGAATATCTTCTCTTAAATAAATGGCAGCTAGTGCTATAACTTCGCGCTTATCAAGTTTTGTGAAATCAGTGTCATGCATAGCGACACCTGTATAAGGTTTCACAAATTTTGTATCTTGTATCTTTTTGGTATTGCTTTAAAAGCACTTAGACACTTCGAATGATAGCCTTGGTAATTGTTTACTGTCGGGGGCAAAAACACATCACTTCCTTTAAGACTCTTATCGGACCGTATTTTATGAATTTTTAAACACTGTTCAAGCCCAACTTGGGTAAACAAAACAATTTTATCGTTTTTTACTATTGCAAAATACATATATCGGTTTCGCCATGATATTTGATTATTATAAAAAAAGGTTCCACACTAAGATTAAGCGAAAATAATGTTTAGAATATGCAATAGCTTACTCGCTGCCAATGTATTACAAAGAGCAAACCTTCAAACTTTTTCTTTTAAAATAAAATAACTCGACTCTTAGACCACGTTATAATCACAAACTAATTCCTTCAATTCTCGAATGAATGAAAAATATTTTTCAGTGTAGCTAAACTTTACACCTCGGTGTTTGAATTATATAATTAAAACAGCTGTTTTAGTTACTTTAGAGTTTCTTAATCTTTGGTATGTAAATTATATAAAGAGCGGGATGAATTCATTTATTGTTACATTTACATTTGTAATAAATCACTTGCCATGGTGAATGTTCTATGTTTTTATTAATGTATAAGCTAGAACAATCAACCATATCCTCTTCAATTTATTTATCTCAGTCTTTTTTCCTAATTAATGTTTTTCTAAGTTGAGACAAAAAAAAAATACCTTAAAACTTTCATAAGGTGTGAGTAAAAGCATATTTCTGTCTTTGCTTACTTGACAGCTAGATTTGGCTAGATCGTGGTTTTTTGATCGTTCATTGCCGTTGTCGTTGCCGTCGCGTCGGTCGGATGGATTATTATCAATAATAAAATTAATTAATTAATATTAAAAGGTTAAAATTTTTGATCAGTGCTAAACTATTATCTACTAATCATTATATGAAAGTTTTTCAAGGTGCGCAAGGTTCATTTTTCTTGGTGTTGAGATTGTTAAATTATTTTCATAGCTTCAATATACATCTCCACACCAGAGTCAGATGCACATTTCTCACCATTCATCCAAGCTGTAAATTTTTTTTAATCTTGTTGAGTGTTTTATTTCAAAAAAAAAAAAAAAAAAAAATTGCTTCAAACTGAAATGTAAAAAAAAGGATTATCTTATAAATAAATTATTGAATGTTTTTAAATGTCATTTTAATTCAGATAAATTCTACTTAATAATCTTAATAATAATAAACATAAGCAAGAGCTACAGTACGTTTGCAACGAACTGTTGGATACCCTATTCCCCATATTTTTGTATGTGCATGCGTCTGCCTCCCGCAAACAGCCGATGTTTCAGAAACAAAATTCTTCTTTAGCAGACAGAAAAAATTCAATAACATTAATTTTATGCGGTATGATGTTCAATTAGTGCTGGCGCAATAAAAAAAAGGAGTGCGCCACGCCCAAAGTTAAAACGTTTTATTGCCAAGGCAATTGTTATGAGCTCAGTGACATTCAATTTTATTCTTGCAGATCGATTTGAACAAAACAAGACAAAACTTAAATTTTTAAAAATTAGATTTGGAATGGAAATAGCGATTATGTGTGTTTTTTTAACAATTCTTGGACCACACTCTGCTACGTAACCAAGGAATATAAATCCAAGTGTTCATCTGTTTACTTCAAAACTGCGACCGATAGTTAAAAAACGTCAAAAAAATTAATGCGTTATACGACTTTTGACGGAAACGCCCCTTAAAAGTGGGTGTGTCTTAAAAATTTGAAGCACTAACTGCGCTTTGATCAGTATTTAGGCATATGTGTAAGACTACAGCTGAATCGAGTAGTTTTTAAACAATCTTACCTGAACAAAGGTATTTTACCAAAATCACGCCTTTAAAAGTGGGCGTATTGAAAAAATTTACAAAAGAAAATGTAGAGATACATATATTTCTCAAATAACGAACGGAAGGAAAAAGGTTTAAATTAAACATTGGAAATGCCTTAAATTCTTAAGTCTGCATTTTTCGTTCTTTCATGAAAAATAGGCGTAAGCCACGCCCAAAATTCAAAAATTTCTTTTCTAACACAAACCTTTTAGTTTCTATTAAGAGACGCAAAATTTTGGCTTGCGGATTCATTATAAATACCGTTTATTTACAAAAACAATTTTTTATAGTTTCTAATGAAAAGTGGGCGTCAGCCACGCCCAAAATCAATTTTTTTGATTTCATACACAAGATGTTTATGTGCCAGTAAGACCCACAAAATTTAATGTTTTTCGCTTTAATATAACAATTGTTATTTTATAAAAACAATATTGATGGTTTTGTATGAAAAATAGGCGTAAGCCACGCCCAAACTGAAATATTTTTATTTGATTGGAAGAAAGTTTACCTAAAGCTTACGTGTGCAAAATTTTAGCGTTATGCTTTTTTCGTAACTGTACAAAAAACATAATTTAATTTTATTAAATTGAGGTTGTTCAACAAAAATGGCGGTTGTGGGCGTGTTTGTGGGCGGATTTTACCGGTTCAAGAACTTAGCCTTACTCTTGAACCAAAAATTATATATACCAAATTTCAGCTTTCTAGCTCAAAAATTGCGACCTCTAGAGAGTATACTTACGGACGGACGGACGGACGGACGGACGGACGGATGGACGGACGGACGTACGGACGGACGGACATGGTTAAATCGACTAGGCTTTTGATTCTGAGTCAGAATTTATATACTTTTCTATACCTAACGGTATTATTTCTCTATGTTACAAACTCCACACCAAATACAATATACCCATTCTATGGAATAGGGTATAAAAAAAGCTTTACTTTTCACTGCTGAACTCTAAAGCATAATTTTTCAATTGCATAGGAATTTTGGTGTTTTTTATTTTTGTTTTTAGTGTGATAACATTTTTTCTTGCAAAGTTTCTCTGGCTGGTGGCTGGGGGTGGTAAGTAGTGGCTGAGGTGGCTGGGGGTGACTAATTCGTGTCCTTGAAGGTATTTTCAAGATTTTATTTTAAATTGTCATTGGATAATTATACCCTAATTTCCAATTTAAAATGGGTGGATGCCACCACCCCTTGAGTGGATATCATTAATTGAGTTGTTTTTTGCATGCTAATCTTAGTTCTTACACTTCTATTAAATTTCAAGACTTTAGAAGAAATGGTATTTTTGCTATGCAGATTTTAATTCGCTGAGTTTGAAGAGCGCTGAAAGTGCTTTGTCCCGGAGGTGGACTGTAAGCACGAGTTTTTTGCATCAATAATATTATACTTTATGACCATGTTAAATTTCAATCGCGAGTCAATTGATCAAATTTTGAATTTGTAAGCGATACTTTTCTGACATTCTATGATGCTAATTAACATACCCAGAAAAGATCAACGACGAGCCAATTAGTTTTTTTTAAACTTTTTTTTGCAAGTTCAAAACGCTCCTGACACCAGAAGGTCTCGTGGTGCGCTGTAAGCGGTCAATTTGTATGACACGCTAAGCTAAATTCAATGTTTCATCTTTGTTTGAACGACGAGCCGATTGGCACTTTTTTACTGTCGCGGGCTCCCGGACTATGAGCGGCTATGGCTGTTGCATCTACTTGAGATCAATAGACTCAGTTGGATACACATACACATACACATACACATACACATACACATACACATACACATACACATACACATACACATACACATACACATACACATACACATACACATACACATACACATACACATACACATACACATACACACATACACATACACATACACATACACATACACATACACATACACATACACATACACATACACATACACATACACATACACATACACATACACATACACATACACATACACATACACATACACATACACATACACATACACATACACATACACATACACATACACATACACATACACATACACATACACATACACATACACATACACATACACATACACATACACATACACATACACATACACATACACATACACATACACATACACATACACATACACATACACATACACATACACATACACATACACATACACATACACATACACATACACATACACATACACATACACATACACATACACATACACATACACATACACATACACATACACATACACATACACATACACATACACATACACATACACATACACATACACATACACATACACATACACATACACATACACATACACATACACATACACATACACATACACATACACATACACATACACATACACATACACATACACATACACATACACATACACATACACATACACATACACATACACATACACATACACATACACATACACATACACATACACATACACATACACATACACATACACATACACATACACATACACATACACATACACATACACATACACATACACATACACATACACATACACATACACATACACATACACATACACATACACATACACATACACATACACATACACATACACATACACATACACATACACATACACATACACATACACATACACATACACATACACATACACATACACATACACATACACATACACATACACATACACATACACATACACATACACATACACATACACATACACATACACATACACATACACATACACATACACATACACATACACATACACATACACATACACATACACATACACATACACATACACATACACATACACATACACATACACATACACATACACATACACATACACATACACATACACATACACATACACATACACATACACATACACATACACATACACATACACATACACATACACATACACATACACATACACATACACATACACATACACATACACATACACATACACATACACATACACATACACATACACATACACATACACATACACATACACATACACATACACATACACATACACATACACATACACATACACATACACATACACATACACATACACATACACATACACATACACATACACATACACATACACATACACATACACATACACATACACATACACATACACATACACATACACATACACATACACATACACATACACATACACATACACATACACATACACATACACATACACATACACATACACATACACATACACATACACATACACATACACATACACATACACATACACATACACATACACATACACATACACATACACATACACATACACATACACATACACATACACATACACATACACATACGCATACACATACACATACACATACACATACACATACACATACACATACACATACACATACACATACACATACACATACACATACACATACACATACACATACACATTCACATACACATACACATACACATACACATACACATACACATACACATACACATACACATACACATACACATAAACATACACATACACATACACATACACATACACATACACATACACATACACATACACATACACTGTTTGATTGCTCATCGATTTGATAAAGAAATAAGAAAAAGAAAGTGTGTTCGAGAGTGAATAGACGTGTATTGTATCGGCTCTGGCAAAATCAATCGAAATCCGTGTGTTTATTACCTATACTGAATTAAACTGTGCGAGAATCATAAATTTGAACACTGCAAATCACTTTACTATAAAAAAAAGTTCTAGTTGTTTAATTAATTTTGCTCAAAAATTGATTTCAAATTTGCTTCTCGTCTTAAAATAAGTATTAAAAACTCACGCGATGTCGAACACAGGTCGCGGTCGCAAGCAACCGGCGACACTTCGAACTCATACGCAACAACTTGTAACGGACCAGAATCAGAATTCGCCCAATATCAACCCGAAGATGAAACTCGATGGTACATCAGAAGCTCCCACTAAAAAGAACAGTACATCTCCAACACACAAACTTACCGCAAACTCCCCTTCTACCCCTACCGATCGAATGGGACTAACACACCAGCACATATCACAAGCACAAAACTATCCCCTGACCACACCCCAGCCAATTACCCAGTCATGCACTGCAGCAGCTCCCGCACACGTTTGCCTTTCTCTGGAAGTGCTCCACGAAGAGCTAAAGCGACAAGCCGAATCTATTGCCGCAACTTTAAAAGTAGAAATTGATAAAATCCGCAATGAATTACTACTCAAGGTGCATGACATCACAACTAAGCTAACCGAAAACATCGACCGTATCAACACAGCAATCACTAATTTGTCGCAGCGGACCGCCGAATTGGAACAAAATGTAAACAAAACTAACACGAAAGAGATTTCTGATTTACGTATTCGCTGTGACTTGCTAGAAAAAAAAAAGAATTTTTAACCGATGCCGTTGTTTTTGGAATCCCGCAAGTTCAAGATGAAATTTTAACCGATGCCGTTGTTTTTGGAATCCCGCAAGTTCAAGATGAAAATTTGATGAACTTATATAAAAAACTCTGTGATACCATCGAAATAACTCCACCAGCACTTAACAATGTTTTTCGCACTAAACATCGCAATGACAGAGACGAACCTCCTGTAATTCTGCAATTCACTAGCGTGGGAGAGAGAAATAGCATGCTAAAAGCACTTGCCGGCTACCGAAAAAAGACTAAGCGGCCGATCTCTTTGCGCGATGTTGGACTTGACTCAAACAATTATATGTTTGTGAACGAGAGTTTGTCTCCATTGAATCGGGCTATTCTTCAGCACGCAGTGCGTATGAAAAAGAAAGGCCAGCTGTTCTCAGTGCATACACACTTTGGGTCTGTGTTCGTGAAATCAACTGTTGGTGCTAAGAGTGTCGCTGTAGCCGACCTTGATGGTTTAAACGCCGTTGCCGAGAAGTACCAGATGAGTGATGAACAACAACAACAAAACGTAACGTAAACAACATTAATATGATTTTATTTTACAACAAATACTGTTTTATAAAATTCTCTCTTAAGCTCTTAATATACTTTCTTCTAAAAACATTCTCTTTAAAATCTTTCCTTTTTTATATCTATCAATGGCCAATGTTTATTACTTTCTTTTTCAAACATAATAATTTAATACCTTGTTTTTTCCATTTCCTTTGTATTTTTGTTTCTCCTATTCCTACTGTTTACCTTTGTGTCCATGCCTATGGAAGTAAATGTTCACAATGAAGGTTCCACGGAGAGTGACATGGATGCTAATCTTTATCAAATGATTCGAATATTGCATTCACAAAAGAAAGACCTTCATATTTGCCATATCAATGCGCAAAGTTTGAAGCCTAAACTGGACGAATTTCGTCTGCTGTTCATTAACTCTGGCGTTGATATAGTTTGCGTATCTGAAACCTGGTTTCATCCAAATTTTGAAAATTCTGTATATGGCATGGATGGCTTCAAGCTCTTTAGAAGTGATCGAATTGGTCGGGTGGGTGGAGGTGTGGCTGTTTATGTGCGCAATGGACTACGAAGCAAGGTTGTATGTCAATCAAATGCAGATAGCTCATTCGAGTTTCTGTTTGTTAATATTTCAATGGGTTTAGAGCATCTTCTACTCGGAGTTATCTACAGGCCTAACAAAAATCTAGATATTTCATCTTTTTTTAATATTTTAGAAGAGATATCCTCTCCTCCCCCCCCCCCATTATCGTTTGCAGCGATCTAAATAAGAATTCTTTTTGATAAGCAAATTCCTCTGCGACGAAAAATCCTTTTATCCAGTTCACCTCCATGGTTCAACAGCGATTTATCAGCTTTGATACTAAAACGCAATGTCGCATATGCACGTTGGAAGCGACATAAGCTTCAAATACTCTACGATAGTTATAGATCCCTTCGAAACTTGGTTGTTATTCGCATAAGAGCTGCAAAGAGGCTCTACTATGAACATTTCCTTAACCCTGAAGCTCAACCTGGCAAGATTATTTGGCAAAAGCTGCGTAAATTGGGCGTTGGTAAACAGCGATTCAGTATATCCACTAGCGTTGATTGTAACACACTCAACTCACAGTTTGTGTCAGTAACTTCGCAGTCAGTGTTGAACCATGATGAGTCTTTAAGTGATCGGTTTACTGAAACTCATGATAATCCAAATTTTAACTTTTCTCGTTTAACAGATGAAGACGTTGTAGAAGCTTTGCTGTCGGTTAAATCAAATGCAATAGGTCTGGACGAAATAGATCCAAAATTCTTAAAGCTACTCCTTCCTTTCCTTCTTAAATTCATCACTCATATTTTTAACCAAATATTAACCACTTGTGAATACCCCCTCTCGTGGAAAATGGCTAAAATCATTCCAATACCTAAATCTCAAAATCAGAATAATCCTGAGTACAGACCAATCGCAATATTACCATTTCTATCCAAAGTCTTTGAAAAGACCATTTGTAAGCAAATGCAAGTTCACTTGATCAATAACAAGCTTTTGAGTCCTGCCCAATCTGGTTTTCGTGCGGAACGGAGTTGTAAAACTGCCCTCTTACTCGTTGTCGATGATATTCGTCAAGACATGGAGGCTAACCGTGCTACGTTTTTGACTTTATTAGACTTCTCAAAAGCGTTCGACACGGTGAACCATTCAATTCTCTGTAAAAAGCTGCTACATACTTTTGGGTTTTCTTCCCTGGCCGTGAAACTCCTTCATTCTTACTTAACTGGTCGTCGGCAATGCGTAGCTGTTGAAAATAATACGTCCACATTTCTTGAAGTACCAGCAGGAGTTCCCCAGGGATCAATTCTTGGGCCTATACTTTTTTCACTCTATGTGAATGAACTACCCCAACTTACAAAACATTGCACTATCCATATGTTTGCTGACGACGTTCAATTGTTTTTGAGCTGCCCACTGGATATGATTCCAAGTACCATTGAAATGATAAATGAAGATTTAAAGATCATACAACAGTGGGCAATCAAACACAATTTATCGCTAAATCCAGTGAAGTCTAAAACTCTTTGCATTTTAAAGCAAAAATTAAGTACTTCAACTTTTCCACCAATAAAATTAGGTCAATCCGCTATCGAATACGTTGCTAAGGCTCGAAACTTGGGGATCGTTTTTAATGACACACTCACTTGGTCCGATCATGCTGCAGTCGCAATTGGGAAAGTTTACAACGGTCTCCGATTACTATGGTCCACTCAAAGTGCACTGCCTGTTAAAACTAAGATGCTACTAGTTAAATCCCTTTTACTTCCTGTCTTACTAACGGGTGATTTTTTAGCTGGTTTGGTTTTGGCAACACTGGTTTTGACAGCTGACGTGTGTTTAGTACCTTGTGTCACTGTCAAACAGCTTCAGTTTGGTTTGCAATTTAACCATGGATCGTCTTACAAATGAACAACGCTTGCAAATTATTGAATTTTACTATCAAAATTCGTGCTCGGTTCGAAATGTTCAAATTGTGTTCAGCGATGAGGCTCATTTTTGGTTGAATGGGTACGTAAATAAGCAAAATTGCCGCATTTGGAGTGAAGATCAGCCAGAAGCATTGCAACAGCTACCGAAAAAGCCACTGTTTGGTGCGGTTTATGGGCCGGCGGCATTATTGGGCCATATTTCTTCAAAGATGATGCGAATCGCAGCGTTACTGTCAATGGTGAACGCTACCGAGCGATGATAACAAACTTTTTTTTGCCCGAAATGGAAGTTCTTGACTTGCATGATATGTGGTTTCAACAAGACGATGCCACATGCCACACAGCACGCGAAACAATGGCGCAATTGCGAGGTGACTTTGGTGAACAGTTAATTTCACGTTTCGGGCTGGTCAATTGGCCGCCTAGATCGTGCGATTTGACACCATTAGACTATTTTTTGTGGGGGTATGTCAAGGCTAATGTCTATAGGGACAAGCCCGCTTCGATTGACGCACTGGAAGCCAACATCCATGCATTCATTCGTGAGATACCGGCCGATATGTGTGAAAGAGTATGCCAAAATTGGACTCAGCGGATGGGCTACCTGAGACGCAGCCGCGGTCAACATTTGCATGAAATTATCTTTAAACATTAAATTGCAAGGTTCAAACTATCGATTCAAATAAATATTTCATTCATTTTTTCGAATTTTTTGTGTTTTTTTTTTTTTTTAAGTTCTAAACCTCTTAAAAAATCACCCGTTATATGGGTGTGAGGTCTTTTGCAATGTTGACTTCAACACTAGGCGTAAATTGAAAGTTATATACAATAATTTAGCAAGATATGTCTTTAATAAGCGTCGTTTCGATCACATATCAAGTTACTCTCTACAAATCATAGGCCTAAGCTTCGAAAACCTCATTAAGTTCAGAACATTAACTCTCTTGCACAGTATTATGCAGACAGACCAACCAGATTATTTGCATAGCCGATTGAATTTTGCAAGCTCGCAGCGTACAGCTATCTTAATCCAGCCCAGATTCTTTTGTGTGCAATCTGAACGCACCTTTTTTGTCCATGCCACGCTCTTATGGAACTATTTACCCATCGCACTTAGGAGAATCAGAAGCACAAGTACTTTTAAGACCCTTCTTTTCAATCATTTGGCCAGTGATATATAAATATTCTTAAAATAAATTTGTTTTAAATAAATTATTTTTCTTTTTGATTTACTACATTTACTTTACATTGAATGCAACATGTTTTTGCTAATCTTAATACTCATGTTTAATTAAAAACTCTTGAAATTATTTTGTAAAGCCTTCACAAGCTATAAGATCTTAATCTTAATGTGAAACTATTCCTTAATAAATTAATACAAATACAAGTGAAATTAAGAGGATCACGATCGATTTGATAAAGAAATAAGAAAAAGAAAGTGTTTTTTTCTGGTTTGTAAGAAAGAACAAGATTTTATTACACGTCTTACCTCGATGAGTGTTAGTATAAGAAAAAAAAAAGAAAAAGTGGGAGCCCACAGGAAGAGCTTAAAACTTAATACAAAGGTAAGATGGGCTTAGTTGTAAGCGCCACCTAAACTTCATAATAACAAGATACAGGTAGGTAACGTAGTTTTGTATAAAAATGGTATTAAAGTCTTGTTCATAATTATTTAGGTTACAAATAAGGTAGGAATTTAAGCAAAGTAAGATTTAGACTTAAACATTACCGGCCGCCTTGCAGGAGTATACCTGCAATTGTATAATACATAAGTATAAGTATCTTAACCTTAAGAAAGAAATTAAGTTTGGGAACCTTTGAATTACCGAAGGGGTTCCTCTCACTTTGGGAGGAAGGAAAGGTTAGTAGAGGATATCAATAAATAAATACAATTTAAAGGTATAAAGATACAAAGTATAAATAAAATATAATATATAAAGGTATTGGAAAGATACTTTTGCTTTAAAATGATATAAAGGATACGTATTCTTTAAAGATATTCCTGTGCAAATTTATATGATATATGAGAAATCTAAGTAGCTGTAAAATACTTCAAAAAATTAAATATTGATCGGTTGGAACAACACATAATTTTATAATGGGCCTGGTTATAAAATAATAATAATTATAATAAAAATAAATCGCGTTTAGGATATTTCCATTTGTATCTTTTATGAAGTTCCTTTAAATATTCCTCTTTCCAACGATTACAAAATTGTTTTTGGATTACTTTCAGCTTTTCGCACCGATTAAGTAGTGAGGGGGAAGACTCTTCAGGAATGGGTTCAGCGATAGAAATTAGCGGACTTCCAATAAGGAAATGTCCTGGAGTTAGCGATAGGTAGTCCGAAGGGTTTTCAGATACTGCGCTGATCGGACGTGAGTTGGGACATGCTTCAATGCGACAAAGCAGTGTCGAGAACTCTTCGAAAGTATATTTAGTAGTATGCGCAACCTTTTTAAAGTGGGTCTTAAAACTTTTGACACCTGCCTCCCAAAGGCCACCCATGTGAGGTGCACCAGGTGGAGTAAAATGCCAGGTTAGCGTACTACTGCATGAATTCAATATGTCGGATGCGGTTTGTTGTAAATGTTTTTTTAAATCTTCTTTGAGAACTCGGCTAGCTCCAACAAAGTTGGTTCCGTTGTCTTAATAAACTTCTTGAGGAAGACCCCTCCTCGATACAAAACGATGGAATGCCGCTAGGAATGCAGCTGTTGAAAGCTCAGTGACCCCTTCTAAATGTATGGCTTTTGTAGAATTGCATACGAAAACGCATACGTAGCGCTTTGTTATTCGACAGCTTCTTCCAAAGTATGTTTTGATATCGAACGGACCAGCGAAATCCACTCCAACTTTTGAAAATGGTCTCGAAAACTCGCACTTTTCCGGAGGCAAGGCGGCCATGAGTTGATGTTGTAGATTTTTCTTGTGCAGCACACAGGTTTTGCAGCGGTTGACAAAAGATTTTATCATGTTTTTCAGATTGGGAATCCAATACCCTTGGCGAACAAGGACCATCATTAGTCGATTTCCACCATGAAGAGATATTGTATGGATGAAATCCAAGAGAAGTTTTGCAAACAAGGAATTATAAGGCAAAATAACTGGATATTTTTCGCTCCAAGGAAGATTTGAATTAGCTAAGCGACCATTTGTTCTCATCACACCTTTAGAGTCGAGAACTGGATTGAGTGTGAGAAGTTTGCTTTTCCGATTTAGTGGTTGACTCTTTTGCAAATGTTGGTATTCCGAAAAGTAATAACATTTTTGAGATAAAATAGTGAGTCTTTCCTTAACAAAAAGAATCTCATTTCTGGTGATGTCAAGGTTCTTGTAACTATGTTTGGACTTGAACCTCGGATTCGTTCGATGAAAGAATCGAAAAACATACGATATTACTCTCAAAGCTTGTGGGAACTTAGAGAAACTTTGGAGAATATCTTCTGTATGATTAATATGGCACACTTTTATAGGTTTAGACTCTAGGTCAGCTTCGGTAAATGAGCTTAAAGCGCTGGAAGGCCAAGAAAATTGATTGGATCGGAGCCAGATCGGACCGTTCCACCACAACTCATTACCCAGAAGTTCAGCAGGAGCCATCCCCCTAGTGGCCAAATCAGCTGGATTTTCCTCTGAGGCGAAGTGTCTCCCTTGGATGTTACCAACATTGCTTTTAATAAGGCTAGTGCGATTTGCCACAAATGTTTTCCAACAACAAGGCTCTTTGTCTAGCCACGCAAGAACTATGGACGAATCTGTCCACAAGAATGTAGAAACATTCTTAGGGTCAAACATATTTGATGTAGTCTTAATGAGTTTAGACAATAGAACTGCTCCGCAAAGCTCAAGTCTAAAAAGCGAAACCGTACTCACAGGTGCGACTTTGGTTTTGGAACACAAGAGGTGGCAACTGCTATTACCGTTTACGTTGGGAACTCTTACATAAACTACCGCAGCGTATGCCCTTTCAGAGGCATCAGAAAAGCCATGCATTTCTGTCGCACTGTTCGTAAAAGTTCCTAACCATCTGGGGATCTGAATCTTTGAAATGTCGGGCAGAGTTGATGCAAAGGATTCCCAAGTAGCTAGAGAATGTGGAGTAAGGCCTTTATCCCATTCAGTTTTATCTTTCCAAATCTGCTGCATAAGGATCTTAGCCTTTATGATAATTGGTGCAATCCAGCCAGCTGGATCATAAAGCTTAGCAATGTGCGAAAACACTTCTCTCTTAGTACAACATTTGAAAAGGTTATTGGTTTAGTTTTGAAGTAGAACATATCAAGTTTTGCATTCCAAAACACCCCTAGTGTTTTGACAGAACTTTGATCATCTAAATTTAAAAATAAATCGCTCAGAATGTGATCTCTTGGGATATTTTCAAGCAAAGATTTTGTGTTGGCTGTCCATTTGCGAAGGACAAAACCACCAGAAGCTAGAATAGCTGTAATTTCCGATTGCGCTTTCAAGGATTGTTCAATGGAGTCAAAACCAGAAAGTAAATCGTCAACGTTAAAGTCTTCGCGAAGTATATTTGAGAACCTAAAGGATATTTCAATCTTTCATCCTTAGCAAGCTGCAACAGTGTGCGTATTGCCAAATAAGGCGCACAGTTTACACCGAATGTGACAGTTTGCAAATCGAAATCTTCTATGTTCTTTTCCGGAGCACTTCTAAAAAGAATTCTTTGGAATGAAGTATGCGAAGGATGAACTCGAATTTGCCTATTCATTTTTGTTATGTCGGCGTTAAATACGTATCGATATTTACGCCAACGAAGCATAAGCGTGACAAGATCCTGTTGTAAACTAGGTCCTGTGTGAAGCACGTCGTTAAGGCTCTTGCCTGATTAAGTTGGATTCGAAGCATTGAAAACCACTCTTAACCTCGTTGTTGAGCTTTCTGGCTTAACAACAGCATGATGAGGAAGATAGTATGACGTTACTGTACCATCGCCGATAATCTCTTTTGAAATAACTGGTTTCATATGATTCACGTCTAAATACTCGTGGATTACATTATTGTATTCAGCTTAGAGCAGAGGTCGTCTGCTTTTCAGACGACGCTCAGATGCTATAAAACGGTTTTCACAGATATTCCTAGAAAGACCAAGGCTTATAGCACTAGGAAACTCGTCTTTAAATGGTAATTTAACGACATATCTACCGCTAGACTGTCTATAAGTAGATTCGGAGTAAAACTGTTCGCAAAGCTTATCCTCAAAAGAGATGGGTTTTGGGTCAGAAATTTCTTCTAACTCCCAGATACGTTTGACTTCCTCATCAAGTGAAACTTGGTTGAAATTTTTGACAAAATTCGAAAGCGTGGTACCGTTTGGTTTTTGAAGGGGACCGGAAACGATCCAGCCCAGAATGGTATTTTGTGCTACCAAATTACCTTTAAGATTGCGACGAAGTCCTTCTTGAATGATGTGCGGATAAATATCAGCGCCAATGAGTAAATCTACCCGAGACGACTTATGAAAAAGAGGATCAGCAAGCTTTAATTCAAATAATTCTGTAAAGTCTAATGAATCAACAGATTGAGAAGGAAGCTCCCCTGTTGGATTCTCAACAACTAAAGCTTGTACAGGAATTGTTTTCGATTCAAAGTTGGAGCCTATATTGAAATGACATAACATTTTCGAAGTCGTAGCTGTAGTAGAACTGTAGTAGTGAACGGAAGGCCAAAACGTATTTGAGCAGCTTTAGATATCAGAGTTATTTCTGATCCAGGGTCAATTAAGGCTCGAAGAGTGAATTTGAAACCCTGAGAACTGACTGTCGCTAAAGCTGTTGCCAATAGAATTTGGTTGGAAGAAGTAGAAAAATATGTGTTAACCTTGGAAGGATTGAATGTTTGTAGTGGACTGTATTTGTAATGGGGATTCTACCTTAGAATCCGTTTGGTTTGGTGGGGTAGGAACTTCTTGTAAATGTAGAAGTGTGTGGTGTCGTTTCTTGCAATGGTTGCACGAGAACTGGCTTTTACATTGTTGTGTTGTGTGAAAAGCTGCTAAGCAATTAAAGCATAAGTTGTTTGATCGAACTAGTTGAATTCTTTCTTGAACCGATTTTTGCAAAAACGAATTGCACATGCGAACTGAATGATGTTCCTTGCACAGAAAACAAGTAGGTTTTGTAATCTTATTATGATGCGCTTTCAATTTTCTTTGTGGTTGTGTCTGTGGAACAGAAACACCCTGTTTCGGTTGTGAAGAAATTTGGAAATCGTTGACACTCTCTAAAACTTTGTAGCGCGAAACTAAAAACTTGCTCATCTCTTCCCTTGTTGGTATTTCAGCTGGGTTGTCCAGGCTTTGTTCCCAAAGGGAAAGTGTTTTTTCTGGGAGGTGACTTGAAACTAAAAAGGTTAAGAACGAGTCCCAAGACTCGGTTTGGATTCCATAAGACTTTAAAGCACACAGACAATCAGTTACAATGCGATAAATTTGTTTGATACCCTTATCTGTTTCTAGAGAAATTTTTGGAAGACTCAAAAGAATCTTCAATTGTTTGTTTACAAGTATCCTCTTGCTTTCATACTGTTCTTTAAGCGAGTTCCACGCAAGCTCAAAAATAGCATCTGTTAATTCGAGCTTAGATACTATAGCGTGTGCATCATCGCGAGTTTTTGCTAATAAATGATATAGTTTTTGAGCTGCACTTAAACTAGTGTGCTTTATATACACCGCAGTGAACATGTCACGAAACGCCGGCCACGACAAATAATATCCATGAAATATTTGTGAATCACACGCTGGAAGCCGAAATGAAGAATTATTTTCTGACGTTTTTGCAAGATTTCTTACTTGCAACAAGACCTCAGAAACACCTAAAGCAATTTCGGCACTTTGACTATTAGCGTCTGTTTCCTTAGCAGGAAGACTACCTATCTTATCAGTGGCACTTAAAATAGATTCCAGACATGAGATATAAGTTTCAGTAGAAAGCTTATATTTCGATTTCACTGCACTAAGATTTTCTTGTGACAGCGGTTCTGTCGTGTTACGAACGCACGTTGCATATGCAGATTTAACATCTGACCACAAACTCATAAGCTCAACTTTCCTTGCTTCTAACGAATGAAGCGATACGGAATTCAAATTAACCTCTCTTAAATCCGCGAAATACTCTACTAACGTATCGGCATAAAAAATGAAATTCTCCATTTGAGACATTTTACTCTAAGATATTTCTCAAAATATAATAAGAAAATCCACAATGGATCAAAGTATTAAACTTTAACTATTTCACTTAAGCAATCGCTTAGAAAGAATTCTCTGTACGTTTCAAATATGTATTATGTGATGGTCAAACTTATTTATTTCAGTTGAATATTGTTCTATTTATTTAAAAATAAGATATACAAATTAATAAAGAGAGAAGAATCATAAACAGATTGCACAAGAACACTTTAAAGCGCACGTACCTGTTGCTGGTGAAATTAAACTGGTTTTTTTTTGTTTGCTAATGACGCACTGACGATTATGATCGTTGAGTGGGCTTCTACTCCAAGGGTTAAGTAGATCTGCACGTTTGTAGAGAACAGAGATTAAAACGAGTCGAGTACTGTTCACTATCAACGAATACTTGCTCGAAAAAAGCGAGTTTGAACAAACAGAGTCAACCTATCAAACTATGCTTACAAGTATTTTTGTTCATGAGTATGATGATCCGTGAATAACAACACATTTCAAACGAATAAGATCGAGTATACCTTCCAACCGAGTATGAAAGAGTTTGAACAAAACGAATAAAGTGCTCATGATCAAAATGTTCACGATCAATGTGCTCATGATCAAAATGTTCACGATCAGTGCGATCGATCGCGATCGTTCGACTACTCGCTGTGTAAAATGTGTATTCGGGGTTGGTATTTTAAGGATTCTGTTTCTTGTGTTATTGGGGTTGGTTTTTGTATTTAAGATACTTTTACCATTAGGGGCAGATCGGTGTTGGTTGATTTTGCTTCATGATTCAATATACTTAGTTTGCGTATGCAAATAAGGCATTTTTATTAGGAAAAAGTGCAGTAAATAATGTTATTAGTCACAATGATTTTTATTTTTATTAACTTGAAAAAAAAAACAGTAAATTAAATAAGTAATTAAAACCACTGACCTACTAAAATTACTAACAAAGAAAAGAGTACCTGTTTCGGGGAATTTTAACCTGCGCCTTCAATAAAAGAAAAAATTGACTTCACTTAAATACATACTTACTTACTTATGTTGGCGCCACTGGAGCGTGGTACTCCAAGGCCTTGCTGAGAATGCCCCTCCAGCCGGCTCGATCTCTAGCCTGCTGTCTCCAATTTCGTACTCCAAGTTGACGGATGTCTCCCTCTACCTGGTCACTCCATCGAAGATGAGGTCTACCTTGGCTTCTGACTCCCTCGGGTTTGGCGTTGAAGACTTTACGAGCTGGAGCGTCGATGTCCATTCGCTCTACATGGCCCAGCCATCTTAGTCTTTGGATTCGAATTTTTCTGGCTAGGCTTATGTCGCTGTACAGCTCGTACAGTTCATTGTTATATCTTCTTCTCCAAACGTTGTTTTCGCGATTTACGCAGACAGGACCATAGATCGTACGCAGAACTTTTCTCTCGAAGACTCCAAGTGAATTTTCATCCGATTGGGATAGGGTCCATGCTTCTGCACCATATAGCAGGATCGGGATGATGAGTGTTTTATACAGTGTCACCTTGGTTCTTCTCGATAGGGCTTTACTCCTCAATTGCTTACTCAGCCCAAAGATACAGCGATTAGCAAGAGTTAGTCTGCGTTTGATTTCAGCGCTGATGTTGTTGCCTGTGTTTACAGCAGTGCCCAGGTAGACAAATTCACTGACTACCTCGAAGTTATACCTATCAATGGTTACGTTCTGACCAAGTCGGTGGTGGGATTGGACTTTTGTTGATGAAAGCATATACTTCGTCTTGTCCTCGTTTATTTTCAGCCCCATTCTGCTTGCTGCTGACTCCATAGTAGTGAAAGCACCGGTTACTGCTCGCTTTGTTCTTCCTATCACGTCTATGTCGTCAGCAAACCCAAGTAATTGTGTCGATCTATTGAAAATGGTGCCTGATGTACTGGCATGGGTGCTCCGTATTACATTTTCAAGCACAATATTAAAACAGCTGCATGACAGTGCGTCACCTTGTCTTAGCCCTCTGGTGGTTTCGAAGGTTTCAGTAGAGTCTCTACCAACTTGGACGGAACAGCGAGCATTCTCCAACGTCATCCTGATAAGGCGTATCAGTTTAGCAGGGATTCTAAAGTTAGACATGGCACGATACAGTTCGACTCTATTAACACTGTCGTAGGCGGCTTTAAAATCGACAAACAGGTGGTGGGTGTCGATGTTATACTCTTGGGTTTTCTCCAGGATCTGGCGTAATGTGAATATTTGGTCGGTGGTAGATTTTCCAGGTCTGAAGCCGCATTGGTAAGGACCTATCAGGTCGTCAGCAAACGGCTTGAGACGTTCACATAAAACGCTGGACAGGATCTTATAGGCGATGTTTAAAAGGCTTATGCCTCTATAGTTGGCGCAGAGGAGGCGGTCTCCTTTTTTGTGAATCGGGCAGATGGTACTGAGATTCCACTCATCGGGCATACTTTCCTCCGACCATATTTTGCAGATGAGTTGGTGTATGCTCCTGACCAGGTCATCTCCAGCGTGTTTAAAAAGCTCCGCTTGAAGGCCATCACATCCAGCTGCCTTATTCATCTTTAGTCTGGTGATGGCTACTTTGATTTCATTTTGGTCGGGCGGGTGTAGTTCGTGGTCGTCATCTAGATTAACTGGAACAAGTTGATCTTGGGCGGGATCTTGGCTGTCATCGCCATTTAGCAACCGGTTAAAGTAGTCTCTCCAGATGGCTAACATCGCCTGCGTTTCCACTATGGTATTTCCATCCTGATCTTTGCAGGGCCCAGGGCGGCTTGTGAAACCGGATGTAGACTGTTTCACCTTTTTATAGAAGTTTCGTACCTCTTTTCTGCAAAAACATCTCTGCATCTCTTCGACTTCGCGTTGCTGGTGTTCTTTTTTCTTTCTCCTGAGTAGACGTTTCTCAACTTTCCTTCGCTCAACATAGAGATTTCTGGATGCTCTAGTATCTCTCTGGAGCCACGACTTGTATGCCTCCGTTTTGGCTTTGTTTGCCTGAGCACATTCGGAGTCGAACCAGGGGTTTCTGGGGGGTGGATGTGAGAAGCCCAATACCTCTGACGCAGCACTTCTTATGGCTTGTTGACATAGCTGCCATTGGTCTTCCGGGTTCATGTCATCAGTCGAAGGATTTCTCGCAAGCTCAAGGGATACGCGGTCGACATAGGCAGCGGCGGTCTCTTCCGCTTGAAGACGTCCAACATTGAATTTCCTAGGTGTAGTCGGTGTTCGCCTAAGAACTTCCATGGAGATCCGTACCCTAAGTTTTGCACCGACTAGGTAGTGGTCCGAATCGATGTTTGCTCCTCGGAAAGTACGGACATTCATAATGCTGGATGAGTGTCTTCCATCAATCACAACATGGTCGATT